>CM068958.1:24359680-24372664 GCA_035128595.1 Eptatretus atami | reverse complement strand
ACAAGGGGAGCAGGAGACAAGAGGGGCAGGAGAGGGAAGCAGAAACAGTGGAGAACAGAGACATTTGGAGATCTGTGGAAGGGAGATGGATGGGGCAGGGTCAACGGGATAAACAAGGTGGACGCTACAGGGACTTTCAGGAAGGAAAGCAGGTAATTTGAAGGAGGTGGGTTTTGCGGCCGTGGCATTAGTGAGCGTAAAAAAGATGATAGTTTTGGTTGGGGAGAGAAGAGATGGTGGTGAACAGCTGCTTTGAAGACCTGGAGGGAGAGTGGGATTGAAGAGAGTGTGGGAGTTTGTCACAAGGGTGAGAAAAAAGAGGAATGAAAGAATGAAGTGAGCAGTGATTCTTGATTTTGGTGGTTTTACCAGAAGTAGGTTGCTGTGGGACATTGAGCTCCCTGCAGAAATATGAGTGGGACAGATCGCAGACAGAGTTGGGGGGGGGGGGGGGGGAGGCTGGAGAGCGTGACGGTAGAAGACAGAAAGACCACTGACCTGGCTGTGGTGAGAGAGTGAGAGACCCAAAGACTCAGCTTCATCGTGGGAGATACAAATAATCCTAAATACCTTGGTTTCCACAGCGTGAAGCCGAAAATGGTGAGAGGCAGGAGCACCAGCCCAGTGAGGGGAGCAGTCCTCCATGGGGCTGTGGATGAAAGCTGTGTATGTGGTCAGGAGCTGAGGTGTGCCAAGGAAGGGCTTTGCATGATGGAGGATGCCCAATCGGTGACTGGCTTTGGAGGGCAGCTTGGAGATGTGGCTTTCCAGGAAAGATCATGGCAGATAGTGAGACCCAGAAGCTTGAATGAAAGAACTTCTTCAAGAGGATTGTTGAGAAAGTATATTTGAGGGGGGGGGGTCCAGATGGTCCTTTCGGAGAGACATAGTGAGAGTGTGAGATTTGTCAGGGTTGAAAGACACGTTTCAAGTGTTGGACCAGCTTGTGATTTATCCAGATCTGCAGAGAGTGAAGAGGCTGCTGTCTGCGAAACAGAGGGATAACAGATGGTACGGCAGAGGGCAGAGTCATCTGCAAAGAGATAAAGAGGATTTTCCAGAGTGTCGGAGAGATCATTCAGCCGCTGATGGCTGTGGCAGCCATTTTCCACTGCCATCAAAAATTTGAGATGGCCCAATATCCAAATCTGTTCATAATATGATGGGCTACTAGTGTGCCAAATTTGGTGCTTTCCTCACAAAATGCACAATTGTTATGCTATATTTAGCTAAGTTGCCCCACTAAACCAGGATAACAAACTGGAGATAAAAATTTGTTTGCTTCAATGCACGTTCGAGCCAATACTGGAACCAAAATGAAGAAGAAACTCTCTCGACCACCATGTTTCATTCATTTTTCGGATTTGCCTATTTCATATTAAAAATAACCCGATGTACATACATGAAGCAAAACATGTGGTATGGCTAATGTGTATCTATAATACATCGTGTTATATACTTGGTATCATTCCAATTGCACTGGGCCATGGATTAACACCAAGGCTTATGGCCTCAGGCCTGCCGATCTGTGCTGCTTCATGCAATGGCAGCACATGATTTTATTGGGGTGGAGTCAGGCCCGCTGTCTCGCCAATGGGTGTACAGCAGCTGAACACTGACCCATGAAAATATGTGATATTTTCTAAGTCGAAAAGGGCATAAATCTGAAAAAACGATGGAACGCCCTGAAAATCAAACTTTTTCTGTAACTTATAATAAAGCCATAAACCAAGTTTTCGTTGAATATGTTAAAGGGTATGGGGGGAAAAAGTCGGAAAAACCACAGGTTGGGCGGACAGACAGACGGAGAGCAAACCTGTAGTCTGCTCCAGTGAAACTGGTAGGGGACTAATAAATGTGGACAGTAGCTATAAAGGGATGATAGAAGTGTGCCATTCTTTATAATCCATGGACAAGGCCATAGGGAAACAAAAGGTAGCGACTTTAACTGGAAGCATCACGATCAGGATGTTAGGAAGAAGAAGTTGTCCGAACACAAACATTGCTTTGTTCAAAGGAAGATCAATGGTTTGCTATCATGATGTCACCATTATAATGGGGACATCTCTGCTAAATCTCATTCAATGTAGTTCGTCCTTAGGTGCTTGTTGTATTGCCATCGGGAACCATCTTCAAATTATTTTTGCAAAAAATAATGAAATACTTGAATTCTCCATGCCCCAGCCCCCCACATCCCTTCCTTCCCCCACACCAACCTCAATGTCTTATAAAGGTTTCGATCTCAATCCCTTCCATATCTCTCTTGGTGAAAATCACTCTTGGACGAACAGCCAGATGCGTGTTTGAGACGCATATTTTGATTTGTTCCTCATATCTTTGCGACATTTTCCCTTTGCAAGGAATCTTGATGTATATCGGGCACTTTTCAGGACCCATCTTCCATACATCTATAGCAGTGAGGATTTTGTGCATAAACTTCCTGATGATATACTCAGGATATCCATTCTCACTGAGGATTCTCACATTTATCTCACATAATTATGAGGTCAGCACACAACTCATGGGCTGATTCTGAAATTCCAGAAAATGTGCATAACTCTGCTAATATTTGATGGTTTTACTATTATTTAATTCCCTGAATGCTAGATATATGTAGTTTGGTAGTTGCTAGCATGTTAAAATAGTACCACTGCATTCCTCATCCTTGAAAATGTACAATTAGCGATTACGATGTACGATTACGATTAAAATGTACGAAAATGTCCTAGGTAGTCTAGAACCTGAGCTACTGGTAAAATAACAACCGGAGGTGGCCATTTTGGGAAATGGCCGCCATTTTGGCCACAGGACAAATCTGCGATGGCCCTATAGCTAAATATCTTCCTTAGGGCTTGCTCTAATAGTGTGCCAAAGCTCATGCTTGTATCATCAAAGGCACAATCCATTCCCATATCTGCCGGACTATCCAGGATGGCCATGAAATCACTCTTCGTGTGGCAGTGCAGCATTTCTCCATCAGTAGCAAGCATGGACCGAGGCACAACAGAGAGCTCAGAGCTGCCAACAGCTTCCTCAAGGTTGACGTCTGGCCAGGACTCGGACATCACCAGCATTCGGGTGAAGAGGCTTTGGTCTTCTTTGAGTTCAACCAGTTTCTGTCCCTGACTGAGCTTCAATCACTTCCATGTGATTTTTCCAAGTATTTCGCTGATATGTCTTCATAGGAGCCCACAAGTTGATTGCATTTGTATTTATGCGGCTGTGGGCGAAGTCATCAAACAACTGCTGGCCAATAGTGCTCTGTCTGCACAGGTCCTGGATGACCCTCTGAGCCGTCACTGCCTTGGTGGCCAAGTTGAAGAGCTTGTCACAGTTCTCAGTACAGGGGTTGGGTAAGCCATTTAGAGTGTGAGTTAGGTCGTCAGTGTTCTTCTGTTGTCTCCTCATGACCGAGGCACTGAGTGCACGGTGGCTCGTATTGACAGCTGGGTGCATTCCAGCCATCTCTTGAGCTTTCCATGCTCATGTGGCAAGTTCTTGCGAGATCAGGAAGAATATTTTACTTGCACTTCAGTTCAATGTGATACTAACCAGGCTTCCAGCGACTTTCATAGAGCGATTAATATGCTCCAAAGTGTGGTCCGCTTCCACAGCACAGAAAGGCACACCCACAAACCACGACACCTTGAGGGTAACTGACGAGGGGTTGTGTGGTGGATAAAAGCCATTGCCAGAACACAAAAGTTTTACCCACAAGAAAGTGCTCACGCTTCGATAGATCGGACTAAAAGCAACGTTTCGCCACTTGCGCATACATTCTTGATTGACTGTTCACCAATTTTGTCATACTGAAATATATGAAATTATGCCCTATTTTGTTGAGCTCATAAATCAGGACAAATCAATAGATCAGACTGCCAACAAGTTCTTTTTGACATGATTTGGGTTTCTCACCAAGACATCTGGATGGATGAGTTGCTTTCAGCACCAAAGTCCCATGGGATTCTATTTCATTGCACATGCTCCCTGACTATACTCCAGTGAGAAAGCCAAAAAAAAATTCAGATAAAATGTGAATCACCTAGATGAACAGAGAAAATCGGATGATTCTCAGTTGCATAGGTATTCAACCCTTTCCCTAAATCTCTTCAGGAGCAAATAATTTGTTTGAAAGGTTAAAAAAATAAGTGTAAGAGGTCTCACCTGCACGTAATGTTCAGGTGTGAATAAAAACGTTCATTTGGAGAAATTGTTTCCACATCATTCGAAGTCTTACTAAAATACGCAATTTTATGTCTGTCTGACTGTTTTTTTTACCGCAATACATTCGGTGGATACTTATCCAATCGCAACCAAACTTGACAGGAGGAGAAAGAGTCACATGATGGAGGTTGTAGCGATTTAACTTGCCCTCCTACCCTAGGGGGATTTGCACCTTGGGTGAAGTCCATGTTGAGGTGTATATAGTAGGTTATCCTGACTCTTACGGCGCACACTTTCCAGATGTAAATATTATTATAACTACAAACGTTTCAGTCAATTCTGTCCAACACATGGTTACATTTTTAAACAGTCGCTATGAAACTGGAAGAAGTTCTGAAGAAAAGCGATGTAATTAAGGCATTCTATACTTATCGTGTCTCCCACAGATGAACGGTTCAGAGCCGTCTCAGCTTGCTCAGCCACTAGGTAAGCGGCAACGATATTGACTGAACAAAGCTGCTTACGTGAGTCTTTGCACATGAATGATGACTCCTACTGCCTGTCCAATTTTTCGAGCCATCACATTATACGTGGACTGCATACGGATTATTTATAACATATCTTGGGGCCTCTCCCGGCCATGGTTTCATGTGTGATATTGCCACCAACACCACTGCGGCCAAATTGTGACCTTTATTTGAAGCATAACCATATTCCTAAAGTACGTTAGCAATGTTTAATACCCGCCAGGGAGAAATGATGAGAAAATTTGATGTACTTACGCATGGGCGGTGTATCGGCTAACAGTCGCTGGTCCACATACCTATCAATACTATTATAACCAGTTATCCAGTTCCGTTAAGTCGTGGCCAATTTCTGGTGACATTCATGATCAGATATCTCAAACTGTCCCTATCCTACACTGCTTTCCGAAGCTCTGGCAGTGACAGCTTGGTTGCAGCCTTTACCCCATCCATTGTGGGGGTGTTCCATTACCAATCAGCTTGCTATCACTTGCCAAACCAGCCGTTTCCTTATACTTATACCAGTTTCGACTTATGAGTAACTTACAAGTAACGTGTGTCGACGTGTGTCAACGATCGTGTAACGTGCCTACAACTTATGGCCAGCGTTATGCGGAACGTGTGAGTCATACGCTGGCATACGTCGAAAAATTTCAAGCATGGAAAATTTGTCGAACACCTCGGCGTACAAAGACGTATGCCAGCGTACTACGAAAAAAGCAAGCGTACTACGACGTATGCCAGCGTGCTCTTAACGTATACAAACTTACCCATAATGTATTCGACGTGTGCCAGCGTTTTAGCCAAATTTTGCATACGTCAAGCATACGCTGGCTAAATCGTCAAGGTGCGACAGGGCCTTAAGAAACTGCTTCGGTGGAACGAACGTACGATACATCTGTCAGTCGATCATTAGCATTGGCATTTATCGGTATTATCTCAATATGGGGATGTTGGGAGGGTGTTCAACACACCTGCATGGTCCAAAGGACCAGCTCATCACTGCAGACCTACCACAACTAGAGCTGAACGGTTTTGCTTTCTTTTGAATCTGAGCACCAAATTTACGCAGTGAGGCTTCAACACAAGCATGAGCCTTCCAAAGCGAGTGCGCACAGTGTGCACGTACACGTGATCCTCCAAACCCCCCCCCCCCCCCCCCCCCCCCACCTCCCTGGTCGCTCCCATGGAGAGCAGGTGTTTCTAGTTCATATAAATGTGGCATTATTGATGGGGGTGAATACTTTTTCAGGTCACTGCAGCATTAGTGCTGCCGAAGCAGTTTCTTGGCAAGGATTATATTAGGTGGTTTGCCATTGCCTTACCATCGTTGCTTGTCCGTGCTCTATCCTTTTAAATGCCGAGCATCATGCAATTAAAGGATCAGGCTGTATAGATAAGGGACATCTTCGAATTCGATGTGATCGTTACTATTATCTTCACTTTGAAATTCCCATAAATCAGCACATCCTGAGACTCATACCACCTGTGTCTATGTGTAATTGGTTATTTTACATCAGCAAGGTGTATTTAGAAAAGTGGAATTTTAAAATGGCATCCGTTTCAAACAGTGCTGATAAATTCAAAGCATTAGTAAAGTTAAAATGATGCACATGCAGTGTTGCCACCACCAAAGCTTCTAATTTCCTTGACCCAGATTTCATCGACAACATGAAGACACAGGCTTATTCCATAATTTTCAGAAACTGGTGCCATCGGTGTTTGATTTAATTTCCTGGCATATATATTATATATATATATATATTTATACATATACATATACATATACATGTACATATACATCCATCCATCCATTGGAACCATACTCTGTACAGAGCGTCGGTGGTGCCGAAGCAGTTTCCTTGGCTATTGGGCACAATCCTGGATTGGTCGCCACTCGACGCAGGATACTCGAATGACTCGATACTATCACCCAGTAAGCTGGTACTCATTTTGCCAACCTCGGAAGGATGGCAGGCTGAGTCAGCCCCCTGTGAAGTAATTCAGTGGCAACAAGGCTTGAACTCAGGACCCTTGGATCCCAAGCCGCCACCCTAACCACTGAGCCAACACCAGGCTTATATATATATATTATATATATATAATTTATATATTATATATATATTATATATATATATATATATGTATATGTATGTATTATTATATGTATATATATATGTTATATATATATATATATATATATATATATACACACACATATATATATTACATACATACATAATATTACATATACTTTGAGCAGATTGAAAGGAACTATCCTGTGTCAAATAAATCGGACCGCACGTGTTGAAGCTCAGCTGTATCAGGAGCAACAGTAACTCAAACACTCCGCAGACCCCATTATACCATTATTTATTTTTTTCTATGCCATGAAAAAACTTTGGTACATCAAGGATGATGAAGGTTGTGGTGAAGTTTCATCGAAATTGTGTGTATATTTTCTAAGAAGAGAGCAAAGACCTATTTGGGGGGGGGGGTCAAAACTACCCCCCCCCCCCCCTCAAACCTCCTTAATGAGGCAGATTTTGATGCGGTCAATACCCCTTCGTTAGGCATCACCTGCTATTTACCGACCGAACTTATTTACCAAACGTTAGGCATCAATTTATTTACCGAACGTTAGCAGATATCCTGCTATTTACCGAACAAAAGGTCAGAGATATGAAGCTTGTGGCCAATTTTCATCCAAATCATGTGTTTGGTTCAAGCGGTAATGACTGAAGTGTTTACAGACTCATTGACTGACTCAATCACTCACCTTCGGACCCTGCTCAATCGCATCAGCTCACCTGACTAAAGTCCAGGTGAGCTAAACACGTAAAGCATTGCCTCAAAGAATCTCTGAAGAAATCACTTGTTAATAGCTCAGGTATAAACACCTGAAGGTACTACATTTTATAAACTGGAATAAACATTGCCACTTCACTTTAAAGGCTACAAATGGTCGTTTGTTCTGGAGAAATGTAATGCAACCCCTTTATCACATTTCTAAATATACACATTTCACACTCTGAATGAATTTGTTGCAAAATTATATCTCTCTCCCCTCTCCGCTTTCTCGCTCTCCCTCCTCCTCTTTCTCTGTCTCCCTTTCCCCCCTCTCCTCCTTCCCTTTCTCCCCATCTCTATCTTCCTCTCCCTCCATGTCTCTTTCGCACTCCCCATCTCTCGCTTTTCCCCCTTATCCCTCTCACTTCCTCTCTCCTGCTTTCTCTCCCCTCCTTCCCTCCCTCCCCCTCTCTCTCTCTCTCACCACACTTTTATCTAAAGTAATGTGCATGTGTTAAGCCAAGTGGCCATGACACTATCATTTCTGATTATTTTTCTATTTTTTGCAGCACAATATACATGTTGTCGCTGCTATTTACCGAACAAAAGGTCAGAGATAATGAAATGGACAAAAGAGTTGACGGTTCCCCTTGTCCGAAGCCAAATAACAGTTCACAAAACAGGATTAATATTGCATATCCTAATCACTTTGTGAGTAAAAGTAATAACGTTAACGTCGACACACAGCTTCGGTGTTTCAGGAATATCTTCAGTAATACGTCCATCGGAAATTACTTTGAGGCGCACATGAAATATTTATCTAAGGTCAAATCTCTACACTACCTGCAGGATAATGTGATTTGATGCTTGTGTGAATTGCATTTGTCCTGGCTTTCCAAATTTGATGTTGGCTCATTGAAGGTTCCTTGTGGCAGAAATTGCAATCATGCTTTAATTTATGCTGCACTGCTATTATGGGGAGGAAGCTGTCTATGAAGACGTTTTAAGGGCTAATAAGAGCCTTCATTAAGCACATTGCACATTGCAAGCGAGCACGACTTGAAGAATGAATATGAAGGTCATACAGCATAAAATATTAACAAGAATAATAAATCTTATGTTTCATGTTAGACTCTGGTTCCCAAGTGAAGTAATATCGCTTCTGTGCTGACTTTGGTCGGAGGGATCTCTGCAACAGCAGCAGAATTGGCACATGGCAGCCGTTGACGTATGTGGTCATGCGCGCTTCAGTCTGATATGCCGAATTGGAATACCTTTTCTTCCCAACTTCCTTTATTTAAACTCATCAGTTATTCATGTTCCCACAAGCATGATATTTGTGTGGCAGGCGACACATGATTGAAAATTACAATGACTGGGAGAGGACAGAAGTTTGTGTCACCACATTGACTATTAAAGAGTAAATATCATAATAATAATAATAATTAGAAGGGCACTCGGTAGAGCGCATACCTCTGCCACGTAATGCCTGATCCACAAGAACATATCGGGCCCAATACATTTTTGCGATATCATGCTATACAGTACTTTATCGTTTTTGGCCCCATAACTCAATGGTGAAGAATCACTTTAAAAATTAAATAATTATCGGATCCAGATCTGGATTTGGATCTTCACTATAATTGAATCAATTAGTCATGGTCACACACCCAACCTGTCCACCAAGTTTCATTCTTATCCGTCCACAACTTTTTGAGATATCGTGCTATGTATCGGTTTCGGCGTATCTCTCAATGGTGAAGAATCACTTAAAAATATATCGGATCTTCGCCAAAATTGAATCCATCCTTCCTTGCTACGCACTTAACGTGTCCACCAAGTTTCATCCGAATCCGTCCACAACTTTTTGAGATATCCTGCACACAAAGAGACAGACAGAGAGTGGTGAAAACATATCCTCCTTCACCCTCGGTGACGGAGGCAATAAAAATAGAGGACCAATGGTCCTGCGGCTCATCCGCCTGGTTGCCAAAAGGCAGAGTGACGGATGTATCAGGGTAAAAATAAGAGCTGGATTTAGAATACGCATTTTCGGTCAAGTTTTATTAACATGATATTCACAGTCGTGCAACTCCCTGCTTTCTATGAGCCTAAGTTTTTGAGATATTGCCCACCTCATGTATGATGATGTCACTTCGAGTTGTGTCAAATTTACCCCTATTTGATAAGATGTCTATAATTTGATAACCTCAAGGTGTCTATCATTCATATTTTTCGAGATATTGCTCACTTTCTGCATCATGACGTCACTGGCGACCACATTGTGTTTCGGATCAGCTTCTTTTAATCAAACATTCCCATAGGTATTCGATCATATACAGTATTTTAAGTTTTGCCTTGATCGGTTAAGCGGTTTCAGAGAAGATGAATTTTAAAGGTTTTCCTTTGATCATATACAGTATATACACACATGTTGGGTGTATGGACTCCTGTGGTGCAGCACGATGCCATGTATATTTAGAATGTCAGGAAACCCAATTGACAGGAAATCATGTTGTGCCACACCGCAGGCACGTTGTACTTACGTAGATGAACTGAGTGATTTCGGAGGTGATCTTTCCTCGAATCCAATAATTATCATGGTTGATCGTTGCAGAACATTAAAACGATTGGACTTGCAGAATTTCACACACCGGCGCTCGAAGGTGCAAACTGAAGGTGTATGTTTGCCAGATTGATGCCAATTTACCCACACGTGGAAGAACAGGAGTGAGTGAGAAGAAGCATGAATTCAAACACCATTTATTCAAAGGAACGTTGCAATCAATGAAAGGGTTGAGCTCAAAAGAGGTAAATAAATTAACCCCCAAGACAACGAGGTTAATCTAATTCCCTTCCCTCAGACCTTCACCTAATCCTGAAATCTCTTGCTAAATCTGCTGCTGAATGGCTTGCTGAAAAGACAGTTTTGAATTGAGGGGGAAGAAGGCAAGGAGGTGAAGATAAGTGGGGTAAACCGCCTTCTACACAATCGACCCTGACAATTTAAATTTACAGCGATACAAAACCATCCAGCTAAACACATAGATTTAAGGAAACAACTAACTAATCCAATTATTTCCTCCGTTTATCCCCTGGAGGATATTCATTTCAAAAAATAATAAAACCCCGCTTCCTCCCTCCTCCACATTTCTTTCAGCCTTGTCCCAAAGCTCATCTCCTCGATGGGGGCAGACAGCAAAAAAAAAATTACACCCCCTTATTTAACAAATAAAACTGTCCAAATCTAAATCCCAAAACTAAATGTGTCATGAATTCAGTTGTGAACTTATACTGTTTACGAAGGACCGAACGAACACTTCCATCCCTATATACATCACTTAATAGTTCTAAACAGAATCACTAAAACAGTCAGAATGGTGTTGGTGACATTCTTAAACTCTATGCAATACAAATTAAATGCACATCTATCTATCTATGTATTACTAAAACTCTCATCTTGTGTATATATAGTAGTATAATATATATATATATATATAATATATATATATATATATGTATGTATGTATGTTTATAATATATATAGTATATGTATATATATATGTATGTATATATGTATGTATGTATTTATATGTATATATATATATATGTATTATGTATTATGTATATGTATAGTATATATATGTATGTATGATAGTTATATATAGTATGTATATGTATGTATGATATGTATATATATATAATATGTATGTATGTTGGTATGTATGTATGTATGTATATATATATATATATATATATGTATGTATGTTCCCGAAATACAGCCTAAATGGTACACGATAGCGCAAAAAAATTTGGCCCACCTTACTCACCATTCTCCAGTATCAAGTTTCGTTCAAATCGGGCAACGAAAAATTATTAAAAAATCAATTCCCGATTCAATCAAGTTTGGTATGACGATCCATAAAGCGCAAGGACAAACCATGAAGAATGTGTTGATATACCATGAGAAACCGGTTGGCCGAATGACGACTCCTGAGGTAAATGCTCAAATTTTCTTCAAGTTAAAGTTTGACCACTAAATAATATTAAAATTTTGTGTCTTTTGTTTTTTTCATCAACCGCTGTCACAACGGGAACCCGACGGGTTCACGGGTCGTCTAGTGGTCTATAAAGTTCATCAAAATATAATTCCGTGCATGAAGTCCATGGAGACCGACCAAGCTCTTTATGAGCATCATTGTTCATTTGGGCCAAAAACATTTCAAGGTAACAAGTTCCTAAATTATTGTTTATTTCGGCAGCAAGTTCATGGTCATGATCAAGCAAAATGGTTGAGTGACAGTTGGTAGGAAGTAGCTTGCAGCATGCAGGACAAGTGGCTTGGGTTGGTCTAGCGAAGGTGTGCATTCAAGGTCTGGAGGCTGGTACGGCATATCTGTACACTTTGTTGGCAGGGGTGGTGTCCAACCTACACCAGTACTATCAAACTAAAATGTAAGGCTCCCTTAAATCTTAAGTTAAATTTAATATTTAAGGTCTTTACAAAAGTAAATTAGCCCTTCAACTATCCTTGACAGTGGTACACCCATTCTTTGGTGCAGAGGAGAGAACCTATGTACCCTAACATGTTCAAAAGATTTCCCTTATTACCTTTAGCTCACAAAACATGTTACTAATGACAATTTTTAACCCATGATCAGCATGCTGGTTTCTCCTTATAGGTTACTGGGTGCTGGCCCTCATTATTCATCACACTCTTCTCTGGGCACTCCATTTATAAAGTTGGTGAGGAGGTGTAGCTCCACTTCAGGTCTCTCTTCCTGGTTATTTTCTCATTCATCCATCTAGCCACTGGGACTTCCTGGAACATCTTCACTGCACTCCACTAGTAATTCTCAAGGGGACCTCTTAGCACCCTTTTCACATGCTCTTCAGCACTCCTTGCTTCAAGTCCACTTCACAGGTAGCTGGGTCGAACATATTTTTCTACATTTATGGCCTATTGTGGCCTGACCATTCAGTGCTCCCAGGGCTCAGTATGTACATCCCAACAATCCTTCGACTACCTATCAGACCACACCCTAATTTCACTCAATTGACATATCATACTTCTTTTCCTGCTACAAATTTCACTGTGCCCAATTAACCATCAGCTTCACAATACGGCTCCAAAATCCGAATTCTCTAAACTCTAACTTCCTATTAGATTGAACTAGAAACTTCTTCCAGTAGGAGGTCGCTATTCTCTCACCACCACACATTCCATATATATATAATATATATATATATATATATATATATATATATATATATATATATACACACACACATAATTTAGCTTACTTTCATTCTCCATTCAACACAAAAACAAACATTTGTTTACGAGTAACTATCGGGGATGCGTCTTTGCGGTGGTTGTACCCCCAACGCAAGTCGGAGGCCAAATCTTCCCCACTCATTTCTGCTGCACAGATTCACCAGGACAGCGCAGCCACAGTCAGAGTGCCAATTGATCCCCATGGACCGGCCCACTCCCTCTTTTCTC
>CM068958.1:24339169-24359655 GCA_035128595.1 Eptatretus atami | reverse complement strand
TCCGCTAAGTTGCTGGGTTCATCTTCACACATATACAGTGTTTCGCATGTGATTCTCACCCATCATTTGGTTTCCTGACATGACGCCGAACAATCTCCCAGGAGCGACCCAGAGATCCCCCACATCCAAGATGGTGTATACCCCACCTTTGTGAAGCCAGGGCCATGGAGAGTTTTAGAGAGAGAGAGAGAGAGAGAGAGAAGAGAGAGAGAGAGAGAGAGAGAGAGAGGAGACAGAGAAAAGAGGGAGTGGGCCGGTCCATGGGGATCAATTGGCACTCTGACTGTGGCTGCGCTGTCCTGGTGAATCGTGCAGCAGAAATGAGTGGGGAAGATTTGGCCTCCGACTTGCGTTGGGGGTACAACCACGCAAAGACGCATCCCCGATAGTTACTGTAAAATGTTTGTTTTGTGTTGAATGGAGAATGAAAGTAAGCTAAATTATGTGTGTGTGTATATATATATATATATATATATATATATATATATATATATATATATATATATGGAATGTGTGGTGGTGAGAGAATAGCGACCTCCTACTGGAAGAGTTTCTAGTTCAATCTAATAGGAAGTTAGAGTTTAGAGAATTCGGATTTTGGAGCCGTATTGTGAAGCTGATGGTTATTGGGCACAGTGAAATTTGTAGCAGGAAAGAAGTATGATATGTCAATTGAGTGAAATTAGGGTGTGGTCTGATAGGTGTCGAAGGATTGTTGGATTACATACTGAGCCCTGGGAGCACTGAATGGCTCAGGCCACATAGGCCATAAATGTAGAAAAAATATGTTCGACCCAGCTACCTGTGAAGTGGACTTGAAGCAAGGAGTGCTGAAGAGCATGTGAAAAGGGTGCTAAGGTCCCTTGAGAATTACTAGTGGAGTGCAGTGAAGATGTTCCAGGAAGTCCCAGTGGCTAGATGGATGAATGAGAAAATAACCAGGAAGAGAGACTGAAGTGGAGCTACACCTCTCACCAACTTTATAAATGGAGTGCCCAGAGAAGAGTGTGATGAATAATGAGGGCCAGCACCCAGTAACCTATAAGGAGAAACCAGCATGCTGATCATGGGTTAAAAATTGTCATTTAACATGTTTTGTGAGCTAAAGGTAATAAGGGAAATCTTTTGAACATGCTAGGGTACATAGGTTCTCTCCTCTGCACCAAAGAATGGGTGTACCACTGTCAAGGATAGTTGAAGGGCTAATTTACTTTTGTAAAGACCTTAAATATTAATTTAACTTAAGATTTAAGGGAGCCTTACATTTTAGTTTGATAGTACTGGTGTAGGTTGGACACCACCCTGCCAACAAAGTGTACAGATATGCTGTACCAGCCTCCAGACTTGAATGCACACCTTCGCTAGACCAACAAGCCACTTGTCCTGCATGCTGCAAGCTACTTCCTACCAACTGTCACTCAACCATTTTGTTGATCATGACCATGAACTTGCTGCCCAAATAAACAATAATTTAGGAACTTGTTACCTTGAAATATTTTTGGCCCAAATGAACAATGATGCTCATAAAGAGCTTGGTCGGTCTCCATGGACTTCATGCACGGAATTATATTTTGATGAACTTTAATGACCACTAGACGACCCGTGAACCCGTCGGGTTCCCGTTGTGACAGCGGTTGATGAAAAAACAAAAGACACAAAATTTTAATATTATTTAGTGGTCAAACTTTAACTTGAAGAAATTTGAGCATTTACTCAGGAGTCGTCATTCGGCCAACCGGTTTCTCATGGTTATATCACACATTCTTCATGGTTTGTCCTTGCGCTTTATGGATCGTCATACCAAACTTGATTGAATCGGGAATTGATTTTTTAATAATTTTTCGTTGCCCGATTTGAACGAAACTTGATACTGGAGAATGGTGAGTAAGGTGGGCCAAATTTTTTTGCGCTATCGTGTACCATTTAGGCTGTATTTCGGGAACAATACATACATATATATAATATATAATATATAATACATACATACATACATACATATATATATATATACATCATATATACATACATACATACATATATATATATATTATATATATATATATATATTATATATATATATGCATACATATATATATTAATAATATATACTATATACATACATCATACATATATATTTACATATACATACATATATACTATATACATTACTACATACATATATATATATACACATCATACATACATATATATATATATATATATATATATATATATATATACACACAAGATGAGAGTTTTAGTAATACATAGATAGATAGATGTGCATTTAATTTGTATTGCATAAGGTTTAAGAATGTCACCAACACCATTCTGACTGTTTTAGTGATTCTGTTTAGACTATTAAGTGATGTATATAGGGATGGAAGTGTTCTTCCATTATTGTTCGTCCTTCGTAAACAGTATAAGTTCACAACTGAATTCATGACACATTTAGTTTTTGGATTTAGATTTGGACAGTTTTATTTGTTAAATAAGGGGGTGTAATTTTTTTTTGCTGTCTGCCCCCATCGAGGAGATGAGCTTTGGGACAAGGCTGAAAGAAATGTGGAGGAGGGAGGAAGCGGGGTTTTATTATTTTTTGAAATGAATATCCTCCAGGGGATAAACGGAGGAAATAATTGGATTTAGTTAGTTGTTTCCTTAAATCTATGTGTTTACTGGATGG
Source organism: Eptatretus atami (assembly GCA_035128595.1). Classification (NCBI taxonomy): domain Eukaryota; kingdom Metazoa; phylum Chordata; class Myxini; order Myxiniformes; family Myxinidae; genus Eptatretus; species Eptatretus atami. The sequence goes on along the minus strand of CM068958.1, from coordinate 24,356,969 downwards.
TTTTGTATCTCTGTAAATTTAAATTGTCAGGGTCGATTGTGTAGAAGGCGGTTTACCCCACTTATCTTCACCTCCTTGCCTTCTTCCCCCTCAATTCAAAACTGTCTTTTTCAGCAAGCCATTCAGCAGCAGATTTAGCAAGAGATTTCAGGATTAGGTGAAGGTCTGAGGGAAGGAATTAGATTAACCTCGTTGTCTTGGGGGTTAATTTATTTACCTCTTTTGAGCTCAACCTTTTCATTGATTGCAACGTTCCTTTGAATAAATGGTGTTTGAATTCATGCTTCTTCTCACTCACTCCTGTTCTTCCACGTGTGGGTAAATTGGCATCAATCTGGCAAACATACACCTTCAGTTTGCACCTTCGAGCGCCGGTGTGTGAAATTCTGCAAGTCCAATCGTTTTAATGTTCTGCAACGATCAACCATGAATATTATTGATATTCGAGGAAAGATCACCTCCGAAATCACTCTCAGTCTCTACCGTAAGTACAACGTGCTGCGTGTGGCACAACATGATTTCCTGTCAATTGGGTTTCCTGACATTCTAAATATACATGGCATCGTGCTGCACCACAGGAGTCCATACACCCAACATGTGTGTATATACTGTATATGATCAAAGGAAAACCTTTAAAATCCATCTTCTCTGAAACCGCTTAACCGATCAAGGCAAAACTTAAAATACTGTATATGATCGAATACCTATGGGAATGTTTGATTAAAAGAAGCTGATCCGAACACAATGTGGTCGCCAGTGACGTCATGATGCAGAAAGTGAGCAATATCTCGAAAAATATGAATGATAGACACCTTGAGGTTATCAAATTATAGCCATCTTATCAAAATAGGGGTAAATTTGAACAACTCGAAGTGACATCATCATACATGAGGTGGGCAATATCTCAAAAACTTAGGCTCATAGAACGAAGGGAGTTTGCACGACTGTGAATATCATGTTAAAAATTGACCGAAAATGTGTATTCTAAATCCAGCTCTATTTTTACCCTGATACATCCGTCACTCTGCCTTTTGGCAACCAGGCGGATGAGCCGCAGGACCATTGGTCTCTATTTTTATTGCCTCCGTCACCGAGGGTGAAGGAGGATATGTTTTCACCATCTCTCTGTCTGTCTCTTTGTGTGCAGGATATCTCAAAAAGTTGTGGACGGATTCGGATGAAACTTGGTGGACCAGTTAAGTGCGTAGCAAGGAAGGATGGATTCAATTTTTGGCGAAGATCCGATATATTTTTAAGTGATTCTTCACCATTGAGAGATACGCCGAAACGATACATAGCACGATATCTCAAAAGTTGTGGACGGATAAGAATGAAACTTGGTGGACAGGTTGGGTGTGTGACCATGACTAATTGATTCAATTATAGTGAAGATCCAAATCCAGATCTGGATCCGATAATTATTTAATTTTTAAAGTGATTCTTCACCATTGAGTTATGGGGCCAAAAACGATAAAGTACTGTATAGCATGATATCGCAAAAATGTATTGGGCCCGATATGTTCTTGTGGATCAGGCATTACGTGGCAGAGGTATGCGCTCTACGAGTGCCCTTCTAATTATTATTATTATTATGATATTTACTCTTTAATAGTCAATGTGGTGACACAAACTTTGTCCTCTCCAGTCATTGTAATTTTCAATCATGTGTCCCTGCCACACAAATATCATGCTTGTGGGAACATGAATAACTGATGAGTTTAAATAAAGGAAGTTGGGAGAAAAGGTATCCAATTCGGCATATCAGACTGAAGCGCGCAATCCACATACGTCAACGGCTGCCATGTGCCAATTCTGCTGCTGTTGCAGAGATCCTCCGACCAAAGTCAGCACAGAAGCGATTTACTTCACTTGGGAACCAGAGTCTAACATGAAACATAGATTTATTATTCTTGTTAATATTTTATGCTGTATGACCTTCATATTCATTCTTCAAGTTCGTGCTCGCTTGCAATGTGCAATGTGCTTAATGAAGGCTCTTATTAGCCCTTAAAACGTCTTCATAGACAGCTTCCTCCCCATAATAGCAGTGCAGCATAATTAAAGCATGATTGCAATTTCTGCCACAAGGAACCTTCAATGAGCCAACATCAAATTTGGAAGCCAGGACAAATGCAATTCACACAAGCATCAAATCACATTATCCTGCAGGTAGTGTAGAGATTTGACCTTAGATAAATATTTCATGTGCGCCTCAAAGTAATTTCCGATGGACGTATTACTGAAGATATTCCTGAAACACCGAAGCTGTGTGTCGACGTTAACGTTATTATTTTACTCACAAAGTGATTAGGATATGCAATATTAATCCTGTTTTGTGAATGTTAATTTGGCTTCGGACAAGGGGAACCGTCAACTCTTTTGTCCATTTCATTATCTCTGACCTTTTGTCGGTAAATAGCAGCGACAACATGTATATTGTGCTGCAAAAATAGAAAAATAATCAGAAATGATAGTGTCATGGCCACTTGGCTTAACACATGCACATTACTTTTAGATAAAAGTGTGTGAGAGAGAGAAGAGAGGGGGAGGGAGGGAAGGAGGGGAGAGAGCAGGAGAGAGGAAGTGAGAGGGATAGGGGGGAAAAGCGAGAGATGGGGAGTGCGAAAGAGACATGGAGGGAGAGGAAGATAGAGATGGGGAGAAAGGGAAGGAGGAGAGGGGGGAAAGGGAGACAGAGAAAGAGGAGGAGGGAGAGCGAGAAAGCGGGAGAGGGGAGAGATATAATTTTGCAACAAATTCATTCAGAGTGTGAAATGTGTATTAAATGTGATAAAGGGGTTGCATTACATTTCTCCAGAACAAACGACCATTTGTAGCCTTTAAAGTGAAGTGGCAATGTTTATTCCAGTTTATAAAATGTAGTACCTTCAGGTGTTTATCACTGAGTATTAACAGTGATTTCTTCAGAGATTCTTTGAGGCAATGCTTTACGTGTTTAGCTCACCTGGACTTTAGTCAGGTGAGCTGATGCGATTGAGCAGGGGTCCGAAGGTGAGTGATTGAGTCAGTCCAATGAGTCTGTAACACTTCAGTCATTACGCTTGAACAAACACATGATTTTGATGAAACTTGGCACAAGCTTCATATCTCTGACCTTTTGTTCGGTAAATAGCAGGATATCTGCTAACGTTCGTAAATAAATTGATGCCTAACGTTTGGTAAATAAATTGATGCTAACGTTTGGTAAAAGTTCGGTAAATAGCAGGTGATGCCTAACGAGGGTATTACCGCATCAAAATCTGCGCTCATTAAGGAGGTTTGAGGGGGGGGGGGGGGTAGTTTGACCCCCCCCCCCAAATAGGTCTTTGCTCTCTTCTTAGAAAATATACACACAATTTCGATGAAACTTCACCACACCTTCATCATCCTTGATGTACCAAAGTTTTTTCATGGCATAGAAAAAATTAAATAATGGTATAATGGGGTCTGGTGGAGTGTTTGAGTTACTGTTGCTCCTGATACAGCTGAGGCTTCAACACGTGCGGTCCGATTTATTTGACACAGGATAGTTCCTTTCAATCTGCTCAAAGTATATGTAAATATATGTATGTGTATATATATATATATATATATATGTGTGTATATTATATATATATATATATATATACATTATATATATATACATATATATATACATACATATACATAATATATATATATTATATATATATATATTATATATATATATATATATATATTATATATTATAAAGCCTGGTGTTGGCTCAGTGGTTAGGGTGGCGGCTTGGGATCCAAGGGTCCTGAGTTCAAGCCTTGTTGCCCACTGAATTACTTCACCAGGGGCTGACTCAGCCTGCCATCCTTCCGAGGTTGGCAAATGAGTACCAGCTTACTGGGATGATCGAGTCATTCGAGTATCCTGCTCGCAGTGGCGACCAATCCAGGATTGTGCCCAATAGCCAAGGAAACTGCTTCGGCACCACCGACGCTCTGTACAGAGTATGGTTCCAATGGATGGATGGATGTATATGTACATGTATATGTATATGTATAATGTATAAATAATATATATATATATAATTATATATTGCAGGAAATTAAATCAAACACGATGGCACCAGTTTCTGAAAATTATGGAATAAGCCTGTGTCTTCATGTTGTCGATGAAATCTGGGTCAAGGAAATTAGAAGCTTTGGTGGTGGCAACACTGCTGTGCATCATTTTAACTTTACTAATGCTTTGGAATTTTATCAGCACTGTTTGAAACGGATGCCATTTTAAAATTCCACTTTTCTAAATACACCTTGCTGATGTAAAATAACCAATTACACATAGACACAGGTGGTATGAGTCTCAGGATGTGCTGATTTATGGGAATTTCAAAGTGAAGATAAAGTAACGATCACATCGAATTCGAAGATGTCCTTATCTATACAGCCTGATCCTTTAATTGCATGATGCTCGGCAATTTAAAAGGATAGAGCACGGACACGCAACGATGGTAAGGCAATGGAAACACCTAATATAATCCTTGCCAAGAAACTGCTTCGGCAGCACTAATGCTGCAGTGACCTGAAAAAGTATCACCCCCTCAATAATGCCACATTTATATGAACTAGAAACACCTGCTCTCCATGGGAGCGACAGGGAGGTGGGGGGGGGGGTTTGGAGGATCACGTGTACGTGCCACTGTGCGACTCGCTTTGGAAGGCTCATGCTTGTGTTGAAGCCTCACTGCGTAAATTTGGTGCTCAGATTTCAAAAGAAAGAAAACCGTTCAGCTCTAGTTGTGGTAGGTCTGGCAGTGATGAGCTGGTCCTTTTGGGACCATGCAGGTGTGTTGAACACCCTCCCAACAACCCCATATTGAGATAATACCGATAAATGCCAATGCTAATGATCGACTGACAGATGTATCGTACGTTCGTTCACCGAAGCAGTTTCTTAAGGCCCTGTTCCACCTTGACGATTTAGCCAGCCGTATGCTTGACGTATGCAAAATTTGGCTAAAACGCTGGCACACGTCGAATACATTATGGGTAACGTTTGTATACGTTAAGAGCACGGCTGGCATACGTCGTAGTACGCTTGCTTTTTTCGGTAGTACGCTGGCATACGTCTTGTACGCCGAGGTGTTCGACAAATTTTCCATGCTTGAATTTTCGACGTATGCCAGCGTATGACTCACAACGTTCGCATAACGCTGGCCATAAGTTGTAGGACGTTACACGATCGTTGACACACGTCGACACAGTTACTTGTAAGTTACTCATAAGTCGAAACTGGTATAAGTTATAAGGAAACGGCTGGGTTGGCAAGTGATAGCAAGCTGATTGGTAATGGAAACACCCACAATGGATGGGGTAAAGGCTGCAACCAAGCTGTCACTGCCAGAGCTTCGGAAGCAGTGTAGGATAGGGACAGTTTGAGATATCTGATCATGAATGTCACCAGAAATTGGGCCACGATTAACGGAACTGGATAACTGGTTATAATAGTATTGATAGGTATGTGGACCAGCGACTGTTAGCCGATACACCGCCCATGCGTAAGTACAAGTCAAATTTTCTCATCATTTCTCCCTGGCGGGTATTAAACATTGCTAACGTACTTAGGAATATGGTTATGCTTCAAATAAAGGTCACAATTTGGCCGCAGTGGTTTGGTGGCAATATCACACATGAAACCATGGCCGGGAGAGGCCCAAGATATGTTATAAATAATCCGTATGCGTCACGTATAATGTGATGGCTCGAAAAATTGGACAGGCAGTAGGAGTCATCATTCATGTGCAAAGATCACGTAAGCAGCTTTGTTCAGTCAATATCGTTGCGCTTACCTAGTGGCTGAGCAAGCTGAGACGGCTCTGAACCGTTTCATCTGTGGGAGACCGATAAGTATAGAATGCTTAATTACATCGCTTTTCTTCAGAACTTCTTCCATTTCATAGCGACTGTTAAAAATGTAACCATGTGTTGGACGAATTGACTGAAACGTTTGTAGTTATAATAATATTTACATCTGGAAAGTGTGCGCCGTAAGAGTCAGCGATAACTACTATATACACCTCAACATGGACTTCACCCAAGGTGCAATCCCCCTAGGGTGGAGGGCAAGTTAAATAATCGCTACAACTCCATCATGTGACTCTTTCTCCTCCTGTCAAGTTTTGGTTTGCGATTGGATAAGTATCCACCGAATGTATTGGGTAAAAAAAACAGACAGACATAAAATTGGTATTTTAGTAAGACTTCGAATGATGTAGGAGAACATTTTTCTCCAATGAACGTTTTTATTACACTGAACATTAGTACAGGTGAGACCTTTACACTTATTTTTTTAACCTTTCAAACAATTATTTGCTCTGAAGAGATTTAGGGAAGGGTTTGAATACTATGCAACGAGAATCATCCGATTTTTTCTTGTTCATCTAGGTGATTCACATTTTATCTGAATTTTTTTTTGGCTTTCTCACTGGAGTTATAGTCAGGGAGCATGTGCAATGAATAGAATCCCATTGGGACTTTGGTGCTGAAAAGCACTCTCCATCCAGATGTCTTGGTGAGAAACCCAATCATGTCAAAAGAACTTGTTGGCAGTCTGATCTATTGATTTGTCCGATTTATGACTCAACAAAATAGGGCATAATTTCATATATTTAGTATGACAAAATGGTGAACAGTCAATCAAGAATTGTATGCGCAAGTGGCGAAACGTTGCTTTTAGTCCGATTATCGAAGCGTGAGCACTTTCTTGTGGGTAAAAACTTATGTGTTCTGGCATGGCTTTTTATCCACCACAACCCTCGTCAGTTACCCTCAAGGTGTCGTGGTTTGTGGGTGTGCCTTTCTGTGCTGTGGAAGCGGACCCACGTTTGGAGCTATTAATCGCTCTATGAAAGTCGCTGGAGCCTGGTTGTATCCACATTGAACTGAAGTGCAGTAAAATATCTTCCTGATCTTCCGCAAGAACTTGCCACCAGCAGCATGGAAAGCTCAGAGATGGCTGGAATGCACCCAGCTGTCAATACGAGCCCACCGTGCACTCAGTGCCTTCGGTCATGAGGAGACAACAGAAGAACACTGACGACCTAACTCACACTCTAAATGGTTACCCAACCCTGTACTGAGAACTGTGACAAGCTCTTCAACTTGGCCACCAAGGCAGTGACGGCTCAGAGGGTCATCCAGGACCTGTGCAGACAGAGCACTATTGGCAGCAGTTGTTTGATGACTTCACCCACAGCCGCATTAAATACAAATGCAATCAACTTGTGGGCTCCTATGAAGACATATCAGCGAAATACTTGGAAAAATCACATGGAAGTGATTGAAGCTCAGTCAGGGAACAGAAACTGGTTGAACTCAAAGAAGACAAAGCCTCTTCACCGAATTGCTGGTGATGTCCGAGTCTTGCCAGAGTCAACCTCGAGGAAGCTGTTGGCAGCTCTGAGCTCTCTGTTGTGCCTCGTCCATGCTTGCTACTGATGGAGAATGCTGCACTGCTCACACGAAGAGTGATTTCATGGCCATCCTGGATAGTCCGGCAGATATGGGAATGGATTGTGCCTTTGATGATACAAGCATGAGCTTTGGCACACTATAGACAGCCTAAGGAGATATCTATGCTAAGGCCATCGCAATTGTCCTGTGGCCAAAATGGCGGCCATTTCCAATGGCCACCCCGGTTGTTATTTTACAGTAGCTCAGGTTCTAGACTAACCTAGGTTTAATTGATTCTGGTGGCTCATCGTACATTTTCAAGGATGAGAATGCAGTGGTACTATTTATAACATGCAACAACTACCAAACTACATATATCTCAGCATTCAGGAATTAAATAATTAGTAAAACATCAAATATTAGCAGAGTTATGCACATTTTCTGGAATTTCAGAATCAGCCATGAGTTGTGTTGCTGACCTCATAATTATGTGAGATAAATGTGAGAATCCTCAGTGAGAATGGGATATCCTGAGTATATCATCAGGAAGTTTATGCACAAAATCTCACTGCTATAGATGTATGGAAGATGGGTCCTGAAAAGTGCCCGATTACATAAGATTCCTTGCAAGGGAAATGTCGCAAAGATATGAGGAACAAATCAAAATATGCGTCTCAAACACGCATTCTGGTGTTCGTCACAGAGTGATTTTCACAAAGAGATTGGAAGGGTTGAGATCGAAACTTTTATAAGACATATGAGGTTGGTGTGGGGAAGAAGGGTGTGGGGGGCTGGGGCATGGAGATTCAAGTATTTCATTATTTTTGCAAAAATAATTTGAAGATGTTCCGATGGCAATACAACAAGCCCTAAGAGAGAACTACATTGAATAGATTAGCGAGAGATGTCCCATTATAATGGTGACATCATATAGCAACATTGATCTTCCTTTGAACAAAGCAATGTTTGTGTTTCGGACAACTTCTTTTTCTACACATCCTGATCGTGATGCTTCCAGTTAAAGTCGCTACCTTTTGTTTCCCTATGGCCTTGTCCATGGATTATAAAGAATGGCACACTTCTTACATCCCTTTATAGCTATGTCCACATTTATTAGTCCCTACCAGTTTCACTGGAGCAGACTACAGGTTTGCTCTCCGTCTGTCTCGTCCGCCCAACCTGTGGTTTTTCCGACTTTTTTCCCCTACCCTTTAACATATTCAACGAAAACTTGGTTTATGGCTTTATTATAAGTTACAGAAAAAGTTTGATTTTCAGGGCGTTCCATCGTTTTTTCAGATTTATGCCTTTTCGACTTAGAAAAATCACAATTTTCATGGGTCAGTGTTCAGCTGCTGTACACCCATTGTGGACAGCGGGCCTGACTCCACCCAATAAAATCATGTGCTTGCCATTGCATGAAGCAGCACAGATGGCAGCTGAGGCCATAAGCCTTGGTGTTAATCCATGGCCCAGTGCAATTGGAATGATACCAAGTATTAACACGATGTATTATAGATACCATTAGCCATACACATGTTTTTGCTTCATGTATTACTCGGGTTATTTTTATAATGAAATAGGCAAATCCGAAAAATGAATGAAACATGGTGTCGAGAGAGTTTTCTTCTTCATTTTGGTTCCAGTATTGGCTTGCAAGTGCATTGAGCAAACAAATTTTTATCTCCGTTTGTTATCCTGGTTTTAGTGGGGCAACTTAGCTAAATATAGCATAACAATTGTGGCATTTTGTGAGGAAAGCACCAAATTTGGCACACTAGTAGCCTATCATATTATGAACAGATTTGGATATTGGGCCATCTCAAATTTTTGATGGCAGTGGAAAATGGCTGCCACAGCCATCAGCGGCTGAATGATCTCTCCGCACTCTGGAAAATCCTCTTTATCTCTTTGCAGATGACTCTGCCTCTGCGTACCATCTGTTATCTCCTCTGTTTGGCAGACAGCAGCTCTTTCACTCTCTGCAGATCTGGATAAATCACAAGCTGGTCCACACACTTGAACGTGTCTTTCAACCTGACAAATCTCACACTCTCACTATGTCTCTCCGAAAGGACCATCTGGACCCCCCCTCAAATATACTTTCTCAACAATCCTCTTGAAGAAGTTCTTTCATTCAAGCTTCTGGGTCTCACTATCTGCATGATCTTCCTGGAAAGCCACATCTCAAGCTGCCTCCAAAGCAGTCACGATTGGGCATCCTCCATCATGCAAAGCCCTTCCTTGGCACACCTCAGCTCCTGACCAGCATACACAGCTTTCATCACAGCCATGGAGGACTGCTCCCCCACTGGGCTGGTGCTCCTGCCTCTCACATTTTCGGCTTCACGCTGTGGAAACCAAGGTATTTAGGATTATTTGTATCTCCCACGATGAAGCTGAGTCTTTGGGTCTCTCACTCTCTCACCACAGCCAGGTCAGTGGTCTTTCTGTCTTCTACCGTCACCTTCCCGCCTCCCCCCCCCCCCCCCCACACTTTCTGTCGCGATCTGTCCCACTCATATTTCTGCAGGGAGCTCAATGTCCACAGCAACCTACTTCTGGTAAACCACCAAAATCAAGAATCACTGCTCACCTTCATTCTTTCATTCCTCTTTTTTTCTCACCTTGTGACAAACTCCACACTCTCCAATCCCACTTCCCTCCCCAGGTCTCTCAAAGCAGCTGTTCCACACCATCTCTTCTCTCCCCCAAACCAAAACTTATCATCTTTTCTACCCTCACTCATCCACCCCAAACCCACCTCCTTCAAAATTCCCTGCTTTCCTTCCTGAAAGTCCCTGTAGCGTACCCTTGTTTATCCCTTGACCCTGCCCCATCCATCTCCCTTCCACAGATCTCCAATGTCTCTGTTCCCACTGTTTCTGCTTCCCTCTCCTGCCCCTCTTGTCTCCTGCTCCCCTTGTTATATGTTCTGTGGTGGTTAGCTCTTATACGAGCCTTGACATTGTATATATATTTTTTATTTTTTTAAGTCCTGGCGAGGGTCTGCAATCTCTGCATTGCTCTTTTTCTTGTTTTTTATTATTTGTGGCACCGACGTGCCATGATACATCATCCAAATATACGACATTTCATTGGGACCGGTGGATGACACTCTTGTTTTCCTCTTGCAATTCTCACTCTTGTTTTCTATGGTAAGAGCATCATGACGCTTATTCTGTGCGAAAATTTCAAATGGCAAATTTCAGTGTTTTTACTTTTTTTTTTTTTTTACTGTTAAAGGGATTAAATTTCGTTATATTTTATGGTAAGCATCGGCTGGCTATTTGGTCGAGAGGTTCAAGACTTGGTTTTTTCTTCATCGATTTCAGGTTTGATCCCATGGCTCCACATGCATTGGCAAGAATGCCAGACTACAATTCATACAAGTTGAAAGAATGTTTCGTCTTCATTTGACTAAAATATGATGTTTGGAGTAGAATTTGATTAAGGTAGGGCCCAACGTGACACGCTATGAGGATCAATGGTTAGGGCCCTGTCACACCTTGACGTTTTAACCAGCATGGCAACGTATAAAAATGTATGTAAAACGTTGGCTGTAGCTGAAATTTTGATGTTTTTTTTTAAAGTTTGGGCGTATTCATAACGTGTTGGTCGTATGCATAACTATTAGTAACGGCACAGAACGTTTCGTTGTGTTATGATAACTTTTACCAACGAATGCTTAGCTGTTGTCGGCATTCACAACCTATGCCCAACGATAGTCTTAACTTACGCATAGCGCGCTAAACGTATCGCCGGCGAACTCGTGGCGTAGCCTGTTAAAACCTGCGCACGCCGATTTAAATCATAACCGCCTGAGAAATTGAAGTGTCAACATTGCAGTCACACCTTGCGATTTTGCCAGCGTATGCCGCCTATGAAGAAATGTGTCTAAACGCTGGCACACGTCGAATACGGATGGGTAAGTTGTGTATACGTTAGGAGAGGCTGGAAACAATGAAGTACGCTGTCATATTACGTGGTACGTGTAATACGTCGTGAAATTTCAAGCATGCTGAAATTTACGACGTACTCGGCGTATGGCTAACATTCCGCATGCGTTGTTCATATGTTCCTGGCACGCTCCGCGATCGTTTACAACACGACGGACACACGTTACTTGTAGTTACTCATAAGTCGAAACACGTCAAGGTAATATTTAACATACCCGCAACCTAATTTTCAACCAATGGGTAACGTCCTTTTAACCTATGAGTAGCGTGCTCTGAACCTATTAGGCGAACTATGAGTACGTGCATTGACCTATTTGTAACTTGGCCTTGAACCAATGACTAGCGTGCTATGACCTATGAGTAACGTGCGTTTAACCTCATGGTGTAGCATGCTTTGAACCTAAGTATAACGTGCTTCTAACCTTGAGTAAAATGCTATGAACTATGTGTAACGTATCTCAAACGCCACATTGTCGTATGTAGACGAATTAGATTGACGTCTTCCGGACGACCAAGCACTTTGCTGAACGTGTTTCTAACTTACATCTACCGTATAATGGCGTATTGGCAGCATTAAGGGAATTGGCGTATATACAAATGGGCTTCACAAGAGGAACCCATCATTGTTCCCGACACTCCATGTTGAGTAGATGTCAATGCCAGTAGTATCAGTAGTAGTAATACTATTAGCAGTAGTTGGTGTGTGGTGACAGTTAATAGTAGTAGTATTGTAGTAGTAGCATTGGTAGTAGTAGTATGTCTATGTCAGTAGTAGTAGTGTAGTAACTATGTCTATGTCATAGTAGTAGTAGTAGTGTAGTATGTCTATGTCAGTAGTAGTCAGTAAGTGATGTCTAGTCAGTAGTAGTAGTAGTATGTTATGTCAGTAGTAGTAGTAGTAGTAGTTGTCTATGTAGTAGTAGTAGTAGTAGTAGTAGGTCCATGTCAGTAGTAGTAGTGAGCGTGATGGGGAGGGTGTGGGTGATGATGGATCCTCTTATCGTCCACGAATAGGAGACTACTTTGCCCATTGTTCGTGTTCTTTTCGGCTAATTTTTTTTCCTCATTCCCACGATGAATATTTCTTTGTTTTACTTTTTAAAGTATTAAAACGACTTTACAAATGCAATAATGTAACTAGTAATGAACACAGAACGCTTCAATAACTTATAGATAAGTTATTACAACGATTGTTTATCGTGTTTTAGTCGTCTACAACCTATGCCCAACGATAGTCTAGCGTATGCATAGCGTAATAATTCCAAGCACGTTATTCATAGGTTATACAATAAGTCACGGGTACCCTAGCATTACTTTGAATGTGTTTCGACGTATGAGGAACTTTCAAGTAGCGTGTTGCGAGTGTTAACGAGCTCGTGTAGCGTGCTTACAAAACGTTACTCTTAGGAAGCGATTTTACTCTAATTGATAACTACTGTGATCATTATATAACGTTAAAATCATCCGACTCATGGAATTTTGCATGGCAACCAGGTGAGGGTGCAAAGTGACGCTTATGTTTGCCACATTAACCCCAATTTACCCACGCAAAGACAAACAGGGGTGATTCAGATCAAGCAAGAATTAAAACACAGGAAAACACATTTATTCACTGAAAAGTAGTAAAGAAGGGGTTGAGCTCAAAATCAGAAAACTTAGTAAACCCCAAAGACAGCATGCCAAATCTAATTCCTTTCCCCCTGACTTTTGCCTAATCTTATAACTAAACCTTATCACTCTCAAGTATACAAACAGCACAAAGGAAAGGTTGAAGATGATAATTATGGGATGAGGAGGAGGGTAAGGCCTTCCTTTTGGCTCAAGGCGCAAATGCCTAGTTTTGGTCCGACTTGCAGACTGCTTTTTCCTCCCCACACACGATGAGTATGAGGAACAGTATGTTGCTCGGGCATGATCACAGAAAGTGCAAACCCGGATGTTTGGGATCTGCCAATGTCACTCTCTTTGTGGACCAGAGAACAGCAGTCCTCTGGGCACGTTCCGCAGCTGTTTTTCATCCGAGGCTGAATTGCTTGCTGAATCTACTGCTGAATGCCTTGCTAAAAGACCATTGGGTCACTTTGAGCCACGTAATCAAATCGCTATAGGTGGTTCAAAGGCCTTTGACACCATACATGGCATCACGATGCTCCCTCATTCGCTGGCGAGGTCTGAAAAGGTCCAAGTTGGAATCCTATACACCGCATGTTCCAAATGGCAGGCACAAACATCTCGGTCCTTCTCTCCAAAACCATTGTTCTGGTGAAATTCCAATAACATTCAAAGTTGAGTTGAATGCAGCATGATCTGAGTAACAATGGGTAATGGAATCAAAGATAATTTTGAATTAAGAGTGATGAAGATGAGTGGTGGGAGGTATGGGGGATGCTTTTTAAATGGTCAATGCTGACGATTCCTATTTACAAAGATACAAAACCATCCAGCGAAACACATTGATTTCATTAAATAACTAGCCGGGAACCATGTTGCTGCACTGCTCGGAACACCTGAATCAAAGCTAAGTTTTCCAAACAAGATACGATATGTTTTTACCTCCACCACTGAAGGTGGGCAGACATGTTTTCACCATTGTCTGTTTGATTGTTTCTTTGTTTGTCTGTGAACAGGATATCTCAGAAAGTTCTGGATGGATTTGGATGGCATTTGGTGGGGCAGGTTGGGTGTGTGACAAGGACGAACTGATTAGGTTTTGGTGAAGACCCAGATATGGATCAGATACTAAGATTTTTAAGTGATGCTTCACCATTGAATGATAGGCCAAAACAATATACAACATGACATCTCAATCAATCTCTCTGTTGACGTGTTTCTTGTTCTGCTTCGTATTTCCCAAAGTTTTGTCCTTTCTGCCTCTTCAACGTCATCCTATGCCCCCCTCTCACCCCCTCATCATTTCAAAAACATAAAAACAAATAAACAGAACTATTTTTTTTAATCCAAAACATGATCTCATTCCTGCCTTCTCTCTGTACTTCATTCTTTATCTCTCCCTTTTCTCAATATCTCCAAGCTGAATTGAAGAAAATGCTTCTTCATTCTTCATTTAAAAGCTTTTAAAACATTTTAAAATGCTTCACTTTCCTTATTGCTTTCATGAGTACTCCACATGTTCTTGCTCTTTATCACAATCCATTCCTCCTCTTTTTCTTCATAAGGCATATTTTACAAACCTATCTCTCACCTAAGCACTTGGTCCATCAAAACTCCTCCCATACCGCCAGCGTCACTTTTCTCCTCCGTGCCTTCAACAAAAATTCCTTCCATCCATCCCATGATCTCTATCACCCTATATACGCATTGGGAAACTTGAGGAGTCCAGTTTGTAGAGGTTGTCTGCAGACAATCAATTCCCCTTCGGATCGTTTCATGATGTCAAGCCTCTGCATGTCACTCCCCCACTTCTCCTACCTCGTGTCGTACGAACCCACCCATTCTATGTGTCCCCTTGTCAGCATCCCTCCACTTCATGTCCAATCTTCTTACATCCCCTCTTACCCCAACCTCTCAATTTCTCCTTCACCCCACCAACTCAAAGCTTCCCCTCACCCTGTCCTCTCAAACCCTCCCCCTCATCTCACCCCTCTCAGCTTCCTCCTTGTCCTGCACCCTCCCAGTCACTCCCCCCCCCCACCCGTTCCTCACATTCCCAGCTCCCTCCTCCATCCCATACCCTCTCAATGCCTCTTACTGGACTTCAAACATCTGAGGACCCAACCTCACAGATCTCTCAATTTAGGCTGCTGCTGATAAACTGGATGTCATCTGTTTAATAGAATCCTCCCTCCCATAGGAAGTCCCTGACTCCTTAGTGTCTCTCCCCAGCTATTGTTTCCTCCAATTTGAAAGGCCTGAACTCCGTCCTGGTGGCAGAGTTGCACTTTACATCAACAACTCAAATTCTCACCATCCATGTCCTTATCTAACACATCCCAACCCCACGGAGTACCTTTAGCTACGACTTCCCTTCTGCTCCTATCTCTTGTTTGTCTGTATTTTGTACCACCCTCCAAACAGTGATGACTCCATTTACATCTCTCTCTCCCTCTCCCTCTCCCTCTCCCTCTCTCTCTCGACATGGACCAACAACCTTTAACCACTCACCCCAACACTCTGTTCCTCACATGTGGCAATTTCAATTGTCACCATGCCAATTGGCTGGGTGTTCGTACCTCTCTCACCAGCCATGGCACTTTATCAAAGAACTTCTGTAACTCCATAGGACTGACTCAATCTGTGAACTTTCCAACCTGGATTTCTACCAATGGCAAATTGTCCCTTCTGTACTTAGTGATGACAAACCTCCCTGCAAAAGTCTCCTGTTCTACCCCTGCCCCCAATTGGTTCATCTGACATATGATTGTGAGAGTCAACATCTCTCTGGCTATAAGAGAGCTTCCTCAGCACCCACAAGTCTGACAGTTCACTCATGCAGATTGGCAGGGAATACATGAAGCCATCTTAGTTCAGGACTGGTCTCCTATTTCTGCCACCCCTGATATTAACTCAGCCTGGGAATTCATCCACAGAAACCTGCTTTCTCTTTTGCACAGATTCACCCGATATCGTCTTCAGTCCAACTTCAAGAAAACAGCTTCTGTCCAAACTAAAGAATGAACTTTCAAACCTGTCTCTGTCCTCTAAAACCTGGTGGAAACCTGGTGGAACCTTATTAAGTCTGTCTCTGGAGTGTACTCCCCCTCCATCCCAGCCCTCATTTTAAATGGCACCACAGCCGACTCTGCTTGTGAGAAGGCCGGATACCTCAATTCTGTCTTTGCTTCCAAATATTGTGTCCTCAACCCCTTGCTCTCTGTAGCCAACCTACACAGTCATACACAATTGTTCTTGGATCTCCTTTGTGGACCTATTAGCTTACTTCCAATCAGCAGCAAAGTATTTTAATCCATCATTGCAGTTGATATGAAATACTTCCTTTTCTCCAATGCCCTCATCTCAGATCACCAATTTGGATTCAAACTAGGTTATTTACCTTGGACATGCTGCTTTTACTCTCCCAACAATGCATAGAGTCCCTCAATGTCAGACGTGAGATCAGGACATCTCTCCAAACACACGCATCTCGAGCTTTTGATCCAGTCTGGCACCCCACCTTGCCCTCCAAATTCTCTGCCGATGACATCCAAGGCAAACACCACACATTACGCATTGACTTAATCTACTCTCATAACCAACTTGTGGCTCTCAATGTTGTCCTTTCATCTCCTCTCCCTGTTAAAGCTGCAATGTCCCAAAGCAGAGTTCTGGGCCCAGTCCTATTCCGAATCTTTATCAATTATCTCTCTGAAAATCCCCTTTATCTATTTGCTGATGACTCCATCCTCTACTATGATATCCCTCATCCTTTAGAAAGGCAGGCAACAGCCTCTTCCCTCTTTTCAGACCTTGATAGAATCAAGCACTTGGAATATGTCTTTTAATAGGAAACCCCCCCAGGTTTCTGCATGGTGCATGCGATCTACCATCCACCACTTTCCGGTGAAACTCTCAAAATCCAGAATCACTGCTCACCTCCACTCTTTTCTTCCTCTGTGTTTTTTCCCTCCTGCGGAATCAAGTTCCACATTCTCGTCAGTCATATTCTTTCCTTCAAGTCTTCAAGACAGCAGTTCACCACCACCTCAGACCGTCCCTCATCCAAAACCATGATCTTTTCTGTCCACGTTAGTTTCCCTTCCCCCACTCCCTGGCCCACCATCCAAATTTCCAATTTTTCCTTCCTGAGAGTTTGCTTCTGTTTCTATGTTGTCCACCCTATGCGTCCTTCCCTACCCCTCATTCCTCCCCACACCCGTTGTTTGTCCAATTATCCCTGTAAGTCCTTCAACCCTGCTCTTGGTGTTTCCACCCTCTTTATACTGTGTCCTTTTGTTCTGTTGCATCCTGATCCATTCAGTGTTGTGGCTTTTCCATGAGCCTTGGCTTTGAATACAAAAATAACTAACTCCTTCCATCAATCCATTTCCTCATTCCCTGAGTGCTTGGTGGTGGCTTAAAGGTTAAGGAGGTTGGCTTAGGATCTTACAGCCTGAGATAAGGCCCCAGATGTGGCAACATAACACCAGGTGGGGTGACTCAGCCTGTCATCCCTCCGACATCAGCAAAATGAGTACCAGCTTTCTCGGAGTAAGCCAGTCGAGTATCATGTATCGAGTCGAGTTTTGACCCATCCAGGATTGTCTCCCATAGCAAATGAAACTCTTATGTGCCTGATGGTACAAGGATCATCCATCCATTCTTATGCCCTTGTCCACTTTTGCTACAGATATGTATATATATAAATATATTGTTATATTGTTATATACTGTTATGGATTTTAGAATCGGATCGGCCAAATGCATAAAAATATTTAGGTCCTCAGACAGTTATTTCCCTAAA
>CM068958.1:24309385-24337947 GCA_035128595.1 Eptatretus atami | reverse complement strand
TGTTGATGTTTCAACCTGTCCGTGCTTGTCCTTTCCTTCCATTGATCCATCATTGCCCAAACTTAGATAGACTGGGAGGTAGTTCCCAAACTAATTAACCTGTCATAGTCGGCATGCACCAGCAGTAAATGCTCAGCTGCCCTACTTAACATCGAATCAAGATAAGATTGGTGCATCACCGAGGGTGTGCTCCCCATTCAGAAAGCCATGTGACCTCGAGTTAAAAGGCACATTTAGACAGTGGACACTGGAACTTGTGGTTAACTGATTGGCGTTTGTGCTTGTAAAGCAACCCACCGTACCACGGAGTTAATTGTGAGCGGTGGTCCCAGGTCCGGCTCTTGCGAGGAGAAACGGGGTGAAACCCCCTCATAATACACTCGCGTACCCATTGGCCACAATATGTGTGTGTGTGTGTGTGTGTGTGTGTTTGTGTGTTTTTGGTTGTTCTCTCCATTTTGGGGTATATAATTATATATTGTTACGGGAGCACGACCGCTAGATGAAGCCACGAGCCGGCTCGACCGATCGCCTGGAATGTAAAGGTCATCGCCCCGGATAACTCCGGAACTGACGGTCCTCTATCGACCGATCTTCGCCAATGGATAGACCACGTGGGGTAGGGTCGATTGCCAACTTCAATTTACCTAAGTACCCATGTGGTCCGACTACCGGGGAAGTTCATCCTCGCCGATTTATCCGAATCGAGTCGCTATCGCCGACTCGGATCCGGCGTAACCCAATGGAATTACCAAAGTCGGGCCGGACCAAATGAATAAGTTACGAACCCTAATCCTCAAACATGCGTCATGTCGAGCCAATGCAGGAAACACAAAACGAGCTGATACATTGAACAATTGGGGTTTATTTATACAGTAATAATGGGGAGCTAGGGAACACAAAGAGCAGAACTATACCGAATATCAGAAATGCAATGCAATATGTACAGCACACAAAGCACTTACACTTTCTACTTGTTAGACGGCCCACTGACACACATACGCACACACACACACCCAAAAATGGTGGCTGATGCCTTTAATGCGGACTTCAGCTCGAGGGAAGATGAGCTGAAGCCCAGGGTCTGCCTCAGACCTTTCCACCCTGTTGGTCTTCAAGTTGTTCGGACCGGCACCAGCGTGGCGAGCTGGATCCAATCACGCGAGCCGCGATCCTTTCCGAGCTCCGGCGGATCCCCTCGCGCTCCGGACCACGTGATGGTGAGACGAGGCGCCGATCCTCCCGACCTGATGCGTCGCCCCCCGAAGAACCACCGACCAATGAGGCCAAGAAGTTGCACCAAACCAGGAACCAAGCAGAGACCGCAAAACTCCACGCACCAAGATAGGCCACGAAGCAGAACAACCAACTCCACCAAGCAGAACAAAAGCCACCAGAACACGAACCCGATGAACCCCGAAGGCTCACCGAAGACTGACCCAAGACTAACCAGAACCAAGCAAGGGTCCCCTCTTATCCCTCTCAGCCCCGCCTCGCTTCCGGCGTGACTCATTTGCCCTCGTGCGCCGCCCCGCAACCGCGGGGGGCTGTTTACCTCGCTTTCAGCCACTCTGCCCCAACCGTCATTTCTGTTATGCTGTTGAATCACGGACGTGAGGTTCTTCTTCTCTTTGCGGGGGAGGGTCGTTCTCTTTGTTGTTGTTCTGATTGAACCCTAACTATTAAAATGAATCACAGCGCATTTACACAGATTTACCCATTAAACAATGGAAGGCGAGCTATCTATGGACACTACTTACCGAGATAACTGAGCAAAAGGCCTGAATGTTGAGTGCGATCGTGGTTTCCAGATTCGCAACAATATGTATACACATATGTATTCTAAGATAAGAGAGGTGAGTGTGTGTGTGTCGCCAATTTTCTCAGAGATGGCTGAACGAATATTTGTTAAACTTTCACAGGTTCACCAGTGAGTGCTCGGGAGTGTTTTCGGCAAATAAAAAATAATAATAATAATAATAATAATAAAATTTTTGAAAAAAAAAGATATTTTGGGGGATTTTTTTTTCACTTTGTAGTTCTGAAGCCTTTTTGATGAATGACAGTTATATTCAAGTCCACATACGTAGAAATTTTTTTTTTTTAAGTAGGTGTACATTCAAAGTACACCACACCCATGCCAAATAAATAAACAACACATCCTCCAGCGCGCAACATTGCCGGGGCACTTTTGGTGCCTGGCGATGCCACCGTGCAGTACATGGAGATGGAATTTGGAGAGAGTGGTGTACATAATTGATTGATCAAGTGATTAATTTGCAAAATTAAAATAAATAAATAACAATCGTAAAATAATTAATCGGCTAATAGCATACCAAAACCACCACTGTTTCATCCGAACCTGTAACTTTTTGAAAATTAAATAAGTAATCGATTCATTGATTAATCAATAAATCAACAATACCCTTAAGAGCCAAATCACTTGTTCACTGTTGTGTCCAAATATCTGCTTCCTAGCTCAAAATGTGCCTGAGATATTGCCCAGAGGAGAAAAAAATAAACAAGTAATTAATAAATTGATAATAATTAAGTTATTCATCAATTATTTGATGAATGAAAAAATAAAAATGCAGTTTTTGCCAAAGCACATTTTCACTATTGTACCAAATTTCAGATTCGTAGCTCAAAGGATGGTTGAGATATCGCCCGGATAAACAAGAAAACAAACAAAAACAAGAAAAAGCAATCAGAGATTGCAGACCCACACCAGGACGTTTGTGTGGTGTTTGTGTAGTTTTATGTAGCATTTGTGTGATGGTGTGTTACATAATTAATAAGAGACATAATTAGAACTGCCACTTTATAACTGTCATCAATTTTTTTTCTGTGGACCATTTTATCCCTAGATGACCCTCAAAATTTTTCAGACTGATCAGATGTAGCATTCTACATATGCAATCATGACGTGAAAACGAAGGCAACTATGATGTCATTAAAAAAAAGTTACACTTATTCCCCATGAGAAGTACTTGCCATGTGCCAAGTTTCAATTTTTTCCTTGGTGTGGTTTCGGAGATAGAGGTCCAATTTTTTTTCTGTTTTTCCAACATGGCTGGCACACCAAATGACCTATCATTATCATTAAAACATTCTACATGAGTAGTTGCACCTATAGTGAAAATTTCATCTCAATCCGACAAGCAGTTGCGGAGAAAAAGACGAAAGTTCTCCTTCGGCGAGGGAAACAAACAAACGGAGTAAAAACTGAGTGCTCCCTTCTTTCGGCACCTGGTGATGACGTCATAACAACCAACCAACAAAACAAACACGGAGTAAAAACTGAGTACTCCCTTCCTTCGGCGCCTGGCAATGACGTCATGCATCGCCGAGATATGGAATTGGGAAGGAGCAGAGTACAATAAGAGCACCAGGCAATGCTGTGTACCCACCGGGCAACATCGGTGGTGTGTGTGTGTGTGTGTGTGTGTGTGTGTGTGTGTGTGTGTGTGTGTGTGTGTGTGTGTGTGTGTGTGTGTGTGTGTGTGTGTGTGTGTACGTACTGGCAAATGCAACCCATCATTTTGCTGACAAATATTAAGGGGTAGGAGGGAAGGAAGGGAGAGGGAGGAGGGAAGGAAGGAAGGGAGAGGGAGAGAGGGGAGAGAGGAGAGAGAAAAGGGAGGGGGATAGAGGAGGAGGTGAAGAAGGTGGGAGCTAGGAAGGGGGGGAGGAGAGCGACACCTCACCACATGTCACTATACATTCTGGGAGGGGGTGGTTGCTAGGAGGTTGGGAGAGAGAAGAGGGGAGGGGACGGAGGTGTTCTGGACTTGCGTTTGGTAGTCAATGCTCAAGTTGTACAGAACAGTCCCAACTCCCAAAAACCTTAGCTACACACCATGAGCACAAGTTTCAGTTTTAAGCTCATTCGGTTCAGCAGTGCAGGAGTGTCATCCACAAGTCAAACAAACACCTCGAATGATCATGATAATTTCCGATGTCTATAGTTTTCTTGCAGATATAATTGACGTATTTTATATTTTATTACATGATGACTTGCAATACCCACTCCTACATGATGCACGTTTACATAGAGAATTTGTGTTGCGACTTTGTCGAAACAAAAGGGGCAATGAATGTTTTTTAGCCACCGAAATCTACATGAGTACATCGCGAGTACATCCACCGGATTTCAACTCATTGCGTCCAGCGATTTCGGAGTGCATACAAAACAGGCAGACAGAGGTGGACAGCTTTGTATAAACATGTATGATGATGATGATGATGATGATTGCATTTTTTTGAAGAAGAAGAAGAAAAAGAACAGGAAAACCACAGTCAACCAATAATTTGCAAGATTAGATGCATGATATTCCAACTATTTTGCAAATTAAGCAGCAAAACGGTTGTGTTTGCCTGGTTGGGTTCTCATCTGAACTCTGACCTCAAGTGCAGCACACCCAATTTCAAATCCTAAACACCAGATGTTTGTCCATTATCTCCTTGTAATTAATGTAAAAGTACATAGCTGTCTACTAAGTTATTTGTCCTGTGCCATATGTAGGCTTGCCATCTTTTCCATGAGCCTTCGATCAATTTGCAGAAAAAAAGAAAAAAGCATATGAGGTCTCAAATGCTGTTTCATCGATGATACGTGGATTTCCTCCATCATTAGTCCGATCTAGCTCTGACACATTCCTTGCATTTTTAATTGCCGGAATCCTTCGGATTTCGGCAATTATGTTGGTCGGTTGTGTGTGTCATTCTGTGTGTCTGTCTGTTTGTTTGTGTGTTTGTTTACCCTGTAGCAGCCACACCGTTTCAGCGATCATGACCAAACTGGGTACAGACGTCGGCCATGGTCCAACTTAGACACTTGTCGTTTTTGGTGAATCTAGGTCAATGGTCAAGGTCACCGAAAACCCGAAATTCTTATTTTCGCAATAACGTCCGCTAAAATGATCGTATCGACTTCAAACCAAATACAAAATGTGCATCTTCCAATTCTGCATCCAACCATATGTCTCATTGGGGTGTCACACCAACACCCTTCTTAGCGGTCGGGGGTCGAATGTCAGGGGGGTCAGGTCCAAACTTTCAAATTGCGATAAAAACGCCATTTCAAGTCCGATTGACGTCCAAGTTATGATCATGACCAAACTAAGTGCTATAACTCATTAAACAGTAGCACTATCGACTTGTAAGAACCAAATTGATTTCCAGGTTTTTGTTTTTTCAGAGATCATGGAGATATGACAAAGTTATTCCGGCAATTCCTTGCTCAACGAGCAATTTCATTATTCCCTTTTGTAACCTTCTCCGACTTACACTGTTGGGCTCAGAGTGGGAAGAGCGTTTACCATAAAGCACACCACCATCATTGATAGCCTGTGTAATCCAAGTTTGCATTCAACGTGATCGGTTGAGATATGGATTTCCATCAGTTGTTATGTTTACACTTGTGCACTTATTGGTCTTCTGGGACAGCAACATGTTGCTTCCCCTCCTGCCTCAATTTCCTGGATGATGTACGGGCAAGGAATGTTGTTGGCAAGCTGTGCAATTTATGAATGAGCAGGCATTGTTCGTGTGTGTGTGTGTTAATATAATATTGTCATGTCTGTGCCGATGAAGACCAACGCTGGACGGATGGACCGAACTGGCTTTACCTCCCTTGGATTGCATCTGATTAATGGCGGGTTTGTGCGTTGAAGTGTATTGATGGTGTGCACAAAACTTTATGAGTTTCTGTATCATATATACCAAAGGGGTGTGGTTGTATCATTTGTGGTTCTAAATACATTAACAACCAAAGTTGTCCGGGTCTTTTTGGAACACCCTGAATTTTGCTTGTACCTTCCGTTCGATTAATGCACTAGAAGGGTAACTACCGTAGCATACTTTTGCCTTTGATTTTATAGGATGTAACTATGGCCGAGCTCTGGTTTATCGGGGGATTTGCAGTACCGGGTGAGCTGGAAGAGGACGAGTGGGTCTGATGGTGGCGATTTGAATGGAGAGAATCGACTCAGAATCCAAACGTCTCAAACGTCTCTTCTTTCACACTAAAAAGGTAGAATTGATTCGATTTTTTTGGTTTAGGATCCAGATTTGACAATTAAAAAAAAATTTTTTTTAAGTGATTCTTCACCATTGAGATATAGTCCCAAAAACGACATATGGAATACCTGAAAAAGTGGATAGATTCGGACAAAATTTGGTGGATGAGTTGGGTGTGTGACCAGAACAAGGCGATTAGATTTTGGTTCAGGTCCAGATCCAAATCCGTAAAATGAATTCAGCCTAACAGCTTGGTGGAGGTACGTGCCCTGGTGGAGGTACGTGCCCTGGTGGAGGTACGTGCCCTGGTGGAGGTAAGCGTTTTCGTTAACGTCCTGCGGCTGTTGGTTTGTATCATCGACTGGAGTGTGGCTGTGCCACTGATGCAGGGGTTCTCCTCTCACCCTGCAGATTCGAGCACAATTTGGAATTTGTTCAGGGTGCTGGCGATAACCCGCCTCATCTTCGCTAAGGACATCGTAAGATTTTTAAGGTTCAGCAGGTCATGCTCGCTTTTGATTTACAGCTTTTTATACTCGGATCACAAATCAAACTCGGACTACACAACTCAAAGCTGAGCACGCGATACCTACGTGCGTGCCATCTTGTCGGACCATTGTGCACCACTACTCAGAGCACACCCATCCAAGAGGCATTGAAGTGGATTAATCATGACCAGAATACAGAAGAAGAAAAAAAAGAAAAAAAACATTGTTAAAGTAATTTAAAAACATTACTGCTTGCGCAACAGAATAATATAATCCAGTTCCTCACACGTTCTTAGCTTAAAGGTAATGGATGTTCGATCGTTGTGGAATGCAAAACCATACTCAATCCAATCTTCCTTTAACTCCAAACCGTTATTAAACATGATATCAAAATAGCATTGCTTTACACATTAAATTTGAGATGCAGTATCTCTCTGCGTTCCATTATTCCACACAATTCACTGTGACGTTGATTGAAAGTTTCATTGGTTGGTGATTTAAGCTGTCCTCTCTTTAGGATAGCCTAAAGTCCAACAGACAATAATTAATTACATGTCCTCATTTCATACCAGTCATGATTCACCGAATGGATTTTGTCTCACAACCTCCATCTTACTGGCCTTTATTATCACCCTTCTGTTTTTTCTTTGTTCGAACTTCTTTCTGCTTCCATTTTTATCGCTACATTGTTTTTTTTCTTTCTATATATCCTTATTGTACTGGATGGATGTCAGACATATGGTTCTCAATATTCAATTCCAACGTAAAGTCAGTTTTGTATTGTTTTGTTTTGTAGACATAGTCGAGGCTCGTGGAAGAGCTAGCACACTGAACAGATCAGGACGGACCAGACAAAAACAGAACGCAAAACACGCATGCACAGAGAGGGAAACTCCAAGGAGATAAATATACCCATCAGAGATGGGGAATCCCCCACCATTGAAATAAATGTTGACGCCCAGCCAGCCGGACGGACGGACGGACGACCCGGGTGACAACAATATCCCCCTTCCGCCACGCGGCGGGGGATAAAAAATGGAAAATTAGGAAGGATTTCAGTGGGGTTAACGAGGGTAGAAAAAAAAAGATCATGGCTTTGGATTGAGGATGATCTGAGATGGTGGTGAACAGCTACCTTGAAGACCTTGAGGGAAGAATGAGATTGAAGAGAATGTGGAAGTTAATTCCAGAGGTGGGTAAAAAGATTAACAAATGATGTTTTCACAGCATAAAGCTGAGAAAGGTGAGAGGCAGGAGCACGAGTCCAGAGGGGAGAAGGGTACTCCATCAAGCTGTGGACGAAAACTTGCTACGTGGTCAAGAGGTCAGGTGTGCCAAGGAAGGATTTTGCACAACGGAGGATGCCCATTTGGCAACTGCCTTTGGAGACGAGCTTGTAAATGTGGCTTTCCCAGGAAAGATCAAGTCAGATAGTGAGACCCAGAAGCTTGAATGAAAGGACTTCTTCAAGAGGATTGTTGAGAAAGTAGATGGTGGTGTGGGGAGGGGGTTCCAGACGGTCCTTTCGGAGAGACATCGTGAGAGTGTGGGATTTGTCAGGATTGAAAGACATGTTCCATGTGTTGGACCAGCTTGTGATTTTACCCAGATCTGCAGTGAGCGAAGAAGCTGCTGCTTGCCGATCTGAGGGATGACAGATGGTACAGCAGAGGGTGGAGTCATCAGCAAAGAGATAAGGAGGATTTATCAGAGAGACGGACAGATCATTGATGAAAACCACAAACAGAACAAGGCCCAGAACACTGCCTTGAGGAACTCCAGCCTGGACATGAAGAGGGGAACAGAGAATTCCATTAAAGTCTACAAGTTGGCTGCAACAGGAGAGGAAGTCTGCGATCCATGAGTGGAGATGTCCTTGGATACCATAGGAAGAGAGTGTGGTGAGCAGGGCAGGGTGCCACACTGTTTGGAAATCACGCGATATGTCTTGGGAATTGGTTCTGATTTCCTGTCTGGCATTGAGTACCTCCATCCATTGTTGGGAGAGCAGAAGCAGCATATCCAGGTTAGAGAGACCTGGTCTGAATCCAAATTGATGATTGGAAATCAAGCCATTGGTGAAGAGGTAGGATTTAATGTCTGAAGCGATGATGGATTCCATAACCTTACTGATGATTGGGAGAAGACTGATTGGTCTGTAATTGCAGGGATCTGTTTTTGCACCTTTTTATGCAGAGTGGTAATGTTTGCTGATTTCCAAGCAGAAGGCAGATGATCTTGAGCAAATGAGAGGGTGAATAGAACAGAGAGAGGGTGAGCAAGAGCAGCAGAGCAGGTTTTTAGGACACGTGGGGTGATGCTGTCTGGACGGTTGCAGAATCTGAGTCGAGGTTTGACAGCAAGCTCTCCACCTTGTCGGGAGAAAAGGACACAGAGTCCACGGACAGTTGTGTGCGACTGGGTTAGGTGGGTACAGAAAGTGATGAGTTTGGGACACAAGATTTTGATGCAAACACCGAGTTTACGCATTCAGCCTTTACACATGCAGTGTCAGCAGTGCGACCATTTGAGGTAAGGAAGGAAATGGAGGGGAAATGTACACCAGAAACAGACTTAACTAGATGCCACCAGAATTTTGAAGAGGGAGACAGGTTCGAGAGTTCAGACTTGAGGTTAGAAAGATGTTGTTTTCTGGCTCTCCTGAGGGGAGACACACTTGTTCTGAGCTTTGTGGAAGGAACTCAGATTGCCTTCAGTTAGATTTGCCTTCCATGAGGCAACGACACGTTGTTTCAGGACAACTGCCTCACAACAAACTTCAGTGTACCATGGGTGGGAGGAAGGGTATGACAACTGAAGCCAAGATGGGATAAATCTGTGCATGAGAGAGATCAAGTTTCTTTGAAAGAATTCCCAGGACGAGTTGATGTCTGAAAAAGTAGAGATGGGAGACCAGTCTAAAAGTTTGATGGCTGCTTGAAGTCCCTGCCAGTTGGGTGGAGTGAAATGCCAGACTCGACGGCGCTGAGGAGGTTCTCCAATAACAGCCAGAGAGATGTCTACATTGATAAGCACGTGGTCAGAAGAACCAATTGGAGCGGAGGAAGAGCAGCAGATATTTTCAGAGAAATTGGTCAAAATCAGATCCAGAAGAGATTGGTTGAGATCCTGGTCGGGAAGTTGACAGATTGAGTCAGTCCCAATGAGTCAAAGAAGTCTGTTGCTGAAGTGTCATGGCAGGTGAGAGAGGTACCCACACTCAGCCAACTGGCATGATGACAATTGAAGCCACCACATATGAGGAAGAGAGAGTTGGGATGAGAGGATAGAAGTTGATCCATGTTTTCAGAGAGAGAGAGAGAGATGTAAATGGAGTCATCACTGTTTGGTGGACAGTACAACACACAACATAAGAAGGATGGGACAAAAGGATACCAATGAAGAAATTTAAGAGAGAAAATGGAGGTGGTTCAGATCATCAATGAGGAAAGATGAAGAGAATATGATAAAAGAAGATATGTTCTGAGTGCCAAGAGAGAAAAGAAAGAGGAGGAAGAAGAGAAAGTTGGAGGACTGTCCAAGCAGAAATAAAAACTTTTCTTCGGATGGAAGTGAAAGAATTAGAAGAGTTGCCGATGGATAGTGCGAGACAGGAACGATTATAGCAGTTAAGGAATTATCAAAAAATGTTTGACCATTGTGCCCAGCTGGAAGGATGGCGTAGGGGTACACACATTCGCCTCTAGGCTGTTTAGCCTGGATTTGAATCCCAATCCAGCTATAAACCGTCATCCCGGTGTTTCACAGGCAGGTTCATTCATCAATGTGTGTCCCTTGGATGGTCGTTAAACTGGACTTCTCATCGACCAACATTAGTTGGTGGATGCTAAAGATCTCACGGTGTCCTTTGTGAAGAGTAGGCGAAATATTGCCGGCACCCATAACAAAGTACAAATTCCTACCCTGACTTCCCGTGTCGTAGTGGCGACCTGACCAGGATTGCAACCCTAGCCAAGAGCATGCTCTGCACAGAGCATGGTTCATGATCTGATTGTGTTGGATGGGTATTTAAACCGAGAATAGATGTTATGTAAGTCACCAAATTTAAATAATCAGATCCCTGTGAGTGCCATGGGCAAACGCGTGATTATCGCCACGGTTTATGGGTTGCCATTTTGTCCTGTCATCTGTGGATAATGCTGTTCATCAGTGGGACAACTTAGAGGCACCTGCAACCTACCTTTAACCGACTGGCCAGGTATTGTTCGAGCTGTATCTCTTGTTCGGGGATTTGGTTCTTTTTCCCATCCATCGATGCATACCATTGAGTGGCTCTATAAATGATCGACACCCAATGTCTGTGTTGTTGAGTCCTTCATCACATCTCACTTTTTCCGAGTCATTATAGAAAGAAAGATCTTGTTTCAGCATTACACGTTGAACGACATGATGTGGATAAGTACCGTATTTCCCGGTGTATAAACCACACTTTTTATCGGCAAAAAAGGTAAAAGTTGGGGGTGCGGTTAATACATGGGTATTGAAACAAAAATCAGTCTAAAAAGATCATGGTGAATTTCAATTATATTCAATGAACACTTTTGTAGCAGTCGGAACTGCTGTTAAGCTCAATTCCAATTTAAAGTTTGAAAATCGGTTCAGATTCAGGTTAGAAGTTTGTACAGTGTTTTGTTAACCGTGTGCGGAAATTAATTTTAAAAAACCAGAGAGTTGGTGTCAAAGCCACCAATGCTCGCCTGTTTAACATTTATCGGACTAGTCTAATAATATTTTTTATAAAGCTTTGCAGTGAAGTCTGATCCAAATAATTTTAAAGCAATATATGTAGTTGTATATTGTAATCAGTAAAAAATAGTGGGTAGATAAAAACATTAGAAAGGAAAAATAACTTGCACCAAAAACTTTACATTATCTGCTCACGGCCGGGGGTATCGCTATAGCCTCTTGTTTTTCGAACAGGCGAGCTAAAATGGAGACATTCGGAGTTTAGGCGCGTGACGTATCTTGAGCCTAATGGCTTTGAAAACACCATTAACACAAAAGAAGAAGAAAAACACCTGGTCTTACATCAAAGAAGAATATTTCACAAAAGTTAGAGTCCAATCATGGAACAACCACCTCAATAAGCTTGCGTGGCAAACTTCTCTCATATGTCGTGTTGTAGAGGAAGACCCTGCCAAAAGACAAGTTTCCAGCGGCGTCATTGTTCGTGCACAGCAGAAGGGGTGGATAGACGAGGGACTTGTAGTGGTGACTATTTTTTTACATGCATCATTTTCTACATGAACATCTGATGCAGGCAGAATGAATCCACTAAGCTTGTTCCTTATATGCTGATGCTATTCTAGGAAATGCTGGATAGCGGGGCATGGTTGAAAACTAGGAACAACCAATCAACCCCGAGCACTTTTCTATACGAGGGCAGGAAATGGATTTAAAAGGAAGAATAAGAATCTCACGAGAGCAAGGAACCTAGTGCGATGGTGAAGCTTCAAGAAGTGCCAGTGCTGCTTGGTTCTTTTGGCTTTCTTTGGTTCTCTTCATTCTTCCTGGTTCTCTACATTTTCCCTCGATTCTATCAGCAGTTCCTAATTTGCTTCCCATGGATTACTCCCGTCGACCACACAAACTTTCTTACTTTGCAGGCCCTTGTCTTCGACTCGGGTTTTGAGGAACATTAGCTGCATCCCACCGGGATTTTCGATCCGGAGTCCGCGGAGCATTGGATGAGCCTGGTGTGGCTTTGTGGTTAAGGCGGTGGCTTGGGATCCTCGGGGTCCTGAGTTCGAGCCCCACTGGCTACTGAGTTAGCATCAGGGGGGTTGACTCAGCCTGTCATCCTTCCGAAGGTCGGTGAAATGAGCACCAGTATACTGATAATTATCCCTGCAGGATCGAAGGCGACTAAAGGGTTGGCGTCAGGAAGGGCATCCGGCTGTAAAACATTGCCACAAGAAAGGGTACCATGATTGGAGCCCGCAAAAAGCTGACTCCTGCTCAGGGATAAAGGCTTTCAAATGGTGTGATGATTCCGCGGAGCATTGGCCACATGCATCTTAGTTGAACTTTCACCATTACTCCCGTTACTACATTGACTGGGCATTATGTTTACTGGGAGACTGCCGGCGTTCATCGGGAGGATGAGAAAGGTCGACCTTCTGATGATCTGTAAGCTGGATCGTCAAGGTGTGGGAGGAGATAATGTCGGACATCATCAAGCAAGCATTTCTGAAATGCTGCATCACCAACAACATGGACGGCACAGAGGACGACATCATTTGGGAGGAAGCTGCACATGACAGTGACAGCGATGTGGACTTGCTCTACCCTGATTCGGTCAAGGAGTTACGTGCTGTCTTCGACGAGAAAAGCATTGACGAGGATTTAGCTGAAACAGCTTCATCAAACCCAAACAGCCCTTTACAGGGCCACAAATCCACAAGAAGTATGTATGATTCCGGTATGAATCCCTTTTCTTCCTTTTTCTAGAAACAAAAAAATATCCTATTTATAATAAAAAATTTTAAAGAAAGAAAAATAAAGAACTTCTTGGTATCCTCTCCTCTATCTTCAACTTATTGAAAATGATAATAACTGTTGAGAACATAATTATGTGGACATGGGAATTGATAACTCCGTCACTTTGTTCTGCACAAAATTAATGTACAAACGTATTCAGATCTAGATCATTAAATAAAATGATCAATATACTTTTTTGGGGGGGGGGGTGAGAAAACAGGGGTGCGGTTAATAAATACACAGTCACGGTTATAACAACGCGAAAATACGGTAAGTAAATACACATCACAGTGTCCTTTGGATTTAGGGGCTTTTCCAGAAGTTTCGTATTTACCATTTTGTCCTGTTTATGATATTATGACAGAAACACAAAGAGTTAAATGGATGACCATTCATTTGGCCCTGAGGACCAGGATGCAAGTGTTCTTGTCTGACCATGGATTTTGCCTTAAATATTTATCGAACGCTTTAATTCTGAGTTGGGGCATTCTCACGTGATTTGTGGGGGTAAGAAGAGCATGTCATCCTTACAAACACTTACATTACCGGTGTCACATTGTCAAAAAGAATGTTGAAGCTGTGCATGATACCATTTACAACGATCTGACATGAAATGGCGATGTATATTGCCAATTTTAATCACCGGACGCCATTGGCTATCAGGTAAACATGTTCCGCATGTCATGGTCCACATCACCCCTTTACATTGAATTCCTGTTTCTACCATTACGCACTGCAAAAAAATGCTTATTTGAGGTGAGACATCTCCGAACCATTCAGAGACAGTACACCTGCTGGTGTGCTTAATTTCGCGGTATTTCGCACAGATCGACTTGGTGGCATAATGGATAGAGCATCCACTCTGAGTGTGGGTGGTCACTGATTCAAACACCAGTTGAACATATCAAAAGCTTTACTTTAAAAAAGAAGGTACATGCTGCAAACTGCTTGATGTACTCAGATGAAGAGTAGAGCACAGACAAGCGACCATTCTGCAGGCTTTGATGGGCCGAATGGCTCCTCCTGCATTGAAATTCCTTTGAAGGGAACTCATATATTACTTTTATGTATTACCATGTGCATGTATGCCTGGTGTGAGCTTAATGGTGAGGATGGCGGCTTTGGATCCTTGGGTCATGAGTTCAAATCTGCTCAGCTGTTGAATTAATACAGGTGGGGTTAACTCGACCTGTCATCCTTCCGAGGCCGGCAAAATGAGTGTCAGCATGGTGGTATCCTGTGTCGGAGTGGCAACCCGGCCAGGATTGTACCTAATAGCCAAGGAGACTGCTGAGGCAGCAACGCTCTGCACAGAGTATGGTCTCTCTGTTTCTCTGTCTGTCTGTCTGTCTGTCTGTCTGTCTGTCTGTTCTCTCTCTCTCTAATCTCTCTCTACCCTCCTCTTCTCTCTCTAAACTCCTCTCTCTCTCTCTCTCTCTCTCTCATCTCTCTCTCTCTCTCTCTCATCTCTCTCTATCTCTCTCAATCTCTCTCTCACTCAAGCAATTGGTTCACTTTGTCAGTCTGTCTGTATGTCCTGTCACCAATCGTCAGTTTATGATCGAGGAACAACTTGATTTCAATTGAATGTTTTATTTTGAACATTATTTGGAAAATAAACCTGTAGTTTAGCAATACTTTAGCCCCGAATCTCGTTGCAATTGCACATGTGTAGAGAGGAGTGAGATAATTATTTTCATCTTTTGCTTGTCTGGCAGTGAAACAAACTTGAAAATCATTCCAAACAGGAGAACTCACTGTTTTTTAAAGATGTTATAAAGGACACAAACACTAGGCACGAATAATCAATGTAACATGTTAAACAAGGTGGTGTAAAAAGACGCTGCATCAATGGTGATAAACTCCCCAAAAATTTTTTTCTACAAACTTTAAAATCTTTATTTCATTTCAATAGAATCATATGCTTTAACACTGTAGAACACAAATCGCCTTTTTGGCACTTTCAAAACCCTTCCGTTTAGTAGTATTTGGAAAAATATTTTATGTCATCACGACAAATCAAATTTTGTCACTCGCAGTCCCCACCTTCCAGGGTTTCCAGGGCACTCGCTGCCAACCATAGGAGCAGCAAGGGCCTGCCCACGAGAGGGTTGCAGCAAGGGAAAGAGAGTGGCATCTATACATGGGAGAATTGCGTGTCCAGCCCATGTGTCACCCAGATAACTCGGATGGCAGAGCACTGGTAGGTTTTCCAGAGGATCTGAGTTGATTACTAAGAGATATATATATATATATATATATATATATATATATATATATATATATATATATATATATATATGTTTCCTGTTCATTTATAATCATATGCATTCGTTTAACAAGTTTTGTGTGACTGTACTTTGATCTTCAGGTTGAAGTACTTGACACATGCTTAGTAGCTTTGTCTCATGTTATGGGGTCTTTTTTAACCTTTATTTGCACAAATAGGCGTTTATTAACAGAGAAACTGTAATAACCTTAAAAATAAAAAAACTATCATTGTTTCCCAGATTCATAAGCTTTTGTGACTTTTCAAAAACCTTCAATGATCTATAAATACCCAATATTTTTCTTTAACAACTTTGAGTTGCAAGGAATATTCATTACAAGGATATCAGACATTAAATGATTATTTGATAGTTATCTTGCAAAAGAAAAATAAACGGAAGAACAAAAAAAAAAACTAGGAATTTAATAATAATAATTGGAATTCCTCCGCCAATCACCTTTTCTATCGATACAATCAGATAGTGGGGCAATCAGATAGTATAACAATTGTGCATTTTGTGAGGAAAGCACCAAATTTGGCACACTCGTAGCCTATCATATTATGAACAGATTTTGATATTGGGCCATCTCAATTCAGCCGCTGATGGCTGTGGCAGCCATTTTCCACTGCCATCAAAAATTTTGAGATGGCCCAATATCCAAATCTGTTCATAATATGATAGGCTACTAGTGTGCCAAATTTGGTGTTCCTCACAAAATGCACAATTGTTATATTATATTTAGCTTACTTGCCCCACTAAGAGACTCCCAGAGTGAATCCAATTACAATTCTGGAAGAAAACAATTTTAACACCACCGATAAGACAACACCGTTAACATCCTGCCCAGGAATGGAACGATTAGTGATCGAAATCTGTACAAATCTGAAATTAAATACCACTGAGGAAATGTTTGTTTTTTTCACATGAATTAAGTAATTAACATATCTTCATTAGCATTGAGGCTAATAGGATGACCTAGAGGTAGACACACTCCCGTTAAGTCTGGGTTTGAATCCTGACCCAGCTATAAACTGCCATCCTGGTATTTCACAGGCAGGGTGATATTTCACAGACGTCCCATCTGCCACCATTTGATGTGGATGTTAAAGATCCCACGGTGTCCTTCGGCAAGAGTCGGTGAGCTATCGCTGGCACCGCTAAATAAATTACAACTTCCTGCCCTGACTACTGTTTGAGAGGGATGGCAACCACCTAGCATGACCCCTTGCCAAGAAACAGCTTCGGCAGACCGAACGCTCTGTAACACAGAGTACGGTACATCTGTCAGTTGGCCATTAGCATTGGCATTTACAGGTATTATCTCAATGTGGGGATGTTGGGAGGGGGTTCACCACACATGCGTGGTCCAAAGGACCAGCTCATCAGTGCAGACCGACCACAGCAAGAGCTGAACGGTTTTTGCTTTCTTATGATTCTGAGCACCAAGTTTGCCCAATGAGGCTTTAACACCAGCAAGAGCCTTCCAAAGCCAGGGAGATGTCAGTTGTATCAGAATAAAAGTTTATGTTTTAGCACCCAAAAAGATACAAGCAGACTTTACGATGACAGGTGTGTCCAATTGTCACTTGATATCCTGACAAAACTAAGGGGATTAAATCCACTTCAAGGTATAAGCTTCAAATGTCAATGATGGTGAAAAGCATCAAGCAAAGTAAACAAACACATTAAATGGGATTCCATATTCTCCAGCTTGATGCTTGTAACGCATATTGATTTTAATATGTAGTTTCCGATGAACAAACCTCGATGGACAATCTTTGCAGTCTGGAAACATTGGCACTGGCAGAGAGACAACAGATGCTGCAGGTCTGCGAGAACAACTGGTCAGGAGGATTGCGGTCGTGAAGAGGATGGAAAGAAGGATGGTGGATGAACTAAGGAGGAAGATTGGTGGGCAGATGAGCTTGACATGGAGATGGTAAGATGCTAGCTGAATTGGGCTGGTCACGTGCTGTGGATGGGGAAGAGAGAATGGCAAAGAGGTGGATAGGTGAGGGAGCAAGGTATAAGGAAAAGAGGTCGACCGTGGATGAGATGGGGAGTGCTTTAATAATGTTTTCAGAATGTGAGTCTCCTCGATGCAAGAAGAAAGAGATTAATTTAAAGTGTCGTGGTTTTTTTTGTTATTGAAAAACATGCCTGTGTTGGCTTAACAGGTTAAGGTGGTTTGCTTAAGATCTTAGGTTCTTGGGTTTGATCCCCTGTCAAACCGTTAAATAACACCAGGTGAGTTGACTCAGCCTGTCATCATCCTTACGAGATCACCAAATGAATACCAGCTTACTGGAAACAGGGGGCACTGCACCAGTGGCACAGCCACCTCCAGAAATTATGCAACCAGCAGCCTAAGGCTGCATACGAAAAAAAATGTAGGAATACGTTAATCAAGCAGAACTGCACAATGAGGAGACTTCATTTGTGCTTCACCACAATTGTAGCCTCCGAGATCCATGTACTGGGATCGGAACGAAGAAATGCAGAGCACGTCCTGCACACAGTCACCCCTGGATGACACCCCCATCCCTAGTCACCAAACAAAAGCAGCACCTCAGAATGTGAACCTCAGAGTGGAAATTAGGTGAAAGACTGTATAAAACCACAAGTATAACCGCACCCCCCCCCCCACTCCTCATTCCCTTATACCTTGCTGCTCTGCTTCCTGATCTTCTCTTGCAAATATCACTTGACTTCGAGACAGGGCCTGTACTTTGTGACACCTTTCAAAATCCCCCTCTAATGGCACACTAACCCTACTATTTCCACGTCCTCCACTTCACTTCAGAGCTTAGAAAGACACCTGCTTCCACTGTGTCGGGGACCTCATTAATACTGACCTCTACCTCACCTCTGAACAAGCTCAGGTCACCACTGGCTGAGGTGAGCTCCCAGCCTGCTTCAAGAGGTTTTCTAAACGGTTTGGCAGAAGGCTAAGGAAGGGTTGATTTGGGATATTTTAAAGTTGTGGTTACAAATATCAAACTTTTGAAGTGGGGAAATAAATAAATGTTCTGCATTATGACCATCGGTTTGGAATCGTTATCCTGTATTCAGGTTGAAATATTATTACTGAAGTCTGCAACTTGGAGCCAAATAAGAAGGTTTGGCTCTGCATTGTTAAATGCTCTGTCGTATTTGAAATGTGGATGGAATACTGCAATTTGCTTGAAAACAATTTGTACATTTAGTGCAGTTTGTATAGCAAGATGTTTAGAACTTCATGATATGCAAGTGCGGTCAAATCTCGTCAATTTGAATACCTGACATTTCCTTCCCAGCAATTCAAATATGTATCCCTATGTTTTTATTAATTTCAATGGTACCATTTCAAACATAGAATTTTCAAGTTGGAGTTCTCTCTTGTATTATATGGCATTCTGTTTATCAGTTGTACAAAATACGTCTGTTACATTTGGCTGCATGGAAAAACGAGAAAGGAACTCTTCGACATCGCGGACGTTGCCAGATATGCCTCCCACACATTATTACATCATTATATATTCTTGTACCACATTTGATTTTAATTCCTGAACCCAGATTCAAAATATTAAATAACTCTGGCTGCCAGACAAATGTTCCAATCAGGTTGAATTAAAACTATAATAATATTATAATATACTAATAATATATATATATATATATTATATATATTCCCCATGACTACAACATCAAAATTGTGGGTTTTCGCGTCAAATGAAGGAAGCGGTTCAAGAGAAATATTTTATTTTATTTTTCGGTCAATCAATGTGCCTGCCAGACCATGTGATCTATTAATTATTCGTGAATACTCTGGTATCCCCAAGGTTTGTGGAACATGTGGGTGAAGTTTCCCCTTGATCTGTCAAGCTGTTCTGGAGAAGAAGATTTTAGAAGGTTTATTCTTCAAAAAATCATAGCTGCCAACCATATGACCTATGACGTCATAAAGTGGAGAACTTTTTGGTCCGTGTGGATAGGCGATCATAGCTGTAAAATTTCGCCTCAATCTGTTCAGTCGTTTCGGAGAAGAAGATTTTTGAAGGTTTTTTTATGTTAAAACAATATGGTTGCTGAACAATGTGACGATGATGTCATCAATTTTTTCCCCCATCCAATTTAGCCCGAGATGACCCTCAAAAATTTCATACAGATCAGATAAAACATTTGACTTGTACAATTTGACGTCATAACGAAGCCACAATGACATCATCAAAAAAAAAATCACACTTGTTTGTCATGGGGAATACTTCGCATGTGCCAAGTTTCAATTTTTTCCATGGAGCGGTTTCGGAGATACAGTGGTCTAAAGTTTTTCATTTTTTCCAACATGGCTGCCACACCATGTGGCCTATCATGTCATAAATCTAATTTGAAACATTCTGCATGAGTAATCGCACTTATGGTGAAAATTTGGTGTCAATTGGATAAGCAGTTACAGAGAAAAACAGAAAATTAGCATGGACGGACGTACGTACATATGTCTGGACTACATACGTCTGATCCTCTCTGATGCCAGTTGCACAACATAATTGTGTCTAAGGGTCACCCAATCATAAAGAGATCTTTAAAATTCCTTCAGCTGATTATACCCTCATAGAAAACAAAACACACTGAGAAAAATGAAATTACAAACTTCCACTCTCAAAGCACACTCAAAATAATACCTCCATCCTGCATCCAAATCACTAGATATCGGATTGTAATGGACTTGGTCTCCCTAATTGGTGATGTGAGACCATCAGAGATAAATTCCAAGCGCTCTCGTGACTGGTTCATGGGTGGTCTGTAGGATTTATTCATTTGCTGCACTGGTTTTAGCATGCGTACAGTTTCTACAGGTAATTTGATTATGCTGGAGGATGATCCCAGAACTCATATTGCACAGAATCTCCATTTCAAAACCACACGTTTATTAAATAATTGTGATGGGGACAGAAGGAGAATGAGAAGGTTACAGTGAAACCCAATTGGCACGCTTAACCTAAACGTAACAGTTTTCATGGCTATCATTTGTAGTCTATAGCTCCCACGATGAGGATCACACCATCTGTAGGATCATTGGTATCTCCCACGATGAGGCTGTGTCTTTGGGTCTCTCACTCTCTCACCGCAGGTGGTCTTTCTGTCTTCTACCATCTCCTCTCCATCCTCGCCCCACCCCTGCTCTGTCTGCGATATGTCCTCCCCATATTTCTGCAGGGCGGCTCAGGTCCTCTGGCAACCCTCTTCTGATAAAACTACCAAAGACTCACTGCTCACCTTCACTCTTTCATTCTTCTTTTTTCCTGCCTTTGGTACAAACTCACACACACTCTTCAATCCCACTTTTCCCTCCAGGCCTTCAAAAACAGTTGTTCACCACCATTCCCCATCCAAACCACAATTTTTTATACCCCCGTATTCAACCTAAACCCATCTCCTTCAATAACCTGCTTTCCTTCCTGAAAGTTGCTGTCGTGTTAGGACCTGAAAGTCCCTGTACAGTGGTGTCCATCTTGTTTACCCCGTGTACCCCACCCATCCCTCACCCTTCCACAGATCTCCTCATATCTCTTTTCCCCACTGTTTTGTGCTTCCCTCTCCTGCTTCTCTTGTTGTAGTTCTGTGTGTTAACTCTCATACGAGCCTCGACAGTGTGTACAAAAAGAACAAAAAGTAGTATGTTTTAGTAGATTTATTTTAGCATATTTTGTCAAGTCTCACTTGTTTTTGGAACTTTCAGAAGCAGACTGATATGAATATTACAAAAATCTAGTATTCCCCTGCGAAGTAGGATGCAAAATCATTTTATAACAGACAAGTCAATGTGAACAAGGACAGTATTCTATCACACCCTGACAGTGTTGTATCGAAGAAGTGATGACATTAAGGAGGGATATAATATCAAGGTTTTCTGGGTGAATTGCGATTCGTGATTGTAAGAATGGTAAGATACTTGGAGCATGCGTTTCTAAGGCTCTTGGTATGAGGGAGTAGCAGGAGAGGGGGTTCTTGAGAATTCAGAAAGTTCCTGTGAAAAGGGTGAAGTGTTGGTTGTGGGGGATTTTAATTTGCCAGGGAATATTGAGTCCAGGAAAGGGGAAAGGGCAGAACTGAGGAGGATTTTCTTTTCCAGGATTGCTTTTTGAGTCAGTTTGTAGGTAAGGGGGGGGGAGGGTTGTAGCGTTGGATCCTTTTTAAAGCAAAGGTACCAATAGGTATCTGTGAGATAAGTAGGAAGGATAATATCTGGGGATGAGTGACCACAACAAAGTGTGTACAACTATGTTGTTGAGATGTGGAGTTCAGGATAGTAATTAAGGCCGGTAATTTTCAGGAAGGCAAACTTTGAAGATAGAAAAGAGGGTTAAGTGCATAAGATTTGGAAAAGCAAATGAGTGGCCAGTCTGCATCAGACAAAAATGTGGAGCTTCAAGGAGAAACTGTTTAGGGTGCAGAGTACCAGTGGGTGTGATGATCGAGGTGGAGAGATCAGGGTGGATGAGTAGGGAGGTAAGCAGTATTATAAGGAGTAGCTGGAGTAACTGGCATGGCCTGGTGCTGTTCTTATCCTGTTGGCATTTTGAGTAAATCAAATTTTGATGGTTTTTTTTTTCAATTTTTTTGTGGGGAACTAAAACACTTCCCTATCCCATTAAGGAATGGGGTTGGGAATTATTTAATATTACCTTTCACATGGCTACAAAGGCTTAGGCATTACAGAGCGATTTAAAAAAAAAGTCGAACTTTTTTCTTAAATTTTTCAAAATATCTTTTTACCTAAAACACTCCAGGCACCACTGATGAACCTCTGAAAGTTTTAGGAAGATCTGCTTTGGCCATCTCGAGGAATCCTGTCGAGCCTGCGCATACGCACAACATAGCAACTCTCCCCCCCCCCAACAGCTCCCCCTCCTGCTCCTCGACCACAAGGCAAGGCCAAAATCAATTATGATAAAATGTTCTCTTTGCTATCTGCTGGTTCTGACACCGTAAAATCAATTGCCAAAACATCTTGTGTGCAGTCGGGAAGGAACTTCCCATGGCGTTTGCACGTTGTATATGCTTGGGAGCCTCATTGGTAAGCATTGCTGTCTGCACTGTCGCGATTATTCGCCAGTATTGATGAACCCGGCCCGGCAGCTGAAGGGGGGTGTAGCATTTGGATTCTCATGTGTGTACTACGTTAACGTCTTTATAGCTGTGGAGGAACTCTGGAATGGTTTGAAACGGCAAAGCGCTTTACCTTGTGTAAGCTTCTTGGGTTGCTTTATGCAGCTTCTTTGGCTGGAGGAGTGTGGGAATGGTCAATTATTTATGTAATCCTAGCCACCTGGTTTAGTTGATTAGGTGAGAGCTGATTGGCTATTCCCTCCATTCACAGGTGAGAGATGTGGGTAGTTTTTCTTTCTTTATGTATTGCCTGTTTTTGGCGTTTGCATGTGGTACATGCTTGGGAGCTCATTGGTTTGCATTGCTGTCTGTGCTGTCGCTGATGATTTGCAATAAGTGATGAAACTGGTCCGGTATCTGAGGGGGTGTGAAGCATTGGGATTCTCATGTGTGCACGATGTGTGAACGGGTGTTAGTTACTAAATAAATTATTCCAGAGAAGAATTGGGGAACTACAAGACATGTTAGTTTGAATTCAGTTGTGGGGAATGTGTTTGGAGTCATTAATTAAGGAACATATACGGAACTATTTGAATAAATACAAACTAATTATGGCAGTCAGCATGGGTTTACCAAAGTAGTTCCTGTCTAACAAATTTATTCAAGTTCTATGAAGCAGTTTCTGACTGATGGACGAGGAAGTGCAGTGCACGTAATTTAGCAAGACTTTCAAAAATATTTTGAAAAGGTACCACTTCGAAAGCTGTTGGCCGATGTCGAGGGCTTTTGGAGTGGCTGATAGAGTATCTAACTGGATTGGAAACAGCTTAGTGATAGGAGTGGCTGTGAGTGGGAGAATGTCTCCTGGGGGGATTAAGTAGTGGGCACCACAAGGATCAGTCCTTAGACCATCATTATTCATAATTTACATCAATGGTTTGGACCTTAGGGTTGAGTCGGCACTGGCATAGCGAGGGGGGGGGGTGAACGGGGCAGCCACCCGAACGGCACTTTTGGGGGGCGGTGAATTTGTTTTGTTGTATCTATCATCCATCACTGTCGACACTTCTGAGGACAATTTTCACGTGGTGTGTGAAAGCACAAGCACAGGGAGGGGTTGGCCCCACCCCCGATTTGCTGATCAATGGTTGTGGCCAATGATGTCTCAAAGAGAGGGGCGGGCAAAAAGGAGCGCACAGCATGCTGGGAAACTAAACTTGAAGACGAGGCAGCGAGGCGCTGGTGTCTCATTCTTATGTTTGTAGCTTATTCCTGTGTTTGTAGCTCATTCCAATTCGCTGTTCTCATCTCATCCCTGTGTTCCCTCTCATTAGGGGGCATACCTAGAGAGAACTCAAGTATTTGACACCCGGGGCGGACCCTTCCTTTGGCACCCCCCCCCCCTCCCCGAGATGACTAATTTTAAAAATCAAATACACAGAAAACACTCATGTGTGCAAATAAATTTCAAGCAGTAGGTTGTAGTAATGAACCTGTAGTAAGCAAAGTGAAAATAAGAAAATAGATTTTAATTGGTGCAAACCGCTTCATATACCTCATGTCCTTCCTTCCATCCATCCGACAAAATTAAGAAGAACCTTTCCAAACCACCATGTTTCATTCGATAATCGTTTGTTGTTGTTTAGTTTTTTTGTGTTACTTTTTATTTGCATCAGCACAGTAAAGTCACCCCACCTGTTGGGGAAGTAACCGTCAGTCCTCTATGGGGTCACTTTTAAGCATTGTAGCAGCTTCACTGTACAACTTCCTTCCAACACAGTGTGATTATTGTTTTTTTCCAGGATATTTGACAAAATAACAAATAATAAAGAGTCTGGTACAAAAAAGGAAGCGGGCGGGGACGATCAACTGGTGTTCTATGTTTATATTTGACCTATATCTTACACGCGCCCTTCTCGTTCGGAACTTTGACTCATGATTATTTTGTTGTGTACAAATAAATTAAACTTTATTACTGAGTTACTGTCTTCAGTAATTAATAATAATATAATGGTACTTGCGCCGCCTCCCCGCACCCCCACGTAGTAGGCCAATGACGATTTTGAAAGGTGGAAAACAAAGGTGTAACTGTTTATTTGCAAATGTGCTGTACTTGATTCGATTTGCAATAACGTTGTTTAATTAGGCTTTGTGTTTTAATTCAGCTGTGAGTTACAAGAGGCGGCAATTTGACGTCTTGCCCCAAGCGGCATTTTTCCTCGATACGCCACTGAGAGTCGGCTGTCCAAATTGGTAAATGCTGCAAAGCTTGGAGGTAATGGAGACAGCAGAGAGGGCGATGATCAGATTCGGGAAGGCCTGGATACATTTAATGGACTGGGCAAAATATTGGCAGATGCAGTTCAACAAAAGGAAATGTAAGGTA
Organism: Eptatretus atami; assembly: GCA_035128595.1. Taxonomy (NCBI): domain Eukaryota; kingdom Metazoa; phylum Chordata; class Myxini; order Myxiniformes; family Myxinidae; genus Eptatretus; species Eptatretus atami. The sequence continues at coordinate 24,313,192 of CM068958.1, read as the reverse complement.
CTACAGTTGGGTAAGGACAATTAAAATAGGGACTACATAATGCAAGTGCAGACTTTGAGCATGTGACACAGGAGAAGGAGCTGAGAGTGTGTTGTCACATGCACCACAGTGACCAGTCTTTGCCATAAAGGCATGTAGCTCTTTCAAAGTTGCCATGGCCTCTTGGTGGCCTCTGATCAGCCTCCTCCTTGCTTGGTCATCCATTTTGGATGGACGGCCTGATCTAGGTAGGGTATTGGTGGTACCATACGCCTTCCACATCTTAATGTTGTCTTGACTGTGCTCCAAGGGGATATTCAAGGCCTTTGAAATGTTTTATACCCATCTCCTGATCTGTGCTTTCTACAACTTTATCCCAGAGGTCTTTTTGAAAGTTCCTTTGTGCTCATGGTTGAGTCTTTGCTGTGAAATGCACTACTCAGCAGAGGAAACCTACAGGAACAGCTGATTTTATTCTGAAATAATCAGTCACTACAGTTTAACACAAGTGGAGGCCAATTAACTTGGTGTGTGATTTGAAGGTATTGGTTACACCTGAGCTGATTTACAATTGCTATTATAAGGGTTGACACTTATCCAACCAAGATATTTTAGTTTTGTATTTTTAATTAATTTTTTGAAATTTGTGGAATTTGTTTTCACTTGGAAGTTGTGGGTTGCGATGTGTAAATAAAGATAGAAAAAGTCTGATTTAATGCAATTTAATTCCAGGCTACAAGGCAACAAAAGGTGAAAATTTTGAAAGGGGGTGTCGATGGCAGATGCAAGCATGCAGCGGAACAGTGCCAGGCAAGCTATAACAGGGCTTTAGGTTTTTATTCACAGGAAGATAAATTATATATCAAAAGAGGAAGTGTTAAATCTGCATAGGAATTTAGTGAGGCATAATCTGACATATTGTGTAGTTTTGGTCACCACATCTCAGGAAGGACATCGTTGTGATTGCAAGGGCAAAGCATAGAGCAACTAGATTGATCCCTGGTCAAGCTGGACTAAAAGCTATGAGGGACGACTAAAAGAGACAGACTTTTTACATTAGAAAGGAGGCGATTATGACAGGATCTGATAGAAATGGTTAAATTTGCAGAAGTCAATGGTAAAAATACATGACAGAAAAAAAGAAGAAAAAAAGGAAGCCTTTTATTCTTGCACTGGTTGAAAGAGATCAAAAAATGGGTATTCAACAAGGAATGTCTTGAGTTGTATGCATCTGGCACTTCAAGAAAATCAGAGAGTAAAATGGGTTTAACAATGTATCGATTTATTCAAAAAAAATCGATTGGTAAACTTACCATCGTATATGAAGATAATTTTAGGCGTAGGACTGAAGGTACAGGCTGTCCACAAAATCTTGTTCCGGTTTTAAAATTGTATTACAAACCAAACCAAAAGAGATACAATGATGCAGTTTGTTTACATTTTGTCACATATTTTCTGAGTTTCTTGTGTCCTCAATACACAACATGCACACATTTAGTGGCTCATATCACCATCTAATAGATAATCCATTCAATCTATGTGTTGGCCAACATACACACAACTGATGCAGTTGGTTATCCTTGCACAAAGATTTTCATTGTCAGCAACAGAGGTTTGGAAAAAGAAATCCTTGACATACCTCCACAAAAAGAAGTCTGTGGGCATCACATCTGGAGACTGTGGAGGCCAGGGGGCTACCCCACCACATCCAATCCATGTAATGGGGAAGTTCTCGGTTCTAACACGTTGCACAATCTACATTTGCGTAAGATGTAATCTCTTGTGTGCAACTTTGTTTTAAGCTCACTGGAATGTAGTTCCGGGAGCTTATGGGATGGCGCATCATCGTTCGTTCTTCCGTCCACAAAATATTGCAATTTCTTCTCTGATTTACATTACAATTTCCCATACTTTGGATATTTTGAAGCAACCTTTACTTATCATTTTTTTTCTCTCCAACGACTCGAGGAGCATTTCCGTTTTTTCAGAGTGTCAGACAGACAGCATTAGCCTATTATTACCTCCACCACCAAAGGTGGACGGAGGTTGTTTTTCATGCCTGGCTGTCTGTCTTTTTTGTCTTGAGCAGGAGATCTCAAACATTGTGGACGGATTTGGGAAGCTTGGTGGAAAGGTTGTGTGTGTGACTGATTAGATTTTGGTGAAAATCTGGATAGTCTAATTTTTAAAGTGATTCTTCACCATTGAGAGATAGGGACAAAAACGATTTATAAACCAATTTCTCAAAAGTTGTGGACAGATTCGGACAAAACTTGTGGAAGAGGTTGAGTGTTTGACAAGGACAAATTGATTGGATTTTGGTGAAAAGCCAAATCTGGATACGAGAATTTGTTTTTTTAATGTTGTAAGTGGTTCTTCACCAATGAGAGATGGGGCCCAAAACGATATGTAGCATGATATTTCAAAACTTCATGGATGAGTTATGACAGAACTTGTGGATGAGTTGGATATGTGACCAGCACAATTGATTAGATTTTTTGTTCAGGTCTAAATCCAAATCCAGCCTATCATTGGGATACAGTATGTAAACTGTTCAGCCTGATGGAGGTATGCGCTCTACTGAGTACCGTTGTAGTTCTTACTGCTTCAACCTCTTCTGCATACAATTATATTTCCCTGTTATCCTTAATTACGGATCATTTAACAGGGCATTGGAGCTCAAGGGTGAAGCTCGATTAGTTGCTTTGGATATCTCAAAAGCCTTTGATAAAGTGTAGCACAAGTGTCTGCTCCACAGCTTCAGTTGCATGGTGTATCTGGAATGATGTATTGAATCATTTTGTTTTTCCTTGCAAATTGCAAGATGAGGGTGTACTTGAGGATCAATCTTCTCCTACTTGTTCCATCAATTCTGGTGTTCCACAGGGCTCTGTCCTTGGTCCCACTCTGTTCCTTGTTTATATCAATGATCTTCCTGATAATGTTCTGTCTCAGCTTGCCATGTATGCTGATGATTCCTCACTTTACTGTATATCTTGCTGATTTACTCAACACTCCTCATAATGAGGTTGGAGTTTCACCAGACAATGATTTAGAGAGTTGTTGAAGTGGGGCATGACTGGCTGATCACCTTCAATGCAAAGAAAATTAAATTGTGTCCATGTCGTGCTCCAGAACAGGTCTTTCCCTCTGTGCACATGGGGTCTTCAAACCCGAACAGAAACATCTGAGCTTCAGCTTCTTGGGCTGGACATCTCTCTCACTCCGTTGAGATAAGTACATTTCTGCTATTCCTAAGAGTGCTTCCAAGATAGTTGGTTGTCTTATTGAGCGCAGAGGTATTGTATTTTACCTCCTGATGCTGTTTTTTTTTACCTGTAGAAGACAACTACTGTTATAGTTCCCTTTAGAGTACTGTTGCACATTTAGGCTGGCCAGGCCACTTATCTTTACTTGATCGGCTCCAGAAACTCATGGTTAATCTGGTTGGTCTGAGATGGGTTCAACTCTTCAATCGATCTCTCACCGCAGGTTAGTTGCCACTATTAGCTTTTCTACAGATATTTTCATGGCAAATGTTTCTGCTGGACTCCTAACTTGGTTAGCTCTTGCACAAGTGTTTTGGACACAAGACTCGGTTTGCCATCTCTGCCACACCATGCACTGTAGCTGATCTCAAGTGCAGAACGAAAGGCTATGCAGATGTTTTATCCTCGTGCGATCTCACTTTGGAATTCACGACCTGGATGTGGCTTCCCATTTTCCTATGATTGACCCAAGCTTTAATAGGAATGCCAGTTCCTACTTCTTTCATATTTGAGGTTACGTCACATTTCACATGGCTTCTACTCTTCCTATCTCTCTCTT
>CM068958.1:24284459-24309360 GCA_035128595.1 Eptatretus atami | reverse complement strand
TGGTTAATAAATACACAGTCACGGTTTATACAACGGAAAATACGGTAAGTAAATCACATCACAGTGTCCTTTGGATTTAGGGGCTTTTCCAGAAGTTTCGTATTTACCATTTTGTCCTGTTTATGATATTATGACAGAAACACAAAGAGTTAAATGTATGACCATTCATTTTGGCCCTGAGGACCAGGATGCAAGTGTTCCTTGTCTGACCATGGATTTTGCCTTAAATATTTATCGAACGCTTTAATTCCGAGTTGGGGCATTCTCACGCGATTTTGTGGAGGTAAGAAGAGCATGTCATCCTTTACAAACACTTACATTACCGGTGTCACATTGTCAAAAAGAATGTTGAAGCTGTGCATGATACCATTTACAACGATCTGACATGAAATGGCGATGTATTTGCCAATTTTAATCACCGGACCGCCATTGGCTATCAGGTAAACATGTTCCGCATGTCATGGTCCACATCATCACTTACATTGAATTCCTGTTTCTACATTACGCACTGCAAAAAAATGCTTATTTGAGGTGAGCATCTCCGAACCATTCAGAGACAGTACCTGCTGGTGTGCTTAATTTCCGGTATTTCGCACAGATCGACTTGGTGGCATAATGGATAGAGCATCCACTCTGAGTGTGGGTGGTCATGATTCAAACACCAGTTGAACATATCAAAAGCTTTACTTTAAAAAAGAAGGTACATGCTGCAAACTTGCTTGATGTGTAACTCAGATGAAGAGTAGAGCACAGACAAGCGACCATTCTGCAGGCTTTGATGGGCCGAATGGCATCCTCCTGCATTGAAATTCCTTTGAAGGGAACTCATATATTTACTTTTATGTATTACCATGTGCAGTATGCCTGGTGTTGGCTTAATGGTGGGATGGCGGGCTTTGGATCCTGGGTCTGAGTTAAAATCCTGCTCAGCTGTTGAATTAATACCAGGTGGGGTTAACTCGACCTGTCATCCTTCGCAGGCCGGCAAAAATGAGTGTCAGCATGGTGGTATCCTGTGTCGGAGTGGCAACCCGGCCAGGATTGTACTAATAGCCAAGGAGACTGCTGAGGCAGCACAACGCTCTGCACAGAGTATGGTCTCTCTGTTTCTCTGTCTGTCTGTCTGTCTGTCTTGTCTCTCTGTCTCTCTCTCTCTCTCTCTCTCATCTCTCTCTCTCTCTTCTCTCTCTCTCTCTCTCTCTCTCTTCTCTCCTCTCTCTCTCTCTCTCTATTCTCTCTCTCTCTAAATCTCTCTCTCTAACATCTCTTCTCTCTAAATCATCTCTCTCTAAATCTCTCTCTCTAAATCAATCTCTCTCTAAATCTCTCTCTAAATCTCTCTCTCACTCAAGCAATTGTTTCACTTTGTCAGTCTGTCTGTAATGTCTCTGTCCACGCAATCGGTCAGTTTATGATCGAGGAACAACTTGATTTCAATTGAATGTTTTATTTTGAACATTATTTGGAAAATAAACCTGTAGTTTAGCAATACTTTAGCCCCGAATCTCGTTGCAATTGCACATGTGTAGAGAGGAGTGAGATAATTATTTTCATCTTTCTGCTTGTCTGGCAGTGAAACAAACTTGAAAATCATTCCAAACAGGAAACTCACTGTTTTTAAAGATGTTATAAAGGACACAAACACTAGGCACGAATAATCAATGTAACATGTTAAACAAGGTGGTGTAAAAAGACGCTGCATCAATGGTGATAAACTCCCCCAAAAAATTTTTTCCTACAAACTTTAAAATCTTTATTTCATTTCAATAGAATCATATGCTTTAACACTGTAGAACACAAATCGCCTTTTTGGCACTTTCAAAACCCTTCCGTTTAGTAGTATTTGGAAAAATATTTTATGTCATTACGACAAATCAAATTTTGTCACTCGCAGTCCCCACCTTCCAGGGTTTCCAGGGCACTCGCTGCCAACCATAGGAGCAGCAAGGGCCTGCCCACGAGAGGGTTGCAGCAAGGGAAAGAGAGTGGCATCTATACATGGGAGAATTGCGTGTCCAGCCCATGTGTCACCCAGATAACTCGGATGGCAGAGCACTGGTAGGTTTTCCAGAGGATCTGAGTTGATTATTTACTAAGAGATATATATATATATATATATATATATATATATATATATATATATATATATATATATATATATATGTTTCCTGTTCATTTATAATCATATGCATTCGTTTAACAAGTTTTGTGTGACTGTACTTTGATCTTCAGGTTGAAGTACTTGTACACATGCTTAGTAGCTTTGTCCTCATGTTATGGGGTCTTTTTTAAACCTTTATTATGCACAAATAGGCGTTTATTAACAGAGAAACTGTAAATAACCTTAAAAAAAATAAAAACTATCATTGTTTCCCAGATTCATAAGCTTTTGTGACTTTTCAAAAACCTTCAATGATCTATAAATACCCAATATTTTTCTTTAACAACTTTGAGTTGCAAGGAATATTCATTACAAGGATATCAGACATTAAATGATTATTTGATAGTTATCTTTGCAAAAGAAAAAATAAACGGAAGAACAAAAAAAAAAAACTAGGAATTTAATAATAATAATTTGGAATTCCTCCGCCAATCACCTTTTCTATCGATACAATCAGATAGTGGGGCAATCAGATAGTATAACAATTGTGCATTTTGTGAGGAAAGCACCAAATTTGGCACACTCGTAGCCTATCATATTATGACAGATTTTGATATTGGGCCATCTCAAATTCAGCCGCTGAGTCTGTGGCAGCCATTTTCCACTGCCATCAAAAATTTTGAGATGGCCCAATATCCAAATCTGTTCATAATATGATAGGCTACTAGTGTGCCAAATTTGGTGCTTTCCTCACAAAATGCACAATGTTATACTATATTTAGCTTAGTTGCCCCACTAAGAGACTCCCAGAGTGAATCCAATTACAATTCTGGAAGAAACAATTTAACACCACCGATAAGACAACACCCGTTAACATCCTGCCAGGAATGGAACGATTAGTGATCGAAATCTGTACAAATCTGAAATTAAATACCACTGAGGAAATGTTTGTTTTTTTCACATGAATTAAGTAATTAACATATCTTCATTAGCATTGAGGCTAATAGGATGACCTAGAGGTAGACACACTCCCGTTAAGTCTGGGTTTGAATCCTGACCCAGCTATAAACTGCCATCCTGGTATTTCACAGGCAGGGTGATATTTCACAGACGTCCCATCTGCCACCATTTGATGTGGATGTTAAAGATCCCACGGTGTCCTTCGGCAAGAGTCGGTGAGCTATCGCTGGCACCCTGAATAAATTACAACTTCCTGCCCTGACTACTGTTTGGAGAGGGATGGCAAACCACCTAGCATGACCCCTTGCCAAGAAACAGCTTCGGCAGACCGAACGCTCTGTAACACAGAGTACGGTACATCTGTCAGTTGGCCATTAGCATTGGCATTTACAGGTATTATCTCAATGTGGGGATGTTGGGAGGGGGTTCACCACACATGCGTGGTCCAAAGGACCAGCTCATCAGTGCAGACCGACCACAGCAAGAGCTGAACGGTTTTGCTTTCTTATGATTCTGAGCACCAAGTTTGCCCAATGAGGCTTTAACACCAGCAAGAGCCTTCCAAAGCCAGGGAGATGTCAGTTGTATCAGAATAAAAGTTTATGTTTTAGCACCCAAAAAGATACAAGCAGACTTTACGATGAACAGGTGTGTCCAATTGTCACTTGATATCCTGACAAACTAAGGGGATTAAATCCACTTCAAGGTATAAGCTTCAAATGTCAATGATGGTGAAAAGCATCAAGCAAAGTAAACAAACACATTAAATGGGATTCCATATTCTCCAGCTTGATGCTTGTAACGCATATTGATTTTAATATGTAGTTTCCGATGAACAAACCTCGATGGACAATCTTTGCAGTCTGGAAACATTGGCACTGGCAGAGAGACAACAGATGCTGCAGGTCTGCGAGAACAACTGGGTCAGGAGGATTGCGGTCGTGAAGAGGATGGAAAGAAGGATGGTGGATGAACTAAGGGAGGAGATTGGTGGGCAGATGAGCTTGACATGGAGATTGGTAAGATGCTAGCTGAATTGGGCTGGTCACGTGCTGTGGATGGGGGAAGAGAGAATGGCAAAGAGAGTGGATAGGTGAGGGAGCAAGGTATAAGGAAAAGAGGTCGACCGTGGATGAGATGGGGAAGTGCTTTAATAATGTTTTCAGAATGTGAGTCTCCTCGATGCAAGAAGAAAGAGATTAATTTAAAGTGTCGTGGTTTTTTTTGTTATTGAAAAACATGCCTGGTGTTGGCTTAACAGGTAAGGTGGTTAGCTTAAGATCTTAGGTTCTTGGGTTTGATCCCCTGTCAAACCGTTAAATAACACCAGGTGAGTTGACTCAGCCTGTCATCATCCTTCCGAGATCACCAAAATGAATACCAGCTTACTGGAAACAGGGGGCACTGCACCAGTGGCACAGCCACGCTCCCAGAAATTATGCAACCAGCAGCCTAAGGCTGCATACGAAAAAAAATGTAGGAATACTGTAATCAAGCAGAACTGCACAATGAGGGAGGGACTTCATGTTGTGCTTCACCACAATTGTAGCCTCCGAGATCCATGTACTGGACTGGAACACGGAAGAAATGCAGAGCACGTTCCTGCACACAGTCACCCCTGGATGACACCCCCATCCCTATTCCACCAAACAAAGCAGCACCTCAGAATGTGAACCTCAGAGTGGAAATTAGGTGAAAGACTGTATAAAACCACAAGTATAACCGCACCCCCCCCACTCCTCATTCCCTTATACCCTTGCTGCTCTGCTTCCTGATCTTCTCCTTGCAAATATCACTTGACTTCGAGGACCAGGGTCTGGTACTTTGTGACACCTTTCAAAATCCCCCTCTAATGGCACACTAACCCTACTATTTCCACGTCCTCCACTTCACTTCAGAGCTTAGAAAGACACCTGCTTCCACTGTGTCAGGGACCTCATTAATACTGACCTCTACCTCACCTCTGAACAAGCTCAGGTCACCACTGGCTGAGGTGAGCTCCCAGCCTGCTTCAAGAGGTTTTCTAAACGGTTTGGCAGAAGGCTAAGGAAGGGTTGATTTGGGATATTTTAAAGTTGTGGTTACAAATATCAAACTTTTGAAGTGGGGAAATAAATAAATGTTCTGCATTATGACCATCGGTTTGGAATCGTTATCCTGTATTCAGGTTGAAATATTATTACTGAAGTCTGCAACTTGGAGCCAAATATGAAGGTTTGGCTCTGCATTGTTAAATGCTCTGTCGTATTTGAAATGTGGATGGAATCCTGCAATTTGCTTGAAAACAATTTGTACATTTAGTGCAGTTTGTATAGCAAGATGTTTAGAACTTCATGATATGCAAGTGCGGTCAAATCTCGTCAATTTGAATACCTGACATTTCCTTCCCAGCAATTCAAATATGTATCCCTATGTTTTTATTAATTTCAATGGTACCATTTCAAACATAGAATTTTCAAGTTGGAGTTCTCTCTTGTATTATATGGCATTCTGTTTATTCAGTTGTACAAAATACGTGCTGTTACATTTGGCTGCATGGAAAAACGAGAAAGGAACTCTTCGACATCGCGACGTTGCCAGATATGCCTCCACACACATTATTACATCATTATATATTCTTGTACCACATTTGATTTTAATTCCTGAACCCAGATTCAAAATATTAAATAACTCTGGCTGCCAGACCAAATGTCCAATCAGGTTGAAATTTAAAACATATATATATATATATATATATATATTCCCCATGACTACAACATCAAAATTGTGGGGTTTCGCGTCAAATGAAGGAAGCGGTTCAAGAGAAATATTTTATTTTTATTTTTCGGTCAATCCAATGTGCCTGCCAGACCATGTGATCTATTAATTATTCGTGAATACTCTGGTATCCCCCAAGGTTTGTGGAACATGTGGGTGAAGTTTCCCCTTGATCTGTCAAGCTGTTCTGGAGAAGAAGATTTTAGAAGGTTTATTCTTCAAAAAATCATAGCTGCCAAACCTTATGACCTATGACGTCATAAGTGGAGAACTTTTTGGTCCGTGTGGATAGGCGATCATAGCTGTAAAATTTCGCCTCAATCTGTTCAGTCGTTTCGGAGAAGAAGATTTTTGAAGGTTTTTTTATGTTAAAACAATATGGTTGCTGAACAATGTGACCGATGATGTCATCAATTTTTTCCCCCATCCAATTTAGCACGAGATGACCCTCAAAAATTTTCATACAGATCAGATAAAACATTTGACTTGTACAATTTGACGTCATAACGAAGCCACCAATGACATCATCAAAAAAAAAAATCACACTTGTTTGTCATGGGGAATACTTCGCATGTGCCAAGTTTCAATTTTTTCCATGGAGCGGTTTCGGAGATACAGTGGTCTAAAGTTTTTCATTTTTTCCAACATGGCTGCCACACCATGTGGCCTATCATGTCATAAATCTAATTGAAACATTCTGCATGAGTAATCGCACTTATGGTGAAAATTTGGTGTCAATTGGATAAGCAGTTACAGAGAAAACAGAAAATTAGCATGGACGGACGTACGTACATATGTCTGGACTACATACGTCTGATCCTCTCTGAATGCCAGTTGCACAACATTAATTGTGTCTAAGGGTCACCCAATCATAAAGAGATCTTTAAAATTCCTTCAGCTGATGATACCCTCATAGAAAACAAAACACACTGAGAAAAATGAAATTACAAACTTCCACTCTCAAAGCACACTCAAAATAATACCTCCATCCTGCATCCAAATCACTAGATATCGGATTGTAATGGACTTGGTCTCCCTAATTGGTGATTTGAGACCATCAGAGATAAATTCCCAAGCGCTCTCGTGACTGGTTCATGGTGTGGTCTGTAGGATTTATTCATTTGGCCGCACTGGTTTTAGCATGCGTACAGTTCTACGGGTAATTTGATTATGCTGGAGGATGATCCCAGAACTCATATTGCACAGAATCTCCATTTCAAAACCACACGTTTATTAAATAATTGTGATGGGGCACAGGAAGGAGAATGAGAAGGTTACAGTGAAACCCAATTGGCACGCTTAACCTAAACGTAACAGTTTTCATGGCTATCATTTGTAGTCTATAGCTCCCACGATGAGGATCACACCATCTGTAGGATCATTGGTATCTCCCACGATGAGGCTGTGTCTTTGGGTCTCTCACTCTCTCACCGCAGGTGGTCTTTCTGTCTTCTACCATCTCCTCTCCATCCTCGCCCCACCCCCTGCTCTGTCTGCGATATGTCCTCCCCATATTTCTGCAGGGCGCTCAAGGTCCTCTGGCAACCCTCTTCTGATAAAACTACCAAAGACTCACTGCTCACCTTCACTCTTTCATTCTTCTTTTTTCCTGCCTTTGGTACAAACTCACACACACTCTTCAATCCCACTTTTCCCTCCAGGCCTTCAAAACAGTTGTTCACCACCATTCCCCATCCAAAACCACAATTTTTTATACCCCCGTTATTCCAACCGAAACCCATCTCCTTCAAATACCCTGCTTTCCTTCCTGAAAGTTGCTGTCGTGTTAGGACCTGAAAGTCCCTGTACAGTGGTGTCCATCTTGTTTACCCCGTGTACCCCACCCCATCCCTCACCCTTCCACAGATCTCCTCATATCTCTTTTCCCCACTGTTTTGTGCTTCCCTCTCCTGCTTCTCTTGTTGTAGTTCTGTGTGTTAACTCTCATACGAGCCTCGACAGTGTGTACAAAAAGAACAAAAAGTAGTATGTTTTAGTAGATTTATTTTAGCATATTTTTGTCAAGTCTCAGTTGTTTTTGGAAACTTTCAGAAGCAGACTGATATGAATATTGACAAAATCTAGTATTCCCCCTGCTTGTGAAGTAGGATGCAAAATCATTTTATAACAGACAAGTCAAGTGTGAACAAGACAGTATTCTATCACACCCCTGACAGTGTTGTATCGAGAGAAGTGAATGACATTAAGGAGGGATATAATATCAAGGTTTCTGGGTGAATTGCGATTCGTGATTGTAAGAATGGTAAGATACTTGGAGCATGCGTTTCTAAGGCTCTTGGTATGAGGGAGTAGCAGGAGAGAGGGGTTCTTGAAGAATTCAGAAAGTTCCTGTGAAAAGGGTGAAGTGTTGGTTGTGGGGGATTTTAATTTTGCCAAGGGATATGTTGAGTCCAGGAAAGGGGAAAGGGCAGAACTGAGGAGGATTTTCTTTTCCAGGATTGCTTTTTGAGTCAGTTTGTAGGTAAGGGGGGGGGAGGGTGTAGCGTTGGATCCTTTTTAAAGCAAAGGTACCAATAGGTTAGAGTAAGTGGAGGAGAGGATAATATCTGGGGATGAGTGACCACAACAAAGTGTGTACAACTATGTTGTTGAGATGTGGAGTTCAGGATAGTAATTAAGGCCGGTAATTTTCAGGAAGGCAAACTTTGAAGATAAGAAAAGAGGGTTAAGTGCATAAGATTTGGAAAAGCAAATGAGTGGCCAGTCTGCATCAGACAAAAATGTGGAGCCTTCAAGGAGAAACTGTTTAGGGTGCAGAGTACCAGTGGGGTGTGATGATCGAGGTGGAGAGATCAGGGTGGATGAGTAGGGAGGTAAGCAGTATTATTAAGGAGTAGCTGGAGTAACTGGCATGGCCTGGTGCTGTTCTTATCCTGTTGGCATTTTGAGTAAATCAAATTTTGATGGTTTTTTTTTTCAATTTTTTTGTGGGGAACTAAAACACTTCCCTATACCCATTAAGGAATGGGGTTGGGAATTATTTAATATTACCTTTCACATGGCTACAAAGGCTTAGGCATTACAGAGCGATTTTAAAAAAAAAGTCGAACTTTTTTCTTAAATTTTTCAAAATATCTTTTTACCTAAAACACTCCCAGGCACCCACTGATGAACCTCTGAAAGTTTTAGGAAGATCCGTTTGGCCATCTCGAGGAATCTCTTCGAGCCTGCCATACGCCACAACATAGCAACTCTTCCCCCCCCAACAGCTCCCCCTCCTCGCCTCGACCACAAGGCAAGGCCAAAATCATTCATGATAATAATGTTCTCTTTGCTATCTGCTGGTTCTGACACCGTAAAATCAATTGCCAAAACATCTTGTGTGCGTCGGGAAGGAAACTTCCCATGGCTTTGCACGTTGTATATGCTTGGGAGCCTCATTGGTAAGCATTGCTGTCTGCACTGTCGCTGATTATTCGCCAGTAATTGATGAACCTGGCCCGGCAGCTGAAGGGGGGTGTAGCATTTGGATTCTCATGTGTGTACTACGTGTGAACGTCTTTATAGCTGTGGAGGAACTCTGGAATGGTTTGAAACGGCAAAGCGCTTACCTTGTGTAGGCCTTCTTGGGTTGCTTTATGCAGCTTCTTTGGCTGGAGGAGTGTGGGAATGGTCAATTATTTATGTAATCCTAGCCACCTGGGTTTAGTTGATTAGGTGAGAGCTGATTGGCTATTCCCTCCATTCACAGGTGAGAGATGTGGGTAGGTCTTTCTTTCTTTATGTATTGCCTGTTTTTGGCGTTTGCATGTGGTACATGCTTGGGAGCCTCATTGGTTTGCATTGCTGTCTGTGCTGTCGCTGATGATTTGCCAATAAGTGATGAAACTGGTCCGGTATCTGAGGGGGTGTGAAGCATTGGGATTCTCATGTGTGCACGATGTGTGAACGGGGTGTAGTGACCCCACTTGAGAGGTTGACTCATTTGCAGTTTGTTGCCTTTTGACAGGGGGAACATGTATGTGGTTAGGGCAGGAATATTAGAATCTTATAGTCATTGTGCTGGCAATTGCTTACCGACATTTCGCAAGGGACAGCGGGGAATCTTTAGCTTCCACCAACTAATTCTGACAAATGGCATGCCAGTTTAACGTCCATCTGAAGAGATGGCACATGCATGTATAAATCAATCACCCTGACCAGAGCATGAAAAAAGGAGAAAATATAACACCATTACTAAATAAATTATCCAGAGAAGAATTGGGGAACTACAGACATGTTAGTTTGAATTCAGTTGTGGGGAATGTGTTGGAGTCATTAATTAAGGAACATATACGGAACTATTTGAATAAATACAAACTAATTATCGGCAGTCAGCATGGGTTTACCAAAGGTAGTTCCTGTCTAACAAATTTATTCAAGTTCTATGAAGCAGTTTCTGACTGGATGGACGAGGGAAGTGCAGTGCACGTAATTTAGCGAGACTTTCAAAAATATTTTGAAAAGGTACCACTTCGAAAGCTGTTGGCTGATGTCGAGGGCTTTTGGAGTGGCTGATAGAGTATCTAACTGGATTGGAAACGAGCTTAGTGATAGGAGTGGCTGTGAGTGGGAGAATGTCTTCCTGGGGGGATTAAGTAGTGGGCACCACAAGGATCAGTCCTTAGACCATCATTATTCATAATTTACATCAATGGTTTGGACCTTAGGGTTGAGTCGGCACTGGCATAGCGAGGGGGGGGGGTGAACGGGGCAGCCACCCCGAACGGCACTTTTGGGGGGCGGTGAATTTGTTTTGTTGTATCTATCATCCATCACTGTCGACACTTCTGAGGACAATTTTCACGTGGTGTGTGAAAGCACAAGCACAGGGAGGGGTTGGCCCCACCCCCGATTTGCTGATCAATGGTTGTGGCCAATGATGTCTCAAAGAGAGGGGGCGGGCAAAAAGGAGCGCACAGCATGCTGGGAAACTAAACTTGAAGACGAGGCAGCGAGGCGCTGGTGTCTCATTCTTATGTTTGTAGCTTATTCCTGTGTTTGTAGCTCATTCCAATTCGCTGTTCTCATCTCATCCCTGTGTTCCCATCTCATTAGGGGGCATACCTAGAGAGAACTCAAGTATTTGACACCCGGGGCGGACCCTTCCTTTGGCACCCCCCCCCCCCTTCCCCGAGATGACTAATTTTAAAAATCAAATACACAGAAAACACATCATGTGTGCAAATAAATTTCAAGCAGTAGGTTGTAGTAATGAACCTGTAGTAAGCAAAGTGAAAATAAGAAAATAGATTTTAATTGGTGCAAACCGCTTCAATATACCTCATGTCCTTCCTTCCATCCATCCGACAAAAATTAAGAAGAACCTTTCCAAACCACCATGTTTCATTCGATAATCGTTTGTTGTTGTTTAGTTTTTTTGTGTTATTCTTTATTTGCATCAGCACAGTAAAGTCACCCCACCTGTTGGGGAAGTAACCGTCAGTCCTCTATGGGGTCACTTTTTAAGCATTGTAGCAGCTTCACTGTACAACTTCCTTCCAACACAGTGTGATTATTGTTTTTTTCCAGGATATTTGACAAAATAACAAATAATAAGAGTCTGGTACAAAAAAGGAAGCGGGCGGGGACGATCAACTGGTGTTCTATGTTTATATTTGACCTATATCTTACACGCGCCCTTCTCGTTCGGGAACTTTGACTCATGATTATTTTGTTGTGTTACAAATAAATTAACTTTATTACTGAGTTACTGTCTTCAGTAATTAATAATAATATAATGGTACTTGCGCCGCCCTCCCCGCACCCCCACGTAGTAGGCCAATGACGATTTTGAAAGGTGGAAAACAAAGGTGTAACTGTTTATTTGCAAATGTGCTGTACTTGATTCGATTTGCAATAACGTTGTTTAATTAGGCTTTGTGTTTAATTCAGCGTGTGAGTTACAAGGAGCGGCAATTTGACGTCTTGCCCCAAGCGGCATTTTTCCTCGATACGCCACTGAGAGTCGGCTGTCCAAATTGGTAAATGCTACAAAGCTTGGAGGTAATGGAGACAGCAGAGAGGGCGATGATCAGATTCGGGAAGGCCTGGATACATTTAATGGACTGGGCAAAATATTGACAGATGCAGTTCAACAAAAGGAAATGTAAGGTACTACAGTTGGGTAAGGACAATTAAAATAGGGACTACATAATGCAAGGTGCAGACTTTGAGCATGTGACACAGGAGAAGGAGCTGAGAGTGTGTTGTCACATGCACACAGTGACCAGTCTTTGCCATAAAGGCATGTAGCTCTTTCAAAGTTGCCATTGGCCTCTTGGTGGCCTCTGATCAGCCTCCTCCTTGCTTGGTCATCCATTTTGGATGGACGGCCTGATCTAGGTAGGGTATTGGTGGTACCATACGCCTTCCACATCTTAATGATTGTCTTGACTGTGCTCCAAGCGATATTGAAGGCCTTTGAAATGTTTTTATACCCATCTCCTGATCTGTGCCTTTCTACAACTTTATCCCAGAGGTCTTTTTGAAAGTTCCTTTGTGCTCATGGTTGAGTCTTTGCTGTGAAATGCACTACTCAGCAGAGGAAACCTACAGGAACAGCTGATTTTATTCTGAAATAATCAGTCACTACAGTTTAACACAAGTGGAGGCCAATTAACTTGGTGTGTGATTTTGAAGGTGATTGGTTACACCTGAGCTGATTTACAATTGCTATTATAAGGGACACTTATCCAACCAAGATATTTTAGTTTTGTATTTTTGATTAATTTTTTGAAATTTGTGGAATTTGGTTTTCCCTTGGAAGTTGTGGGTTGCGATGTGTAAATAAAGATAGAAAAAGTCTGATTTAATGCAATTTAATTCCAGGCTACAAGGCAACAAAAGGTGAAAATTTTGAAAGGGGGTGTCGATGGCAGATGCAAGCATGCAGCGGAACAGTGCCAGGCAGCTATAACAGGGCTTTAGGTTTTATTCACAGGAAGATAAATTATATATCAAAAGAGGAAGTGTTAAATCTGCATAGGAATTTAGTGAGGCATAATCTGGCATATTGTGTAGTTTTGGTCACCACATCTCAGGAAGGACATCGTTGTGATTGCAAGGGCAAAGCATAGAGCAACTAGATTGATCCCTGGTCAAGCTGGACTAAAAGCTATGAGGGACGACTAAAAGAGACAGGACTTTTTACATTAGAAAGGAGGCGATTATGACAGGATCTGATAGAAATGGTTAAATTTGCAGAAGTCAATGGTAAAAATACCATGACAGAAAAAAAAGGAAGAAGAAAAAGGAAGCCTTTTATTCTTGCACTGGTTGAAAGAGATCAAAAAATTGGGATATTCAACAAGGAATGTCTTGAGTTGTATGCATCTGGCACTTCAAGAAAATCAGAGAGTAAAATGGGTTTAACAATGTATCGATTTATTCAAAAAAAAATCGATTGGTAAACTTACCATCGATTATATGAAGATAATTTTAGGCATAGGGACTGAAGGTACAGGCTGTCCACAAAATCTTGTTCCGGTTTTAAAATTGTATTACAACCAAACCAAAAGAGATACAATGATGCAGTTTGTTTACATTTTGTCACATATTTCTGAGTTTCTTGTGTCCTCAATACACAACATGCACACATTTAGTGGCTCATATCACATCTAATAGATAATCCACTTCAATCTATGTGTTGGCCAACATACACACAACTGATGCAGTTGGTTATCCTTGCACAAAGATTTTCATTGTCAGCAACAGAGGTTTGGAAAAAGAAATCCTTGACATACTTCCACAAAAAGAAGTCTGTGGGCATCACATCTGGAGACTGTGGAGGCCAGGGGGCTACCCCACCACATCCAATCCATGTAATGGGGAAGTTCTCGGTTCTAAACGTTGCACAATCTACATTTGCGTAAGATGTAATCTCTTGTGTGCAACTTTGTTTTTAAGCTCACCTGGAATGTAGTTCCGGGGAGCTTATGGGATGGCGCATCATCCGTTCGTTCTTCCGTCCACAAATAATTGCAATTTCTTCTCTGATTTACATTACAATTTCCCCATACATTTGGATTAATTTGAAGCAACCTTTACTTTATCATTTTTTTTCTCTCCAACGACTCGAGGAGCATTTCCGTTTTTTCAGAGGTGACAGACAGACAGCATTAGCCTATTATTACCTCCACCACCAAAGGTGGACGGAGGTTATGTTTTCATGCCTGGCTGTCTGTCTTTATTTGTCTGTGAGCAGGAGATCTCAAAACATTGTGGACGGATTTGGCGAAGCTTGGTGGAAAGGTTGTGTGTGTGACTGATTAGATTTTGGTGAAAATCTGGATAGTCTAATTTTTAAAGTGATTCTTCACCATTGAGAGATAGGGACAAAAACGATTTATAAACCCAATTTCTCAAAACGTTGTGGACAGATTCGGACAAAACTTGGTGAAGAGGTTGAGTGTTTGACAAGGACAAATTGATTGGATTTTGGTGAAAAGCCAAATCTGGATACGAGAATTTGTTTTTTTTAATGTTGTAAGTGGTTCTTCACCAATGAGAGATGGGGCCCAGAACGATATGTAGCATGATATTTCAAAACTTCATGGATGAGTTATGACAGAACTTGGTGGATGAGTTGGATATGTGACCAAGCACAATTGATTAGATTTTTTGTTCAGGTCTAAATCCAAATCCAGCCTATCATTGGGATACAGTATGTAAACTGTTCAGCCTGATGGAGGTATGCGCTCTACTGAGTACCGTTGTAGTTCTTACTGCTTCAACCTCTTCTGCATACAATTATATTTCCCTGTTATCCTTAATTACGGATCATTTCAACAGGGCATTGGAGCTCAAGGGTGAAGCTCGATTAGTTGCTTTGGATATCTCAAAAGCCTTTGATAAAGTGTAGCACAAGTGTCTGCTCCACAAGCTTCAGTTGCATGGTGTATCTGGAATGATGTATTGAATCATTTTGTTTTTCCTTGCAAATTGCAAGATGAGGGTGTACTTGAGGATCAATCTTCTCCTACTTGTTCCATCAATTCTGGTGTTCCACAGGGCTCTGTCCTTGGTCCCACTCTGTTCCTTGTTTATATCAATGATCTTCCTGATAATGTTCTGTCTCAGCTTGCCATGTATGCTGATGATTCCTCACTTTACTGTATATCTGCTGATTTACTCAACACTCCTCATAATGAGGTTGGAGTTTCACCAGACAATGATTTAGAGAATGTGTTGAAGTGGGGGCATGACTGGCTGATCACCTTCAATGCAAAGAAAATTAAATTGTTGTCCATGTCGTGCTCCAGAAACAGGTCTTTCCCTCTGTGCACATGGGGTCTTCAACCCGAACAGAAACATCTGAGCTTCAGCTTCTTGGGCTGGACATCTCCTCTCATCTCCGTTGAGATAAGTACATTTCTGCTATTCCTAAGAGTGCTTCCAAGATAGTTGGTTGTCTTTATTGAGCGCAGAGGTATGTATTTTACCTCCTGATGCTGTTTTTTTTTACCTGTAGAAGACAACTACTGTATAGTCCCCTCTTAGAGTACTGTTGCCACATTTAGGCTGGAGCACTTATCTTTAATTGATCGGCTCCAGAAACTCATGGTTAATCTGGTTGGTCTAGAGATGGGTTCAACTCTTCAATCGATCTCTCACCGCAGGTTAGTTGCCACTATTAGCTTGTTCTACAGATATTTTCATGGCAAATGTTCTGCTGGACTCTCTAACTTGGTTACTCTTGCACAAGTGTTTGGACACAAGACTCGGTTTGCCATCTCTGCACACCCATGCACTGTAGCTGATCTCAAGTGCAGAACGAAAGGCTATGCAGATCGTTTTATCCCTCGTGCTATCTCACTTTGGAATTCACTACCTGGATTGTGCTTCCCATTATCCTATGATTGACCCAGCTTTAATAGGAATGCCAGTTCCTACTTCTTTCATATTTGAGGTTACGTCACATTTCACATGGCTTCTACTGCTTCCTGTGTCTTTGATGTTTTTTGTTATTTTTATCTTTCTTTCGTTTGGTTTTGCTTTATCCATGTCTATATCTAACCCTCACTTAGCCCCTTACCTAGAATGGCTTTATGCCTTGTTTGGGGCAACTTCCAAAAAAAAAAAATGTTGTTTGTCATTTCCACCTCCTCTGTCATTCCCCTCTGCATCTCTATGTGCTTCTGTTTCCCCTCCCCTTCCATCTTCTCTCCTCTCCCCTATTTCATTTAAAGCACTGCATATAAATAAAGTTATTATAGTCCTGCTAATCCACACAGTTTTTTTTTCTCAACATTGATATAGCCACAAGCACTTTTGTTTCACTGCAACTTAACCTGCAAGATTGCATGACTAGATCTGAGCCTTTCATTTTCAATACAATTCTCACAACAATGCCATATTGATTACTGTTTGCCTCTCAATCAACTCAGCGACCAACGAAGGACACTCAAAGAATACGAGCAAAATCTCAATAACTATTTACAATACAGTCATGTTCTAATGACTATTAATGACTTTCAAATACTCCGTGGCATGAATGGTACTCAAAATAAACAGAATTGTGTGTGTGTGTATATATATATATATATATATATATATATATATATATATATATATATATATATATATATATATATATAACTGGTATAGTAACAGTCATAGTATATTACATTACAAACCAGGAGAAATTAATGAACAAAAAATGTATATGAAGAGGAAAACAGCAGAAGCATTCGATTTACATTTGCCAATCATTTTACATACATCTGAGGATTTGCCACTCAAGTGGAAGGAGGATACAGACAGGCTCAACATTGTGCTCTCCCAACACACCTTTCAGCCTTACAGGCCAGTTTTAAAGACTATCTAAAAAAAGGAAAGTGTATAATAGTTAAGGATTGCCAGAATGGCCTAGAGGTATGCACACTCGCCTCTAAACGGTCTCGCCTGGGTTGGAATCCTGACCCAGCTATAATCTGCCAGCCTGGTGTTTCACAATCAAGATAATTCATCTTAAATGGACGTTGAACTGGGTGTCCTGTTTGCCAGCATTCGTTGGTGGATGTTAAGAATCCCACGGTGTCATTTGCGAAGAGGATAGCTCTTGCTGGCACCTTGAACAAATTACAATCTTCTGCCTTAACTTCAGTTGAACGTCAGGCCTGGCCATCCGGTTTGTGAAAGACTTGGGCCAAAAAAAAATTCCCCAGCCAACCTCACAAAAACGTGGGAATACTTGAGGCTGTTAAAGAAGGAGGTGTTGCAAAAATCTAAGTACAGTAAACCTGGTGTTGGCTTTATGGTTAAAGTGGTTGGTTTAAGCTCTTCGGGTGTTGAGTTTGATCCCCTGTTTTTTTTTCCATTGAATTAATACCAGGTGGGGTTGATTCAGCCTGTCATCCTTCCCAGGTTGGCGAAATGAGTTCTAGCTTACTGGTAAAGCCGCTGTCACACCTTGACGATTTAGCCAGCGGTATGCCCATTATGAAAATTTGTTCTAAAACGCTGGCACACGTCGAATACGTTATTGGTACGTTTTGTATACGTTAAGAGCAC
The DNA here is from genome assembly GCA_035128595.1 of Eptatretus atami. NCBI lineage: Eukaryota > Metazoa > Chordata > Myxini > Myxiniformes > Myxinidae > Eptatretus > Eptatretus atami. Next base: position 24,292,028 of record CM068958.1, on the reverse strand, counting down.
GCTGAAAAACACTGCCATAAGTCAAGTACGTGGCTTTAAACGTTGTACTTTTGGGTTGACCTCAAATTTTTGCATGCTTGAAATTTTACGACGTATGCCGGCGTATGACTCACACGTTCCGCTACGCTGGCATAAGTTGTAGGCACGTTATGCGATCGTTGACACACGTCGACACACGTTACTTGTAAGTTACTCATAAGTCGAAACACGTCGAGGTAATGTTTAGCGTACCCGAAACTTATTTCTAACCTATGAGTAACGTTTTGTAAGCACGCTACACGAACGTTGTTCACACTTTGCAACACGTTACTTGAAAAAGACAGACATATTTGACGTCTTCAGGACGACAACAGAACTTACTGAACGTGTTCTAACTTACAGATACCGTATAATGGATATTGGCAGCGATTAGGGAATTGGTATATAAAAAGGGGCTTCGCAGGACGAACCTGTTTTATTTTTTAGACTTCCTGGTGAGTACATGTCCATGTCATTCCGAAGATGGAGGATACGGCAAGGCTGAGACGACAATACCTACCTGTCCTCGAACATCAACATGACGTCATCGAGTTGACACTGCACCAGTTGCGTGCCAATAGAGCCGGAGAAGAAGACGTGAACGGAGGAGAAGGAACTGGGTCAGACCATGGATCGGGAGGCAACGCCATTACGGCATATATGACCAGCTCGTGGTGGAACTCCGGAACGAGGACCATGCATCCTTCATCAACTTCCTGCGAATGCCCCCAGCGATGTTCGACGAGCTGCTAGCCAGAGTGGGTCCAAGGATAACCAAGCATTATTATTAAATCATTTCAATAGTCCAGTGGAAGCGATTTAACTCGTTCAATGGAAACGATTTCAATTGCCGAGCACCAGCGTCCAAAAACAATAGGCGAGTGACAGCCATTTATTAAAAGTGAAGTTGCAGCCTATGAATAGAAAACCTCACGTAATCCTCGACGATACGCTGCCACGCTATGCATACGTTAGACTATCGTTGGGCATAGGTTGTGGACGCCTAAAACACGCTAATCAATCGTTGGTATAACTTATCTATAAGTTATCGAAGCATTCTGTGTCATTACTAGTACTTTATGCATTTGTCCAAGTCGTTTTGAATACTTTTAAAACTGAAACAAAAAAATAGTTCATCGTGGGAATGAGAAAAAAAAATTAGCCGAAAAGAACATCGAACAATGGTGCAAAGTAGTCTCCTATTCGTGGACGCAACGAGGATCCATCATCACCCACACCCTCCCCATCACGCTCACCTACTACTGCTGACATGGACCTACTACTACCACAATACTACTACTACTACTGACACGCTCACCTACTACTACTACTACCAATACTACTACTACTACTACTGACACGCTCAACTACTACTACTACTACTACTGAGACACGCTCACCTACTACTACTACTACTACTACTACTACTACTACTGACACGCTCACCTACTACTACTACTACTACTGACACGCTCACCTACTACTACTACTACTGATACTACCGACATTGACATCTACTCAACATGGAGTCTGGAACACTGACGGGTTCTCTTGTGAAGCCCATTTGTATATACAAATTCCCTAAACGCTGCCAATACGCCATTATACGGTAGATGTAAGTTAGAAACACGTTCAGTAAGTTCTGTGGTCGTCCGGAAGACGTCAATGAAATTCGTCTACATACGACAATGTGCGTTTGAGATACGTTACACATAGGTTCAAAGCACGCTACTCATAGGTTCAAAGCACGCTACTCATAGGTTCAAAGCACGTTACTCATAGGTTAAAAATTAAGTTTCGGGTATGCTAAACATTACCTCGACGTGTTTCGACTTATGAGTAACTTACAAGTAACGTGTGTCCGATGTGTGGAAACGATCGCGGAGCGTGCAGAGAACTTATGCCAGCGTATGCGGAACTTGTGAGCCATACGTCGAGTACGTCGTAAAATTTTCAGCATGCTTGAAATTTCACGACGTACTAGAGTACCACGGAATATGACAGCGTACTTCTCGTTTTTCAGCGTGCTCCTAACGTATACACAACTTACCCATACCGTATTCGACGTGTGCCAGCGTTTACACACATTTTTCATAGGTCGGCATACGCTGGCTAAATGTCAAGGTGGACTGCGATGTTGACACTTCCAATTTTCAGGCGGTTATGATTTAAATCGGCGTGCGGCGGGTTTTTAACAGAGAACGCCACGAGTTCGGCGGCGATACGTGCAGCGCGCTATGCCTAAGTTAAACTATCGTTGGGCATAGGTTGTGAACGCCGACAACAGGCTAAGCATTCGTTGGTATAAGTTATCTATAACACAACGAAACGTTCTGTGCCCGTTACTAATATGTTATGCATACGACCAACACGTTATGAATACGACCAAAACTTAAAAAAAAAACTCAAAACTTCAGCGTACGCCACGTTAACATACATTTTTATACGTTGCCATTGCTGGCTAAAACGTCAAGGTGTGACAGCGCCTTAATGGAGGGCACTGCATCAGTGCACAACCCTGCCCACAGAAAATTATGCAACCAGCAGCCACAGGCTACACACAACAGCTAAAAATATAAATCAAGAGCCAGTCTTAACAGAGTTATCCATGATGAGGCAGAAGGGAACAGAACAGAATTGGAGAGTAATCTGATGGTGCCCAATCAGGCTTTGAACAAACCCAATCTGGGTGGGAGCATCATGCACCTGTTACTGATAGACCCAGGAGACTAACGTTTGCAAGATACTTTTGGATCACCCTCGCTAAAGGACCGGCAACATAGGTGTGTGTGTGTGTGTGTGTGTGTGTGTGTTTGTTGTGTGTGTACCCTCTTTTTTTTTTAGTGTAATTTCAATACAGTACATGTCGTCTATTTCGTCATTTCCTTGGTGCACTGAGAGTGTGTCAGGGGTCAGCACAAGAAAGCGACCTGCATGAGCCCCATGGCTGGTTACAGCAGGAATTTGGACATTGGCCAGGGTGCTGGCCCTCAATGGGCCACTCTTGTGAAAGGAAAGAAACTCGAGATTCTTGTACATTCACCAGAAAATTTTGATGGATGCGATCCCATCCAGTAGAGGGTGCATCCGTTGATGCATTGCCCTGCCTGCAAAGCAGCAGGATAACAGTTCATATTATGGTCAGGAATCAAATCTAGACTTGACAGCTCAAAGTAAGTTACGTCTGAGATATCCTGTCAACCCCATTTTAGGTTGTTCAGCAAGCAACCCGAACAATCCGTCTCGTGACAACCACTATTCATTGTGATCTGACCTTGTGCTATTTCTAATTGGTACAAACACACAGCTGAAAATGACATGCGAGATGGCAAACTCTTTGCTCAGGCATTGAATGATGGAACCTGTTTAGGCACAAACTAATAAACTACTTAGTTGTTGTTAACAATCTTCTTTTTAATGAGGAAACTAAAATTACCAAATGAGGTTAATCGACTGTAAATGGACGAGGTGTGTGTGTGTGTGTGTGTGTGTGTGTGTGTGTTGTGTGTGGTGTGTCATGTTTTTTTTTGTGAGTTCTACTTGGAGCGTTCTGATGTACATTGTGATACACACAAATGATCATCATGACCTCCTGAATTGAATTAGGCTAATTAACGACAGAAATCCATTTGCATTCCATGTTTTAATGCACGCCAGGTTAACGTACAGAAAGCAGCTTAAATACGTTCCTTATCCACAGTCTGGCATTTGCATTCCAAAATAAATAACAAAAACAATGATAACATTGTAACAAAGCATATATTAATTAATAATAATATTTCCAACAATAATAATAATAGTGGTATCATATGGCAATAATAATAACGAACATATAATCCCCACGCTGGCCCCAAGCACATCTGGGCTTGGTGAATGGCAAGCTAATGCTCAAGCAGTAGAGCAGGTGGGTATGCAACAAGTCTGTGAAGACCAATGAAAATTTGGTCTATCGGACCAATGGGCTCACTCGTACTCAAAGTAGATGACCTTGATTTGCACAAGATTTTACCAAGAGCTTTGATTGGTTCTCAGCATGAAATAGCTTCTGTGTTCCCAACAGATATATATATATATATATATATATATATATATATATATATATATATATATATATATATATTATATTATATAAATCTGATGAATTAGATGTGTATGCCCCGGTTAGAATAGTGTACCATATCCTGTGTCGTAAGAGGCGACCAGGGTTGCGTCAGGAAGGGCATCCGGCATAAAACCTGTGCCAAATCACTATGTGGATCATACGGATGATCCGCTGTGGCGACCCCTAATGGGAGCAGCCGAAAGAAGAAGATATATATATATATATATATATATATATAGTATATATGAAAGCCAACAACATATTGAGAAGAACAGAGAGAAGATTATAATGGACACTTACATAAACGCAATGGGACGTAGTCAAACTTCATGGTGACAATCAACGAAAAGAGATGGTTCCAGAATCAAGGACAAGTAAGGGAAGTAAAAGGAGTTAAATGTGAGGTCCATTAGTGACAAGAATATATAGGCCTCCAGTACGATGTGGTGTGATAAGGAGGAAGACTTGATGAATGGAAGAATGGGAGAAAATGTCGAAGGGGTGCGAGGTATACTGCTGTAGTAAGGGAGATGGGTGTTCAGCAGTAGCATGAGGGATGGGCTGGAGAGGTGAGGGAGGGGTTGTAAGGCCTGCCATGTGGAAAGTTGTTTCACTCATTATATATTTTGTTGACAGCTTGATGTGCTGACACAGGTGAGAGAAAGCACGAGGCTCTCGCCTTCCTCACGCGCATGCCTTGGAAGATACAAGGTCAATGCCTGGCTGGGAGTGGAACAGGCTGACAGCACCAATTAGGGAATAATTCGAGTGCAGTCGTGGCAAGAGATGTTTGGTAAGGATGATGTATTAAAATAATGTCTTGAGGAGCCCATGTTTGTTTCCACAAACACTTCTGAAGAAATAGATTAAATGCACCTGTCCGACTCATTGTACTCAACACTCAGCAGGTATCTTTTCTTGATCATTGCAAAGATCAGAATATTCAGGATGCTCAGGCTAGAATGCTCCTTTATGAGTCATTAGCTATATCCTGGCCATTTATCTGATGAAAAAGATGATCAACAGAACATAACCCTAACCCAAAATTGAGGGTGGGGAGAAATGCAATGGAGATATCTGATGGATTGCAGAAACCAGCCGTGATGAGATCGAAATACGTTTTGCATTGCGCATTCAGACAATGAGCACGTGAATGCAACTGCTGATTATCACCACTAACTCTGCATTGGTTTCTGGATCGCCGATGAATTCTGACTACATTCCAACCTCAAATCAACATCCACTTTCCGCTTAAGCCCAATGTCGCAGTGAGTTAAAAATTGGCTGCAATCCAGTGATCTGACAAAATTGATCTTGCTCTGTGTCCCCATGGTGCAATAATAAAAGTCCACACTTTTTCTCTTTTTTTTTTTTTTACTGACTTTGTGTTTTCCAATTTCAAGCAAATGGCACTGGAAAGATTTGGAATCACAATGGGCAGATGGCTCTATCTGTGCCAATGATGCACTTGTTATGCTATGCAATCCTTGTCTCAACCCATTAATATTTCAAGATCAAGCTTCTGAGTCGCACTTTTGAAAGCCTGAAGGCTGGGACACTTGAAAAGAGCACCAATTTTAATTTTCCAGGGTAGAATCAACTTGCACCTCTTTTTACCTCTACAAGGATGAGCCTCGCGGAAGATGTGCTCTGATAAGAATGTTCAATCATTTGGATGTCAGTAAGTGAACAAGCCTGGAGGGAATCGCATCATAAGTGTCCTTGTTGTGCATAAGAAAGCAATTCGCTGTCCAGGAAAGGAAACTAAGACGACCAAATGTAGTTCTCACTTAGTGTTTTATAATATGTTACGCTTGTGTCGATCTACGTCGGACTGGCGTCCCATGCAGGATTTATTCTAGCCTACAACCATTGCCAAGAAAGTGCTAAGGCAACAACAATGCTCTGTAGAGTATGGTACATTGTTGATGAACTAGCAGGATAGCCGAGAGGTATGTGTACTCACGTCCAACCTGTCCACTCTGGGTTTGATTATTATTGAACCAGCTATAAACTCTCATCCTGGTGTTTTGCATGCTAGGAGATTCATCTATGTGTTTGCCATCCCTCTGATGGATGTTATACTGGGTCTACTCGTATTTATATTTTAGTTGGTGTAGATCCCACGATGCCCTTCACAAAGAGTATGCAAGCTATCACTGGCACTCTGGTTAAATTCCAAATCCCTGCCTGGTTTGCGGATAGCAATTTCTCTGGTATTCCTGGAAGCTACGAGACATGGGGTTACACTGTGTGCTATGTTCGAGTGTGATTGCAGTCTCTGTAGAAAATTCTACAATAAAAACAAATTGACCAGGAAGTTTGTATGATTCATGTAAATGGCCTTCTTTGGACACAAAGGGCAACCAACATAATGTGTATTTGTCATGTATATATACATATATAGATACATACTCGTATATATGTGTGTATATTTTATATATATATATATATTATTATATATTATATATTATATAAATTATGATAATCTGTACATATCTACATATTAATGTATATACTGTATTTGTAGTATATGATATTGATAGCATATATAATATATATACATATACATAAATAATATATACCATATATATATACATATATACATATATGTATAGTATATATATAGATAGATATAATATATATACATATATCAGTATATTTACATTATATGTAGATATGTACAGTATATATATATATATATATTATATATATATATATATATATATATATATATATATCATATCTACATATAATGTAAATATACTGTATATGTATATATATATTATCTATCTATATATATATAGCATATATGTATATGTATATATATAGTGTATATATATATTTATGTATATGTATATATTTATCTATGTATATATATATATATATATATATTGTTACGAATTCTCCGCCCGCCGGCGTGCGAACGACCGCGTTTTACAAATAGCGGCCGTACGCCCACCGGACGAACAATTCAGTCGCGGCTTTCCGGATTAACGCCGAAAACCAGCCACGGATGTGCTCTTAACCACACCACAACCTTGTCCGCACTCTACCCGCGCTACAGGGTCAATCGCCGAATTGTCGATATACCTAATTAATCGCGCGGGTAGATTACCGAGAGATTGTACCTCAACGGGACCGCTTGGAAACGAGCCGCTTAAGCAGCTCGCTTCCTTTTGGGATAATCGAGCGGTGTATTATCGCGCAGTCCCATTGGACCCCATCACTTTACCGGCTATTTAAAACCAACCATATTCCGAGGGCAAGATGGCAGTTCAATTGGGGAAAAGACGCAACGAACGGGGTACATTTAAACAAGCACATTTATTTCCACACGTATACAGTGATGCAGGCATGCAATGAATGGGGGGAGCATGCATGCAATTATACAGCCAAACAAAAGCAATGTAAAGGAGCTACGACCGTTTATTTATTCTTTACACACT
>CM068958.1:24268791-24284302 GCA_035128595.1 Eptatretus atami | reverse complement strand
TCCAAGAGGCCGCGCAGGTTACCTTCACCTCGCTGGGGCAACCCGCGACGTTCCGTCCCCAAGGCAGCTTGCGTAACCGCGGCCTGGTGATTCGGGCCCCAGCCGGCAACGCCTGAGAGGAACGAAAGCGGGTCCTTTTGCTCTCTCAGAGTTGATGCTCTCTTTAAGAACCCGTCCGTCCCTCAGCGATGCTCGGACTGTTCCGAAGCCCGATCACCTCAGACCGTTCGGTGCTGTTGGCGAGCTCTCTCCGGCTCTTCTCACGTCCGCACACGAACACGCAGCTCCGCGTGCAAGCAGGCTTGGCCGTGCTCCCGCTCGCGTCTCTCCGCTCTCCTCAGCTTCTCCACCAACGCAGGCTCCAGGCTCCAGGCTTCCGACAGACACTCACAGACTGACTCAGACTGGTGCTCCGCTCACCCTTTATAGGGCCTGAGAGACGAGGTTTGCCTTCGATCACCTTCACCTCTGACCCACTGGCTCCACCCCCTCGCTCTCTTGATCCGAATTCCGAGGCGAAGCTTGCACAGAGCGGACGTGCGCGAAGACAGCGACCCTGCGCTGCGAGCGGACGTGCGCGAAATCACCGACTTGCGCGGCGAGGAAACCCTCGCGTCTGCCTGCAGCGATGCGGACTCGCCGTGGCTGGCGCCAAGTTGGCGTCGTTTCGGAAATGAAGGTGAGGCGACGTTGTTCGTGTTGATTTATCGGGGGGATGTGGTTTAGGAGATGGTGAGGAGATGTCGTTGTTGTGAAGGCGGTGTGGAGAGGGTGGTTGGTGGCTTGGCGTTGTGGAGGAGGTGTTGGTGGTTGGTGTGGTGGAGAAGGTGGTTGGTGGTTGGTGTGGTGGAGAAGGTGGTTGGCATTGTGGAGAAGGTGGTTGGTGGTTGGTGTTGTGGTGGAGGTGGTTGGTGGTTGGCATGGTGGAGAAGGTGGTTGGTGGTTCGCGTGGTGGAGAAGGTGGTTGGTGGTTGGCGTGGAGGAGAAGGTGTTGGTGGTTGCATTGTGTTGGTCCAAAATAACGATAGTAAAAGAAAAACGGCTACATCAAAGATCACACGCCGGGTGACACGAATAAATCCCATTAGACAACGGTGGGAAATCTATCTGAACACAGACTTATCGCATAACTGATCTAAGGACCTATATGTTGCCTCTGCGAATTTCCACAGCCGTACAAAATATATATATATATATAAATATATATATATATATATATATATATATTTATGTATTTACATGCATGTGTAGATATATATATATATATATATATATATGTATTTACATACATATGTAGATATATATATATATGTAATAATATATGTATATATATATGTAGATATATATGTATATATATATATATATATGTAGATTTATATATATATATATATGTAGATATATATGTAATATATATATGTAGATATATATGTAGATATATATATATATATATGTATATATGTATATATATATATATATATTATATATATATATAATATATATATACAGTATGTATTTAATCTAATATATGTATATATATATGTATATATGTATATATGTAGAATATATATAATATATATATATATATGTGTATATATATATATATATGTAGATAGCCTGGTGTTGGCGTAGTGGTTAGGTAGCGACTTGGGATCCAAAAGGACCTGAGTTCAAGCCCCGTTGGCTGCTTGAATTAATACACACCAGGAGGTTGACTCAGCCTGTCATCCTTCCGAGGTCGGCTCTCTCCATATATAGATATGTAGACATATATATGTAGTATATATATGTAGTATATGTAATATATATATATATATATATATATATATATATATATATATATATATATATATATATATATGTCTGCATATAGTCTGCATATATATCTAGACAAGATAGATAGATATAGATAGACATATATATAGATATAGATAGACATATACATAAATATATATACATATATAGATAGACATATATATATATATCTTCTTCTTCTTCTTCTTTCGGCTGCTCCCTTAGGGGTCGCCACAGCGGATCATCCGTTATGATCCGCATAATGATTTGGCACAGGTTTTACGCCGGATGCCCTTCCTGACGCAACCCTGGTCGCCTCTTACGACACAGGGATCTGGTATTCTAACCGGGTATACACCGGCCCAGTACACTGGTACTCACTTCGCCGACCTCGGAAGGATGACAGGCTGAGTCAACCCCCTGGTGTATTGATTCAGTGGCCCAACGGGGCTTGAACTCAGGACCTTTTGGATCCACAATATATATATATATATATATATATATAATATATATATATATATAATATATATATATAGATATATAGATAGATATATCGATATATAGATATAGATAGATATATCGATATATAGATATAGATATATATATATAATATATACAGTATACACTATAAAATATATATATATATATATATATATATATATATATACATATATAATTATATACATATATATGTGTGAGGTTTCTCCCCGATCTGTCCAGCTATTCTGGAGAAGATTTTTATATGTTTTAGGGTAAATCCAATATGGCTGCCAAAACATGTGACCTATGATGTCATATGTGTGAACTGAAAGATGTGAGCCATGGAGCTGAATATGAAGGCCTTGTAACCTGATGAAAGTTCAGATTTGCTAAGGAAAGACTATGCCCACCAATCGGAAGCTTGCTTTGGAGGCCAATTTTGATATACAGTGCCTTCAGAAAGTATTCACACCCCTTGACCTTTTTATATTACGTTGTTACAACCTGAACTTAAAATGGATTAAATTTAAAAATTTTGTAACTGATATACACAAAATACCCCATAATGACAAAGTGAAAACATGTTTTTAGAAATTTTTACAAATCAATTAAAGAGGAAAAGCTGAAATGTGTCGCATCAATAAGTATTTATTGATTTAATCCCTGTGCTATGACACTCCAAATCAAGCTGAGGTGCATCCAATTTCCTTTGATCGTCTTTGAGATGTCTCTGCAACTTGATTGGAGTCCACCTGTGGCTAATTCAATTGATTGGAGATGCTTTCGAAAGAAACACACCTTTCTATATAAGGTCCCACAATTGACAGTGGATGTCAGAGAAAAAAACTCTGCCATGAAGTTCAAGGAACTGTTCCATAGAGCGCCGAGATAGAATTGTGATGAGGCATAGATCTGGAGAGGAGATTGGGACCATACTCTGTGCAGAGCGTTGGTGCTGCTTTAGCAATCTCCTTGGATATTTTTTGCCGACCTCGGAAGGATGACAGGCCGAGTTAACCCCACCTGGTATTAATTCAACAGATGAGCGGGATTTGTACTCAGAACCCTCGGATACAAAGCCCACCACCCTAACCATTAAGCAAACACCAGGCATACATATATCTGGGGAAGGGTATAAAACAATTTCTAGTGTATGGAAAGTTCTCAAGAGCACAGTGAGCTCCATCATTAGGAAATGGAAAGAATATGTAACTACCCACACTCTTCTTAAAGCTGGCTGTCTGACCAAACTGGGCAAGAAGGACCTTGGTCAGGAAGGTGACCAAAAACCAAATGACCATTTTGACAGAACTACAGAGTTTCTTGGCTGAGATGAGAGAACCTGCTGGAAGGATAACAATCTCTGCAGCACTTCACAAATCTCGGCTTTATCGGAGAGTGGCCAGACGGAAGCCATTCCTGAGAAAAAGGCACATGAGAGCACGCCGCTATGTCTGACGGAAACCGAGCGCAACTCATCACGGATCTAACACCATCCCTACCGTGAAGCATGGTGGTGGTAGCATCATGCTATGGGGATGCTTTTCAGTGACAGGGACTGGGCACTTGTAAAGATAGAGGGAACAATTAACGGAGACAAATACAGGGAAATCCTTGAGGAGAACCTGCTTCAGAGTGCAAAAGACCTGAGACGGCGTCGAATATTTACGTTCCAACAGGACAATGACCCCAAGTATATAGCCAAAGCAACACTGGAATGGCTTCAGAACAAGAATGTGAAACTCCTTTAGTGGTCCAGCCAAAGCCCAGACTTGAATCCAATTGAGAATGTGTGGATAGACTTGAAGATTGCTCTTCACCTAGGCTCCCCATCCAACTTGACAGAGCTTAAGCAAATCTGCAACGAAGAATGGGAGAAAATCCTCAAATCAAGATGTGCAAAGCTGATACAGACATACCCAAGAAGACTCGAAGCTGTAATCGCTGCCAAAGGTGTTTCTAAAAAGTGTTGCCTGGGATTGAATACTTATTGACACAAGACATTTCAGATCTTCATTTTCAAATATTTTGTAAAAATTCCTAAAAATATGTTTTCGCTTTGTCATCATAGACTGGTACTTCGTGTAGACTGGTGACAAAAAAAATCATATTTAATCCATTTTAGATTCAGGCTGCAACGACAACAAAATGTGATAAAAGTCGAGGGGTGTGAATACTTTCTGAAGGCACTGCATGGTTTGCCTAAATCTATTCCATTTGATTTGTCTTTCTGGTCTCCATGAACTGTTTTACATATTTACAATGTTTGGCTGCTATTACTGTCTGCATAGTGCATTTGTTCCCTTAATCCCCTCTGCACCCTTGTGCTGTCCTTATGTCTCGTCTAATAATACGTCTGTAAGTTCATTCCTTGGCATTTCCGTCTGCCTGTTCCCTCTGCTCCATTATTTACTTGTTGACCTCAAATCTTTGTCGTTCAGCGCACCCATAAATCTCTACCTCCGGTAAAAAAGAAAAAACAGCAAAAAAACAAAAAAACAACACGTTTTCTGCGAAAGATTCAAACTTTATCTTGGAGTAAAAGTACCTTTATTTTGACTTGTGTTTTTGCTCGACCATACAGAATAAAGCTCTGTGCGGCTCGAGTAATAGACAGTGTAAGGCAAGGGAAGGATTACCATTTGATTTAAACTTTAAGCTTCATATTTCAATGTAAAATATCTCATTAGACCCTTGCTTGCACACTATAGGCTGCATTCCATTGTGCAAATAGACGAATCAATGGCTGCACTTGAGGTTTCCTTGACACAGACAAGTTAAACCAGAGAAGAATTAGCGTCGTAAGCTCACTGTTGGGAATCCAATGCAAAAGGCTCGATTACTGCTCCGATGTCATAAAGCATCCTTGGCCTGCTTGAGCCGGCCTTCTTACCTTTTTGTACATGCTGCTATTGAGTTATCCATTTTATGTCAAAGCTGTCTTTCCAGTAGGCCTACATCTCTGTACAATGCTGTTTTCTCCTTTTTGTTGAACCTGTCAATCTGCAAGTGCGCATTTGCTTCAAAAGGGTTAATTAATCACTGACTGGGGTCAGTTTGCAAATATATATATATATATATATATATATATATATATATATATATATATATAATTAACCTGATGTCAAAATAAATGAAAACGAAGAGGTCTATAATTTGTTTAGTCTGCAATGATTGAAATGAAGGCTGGAAATATATTTAGCATTCTGCAGAATTAGGACACCATGGGATTCTTGAAAAGCTGCTCGGCAGCAGATAGCTCTGTTGTTGTGTCTTTCATTTGTTGAATTCTGGGTTTTAATCCCAGGCAGAATTGAATCTGATGATAAAACTGTCATTCAGGTGTGGTCCCAGCAGGCAGCGATGTTTCATCGAATTAGTCCTTTGGAAAGGGCTGGCAGGATGACCTATAGACCCCAGATTGATACACACACGCCTCCGACCCATTAAACCTGCGTCTGAAGATCAGCCCAGCTATAAACTGTCATCCTGGTGTCTTTCAGGCAGGGCGAGGCATGCTGTCTGCCATCATCAGTTGGTGGATGCGTAAGATCACATGGTGTCCTTAGCGAAAAGTAGGCGATCTATCGTCGACACCCTGAACAAATCATTGCCCTACCTACAGAGGGCATCGCAGCAGCCTATGATCCAATGATCCCACTTGCAGCCACATGCTGCATAGCAAAGAAGAAGAATAATAAGAAGAAGAATTTCAGAAAGAGCATTACACTTAAGTTTCTGCATCTGCACTCAATATTGGATAAAAACATGGTCCAATCCAGATGATCCAATGATCTTACTCGCAGCCATGTGCTGCATACGGGAGAAGAAGAAGTCTTTCAGAAAGAGCTTTCGACTTAATTTTCTGCATCACTGCTTTACATCTATAAACAAGTCAGAAGAAAAAATATTTTAAAAAAGGAAAAACAAAACATGTCGCGATGGAATCCCCCCCAAAAAACAACCAAACAAGGTAGGAACGACACCACAATACGACACCACAATCCTTTTAGAAAATTGCCATTCCATCACGCGCTTACTGTTGTTGTGGTTCTTTTGTCCTCTTATCCTATCAAATCACATTCCATCCCATCACTCATGCTTGATGGGCATATTCACGAGTTATTCGATATTTCCTGCCCATCATGACAGCATCGGAAGAGATCATTCTCAGGAATAGTCAGGTCATCATTAGTGAATGCATATTGAACCATGATTCAAATCTCAATTTGGCAAGCTGGTAGCATCTTTACTAAGGCACAGTTGTTCCAATGAGGCAACACCCCTCAACATTACGGCAGGAACTTGGATTTGTTTAGGGTGCCAGTGATAAATGCATACTCTTCGTTGGCAGACACAGTGGGATCTTAAATGTCCACCAGCTAATTCTGGCGAAGGGTCTCCAGCCCAAGATCCATCTGACAGACGGCACACTTTGTGATGAACTCCCACCTTTGAAGAACCAACTTGACAGTTTACGTCACTTAAAAAAAATCAAAAACGCACTAAACAGCTCAAAGGCAAGTGTGCTAATTCTGCATCATTCTGCTGGACAATGGGTTTAGTTAGTCTCAGTGATGTAATATATCTTAGTGGTAAATAAAGAGCAGAGGACACAATACTCGTGATGTTTGACTGGTAATGCAACTAAGCAGATCCTCGCCCACTAACGTGTCAAAGGAAATGCAACATAATCAGGACTCAAAATATAGTCCTGTGCATCTTCTTATGATGAGTCATTTTCCAATTAGAGAGTATCACCAAGTCTATTTCGTCGATGAGAAATGTCTTAAGTTTTTCGATAAGAATTAGTTAATGTATTCAAAAACAAGCAACAAAAACACACAAAAAAAACAAGTTTTCATTACACATAGGAAGCTAATCGCCATTGTGCGGGTGAAGACCCCATAGCCTTTGGGTGCTACGATGCCTCCAAGCTGAGCTGCTGCTGTGTTGACCAAATAAGATTGACAGCAAATGATTGCCCCGTCAGGTTTAGCTCACCAGGAGCAGATTGGCTGCACTTTGATGTCCTCGTCGGCTCGCAATGAATTCATCGGTCGATCAATGAATCAAAAACTTTTATCGTGCCGAAGCAGTGTCTGTCAAGTAAGAAGCATATATTTTGCTTTTTTTTATGTCTCGTCAAGCACTACCCTCGCACCATTGTGGGAATAATTCGCAGACATTCAAGCACAGGCTCTTGGCCAGGCAAGCAGACATCAAATATGCACACACACAGGTGGAAACCACTAAAAAAATTAATAGACTTCATAAGCTATCCATATATTCAAATAGAGCCATTTATATATACAGCATAATCAAAATTAATTATTCATTGATAAGTAGGACAGATAAACCAACATAAAAAGTAATAAGTTGGACAGGAACTGACTGTGCAGTCGAGAAGATAAACATTAGGCCATGACCTTCCGAATGATCTTTCAATGGATCAGATGTAGAAATTAATCAATGATCGTCGTAGTCCAGACTGGACAAAACAAACGAAATAAACCAGTGATGAGCGTTAGATTTATTCTTTCTGACTTCACAATGAGGCAAGATTTTTTAGGAATGAAACTCTTGCCACATCTTTGAAGGTAGACCTGAGTTGTACTCACTCAGGGGTCACAACTTGATTATATAAACACCTACAAATACCACAATATAAAATAAAATAAAAGGAAGCCTTTCATTCTTGTGCTGGTTGAAAGACCTCAAAAATGGGAGCTTAATTGGATTAATTTGAAGCAACTTTTGCTAAATAATTTTTTTTCTCTCCGAGGAGCATTTCTAGGTTTCAAGGTAGGACAGACAGACAGACAGACAGACAGACAGACAGCATGAGCCATTTCCACACAAATAAAAGGCAGTATGTGTCAGTGAGTGTGTCTCCTCCTTAACTCCAAAGTCATGAAACCGACTGGCCTGAAGCTTTGCATGCACACTAAGACAACTCCAAGGAAGTGCATGAGTGAAAATTGGGTGTTTGGGTTAATTAAAACACCCCTTTTGAAGATATAATTAACGACCTTATTTAATTATGTCCTTATCAGGCGCTTCCTCGGCAACCTCGCTCTTTGGGGTCTTAAGGCGTATCCCAGGTAACTTCACTGGGGTCAGCAGCCGCCATATTTTTTGGCCTGCTCATCCATGCCTTGACTTGGAACAGGCTGCAACAATTTCTTAATCGATAAAGTTTTTTTTTTTACTTTCCTCACTCACATTATCGAATGCTTGTTCATCATAGCTACAAATCACTGGGTACATTGCAATGCTTATAAATGCCCGGAGACGTAAGCGTTTGTTGCTTTATTTAATTTCCGTACATTGCGAGAATCTCTTGTACTAATCAGAATTACAAAAACTAAGCTCCAGAATCGAACTTACAAGCAGTTCTGACTCCTACAAAAGTGTTCATTTGTTCCAATTCGGATATATTTGACATTTCTGGAATTTCCAGAATCCGGGAGGTGTACGTATGTTTAATATGTCGGTTCAGCGATTGCTTATCGCGTGCCAAGCGAGCCGTTTCTTATGAACCGTTTCATTGGAGTGCTTCAGCCACTTAGCAAGTGCTCTACAATATTCGCATTGTCACTGAATACTGTATATCAATCGACTTGAACAATGTTCTGGGGTCACTCACCTGCGTTCTTAGCCATGTGTTGTTCTGCGGTGCAACAGGCGGCGGCTGGCTCACTAAAAATGTGAAATTTTCTTTTCCACAGCATTTCCCCTCTTTGTACGATCTTCCATTATACGACCCGTCACTTCAGCAAAGAAAAATACAAATAAAAATTTAACGTTTCGTTTTTGAAAGTTTCTCCAACCATTTTGCTTGGTGAAGCCACGTAGCACACGTTTAAGTTTCAATGGCGATACCGCGGTTCTATACCGGAGGTAGGAAGGCAAAATATATTATTTCATCACAATGGGTAAAAAATGTTTTCAGTTATGAAATAATGAATCGCCATATCACGGCAGGAAAACGGAGAGGTACGCATGCTTGCTCTGTGTCGCCTGGATTCAAATCCCGACCCAGCTCTAAACCGTCATCCCAGTGTTTCACAGGCAGGACGATTCATCAATGTGTGTGTCATCCCTCGGATGGATGAGGGTTTTGAATGGATGAATGTGTGTTTCATCAGAAGGTGAAACAGACCCACCAAGTCTCACAGTATCCGTGTGTGTGTGTCTCATTGATTGGTATCTTCGTATGTGGGTTTCAGAATGTGGAATGGAGTCCTCCGAGGGCAGGCTCAGGGTATCCAAATATCCACCTTTGTTTCAGAAATGGGTCACGATTCATGGACCAAGATGTGAAGTTTTCTGTTCTCAAAGTTTTGCGCCGAGGGCTGGCTTCAGGATTGTCACTGAGCCCCGGACAGCTTCCAACTGTAGTTTGTTTGTCGTAATATTCCCAGGGATGGTTTTTCATATCTCTGTGAGGTTCTTCATCGTCATGCCTGAAGCTCAAACTATCACTGGTACAACTTTGGAATTCTTCAGCCTCTACAATATTTTCTCTTCTTTATTGAGGTCTTGGTATTTGGTCATTTTCTTGATTTGTGCATCGTTAGTCCAAAATCACTGGTGTTAACACCTCAATTAGTATTGCCTTCTTCTCTTGGTTTTGTGCCTAAGTATATCTGGTTGCAACTCTTTGTTTTCTATGTTAACGCTCAATAGGATCGTTAGGTCATATGTGAGCAGTAGGTACTTCCATGTTTTCATTGATTGCTTTTGATTCATGTTCCTACGAATTCTCTGGAACTGGGACATCAAAGTTTTGCAGATGTACCAGTGGATTACTTCACAAACTATGTTGTGTTGTTGTGTGTACAGCTGTTCTGATAAGAGTTTTTTTTGTGCGTTTGGTCATTCAGCATACCGTATCATTGTCTTTGCTAACTCCATCTAAAGGTGTCTAAAGTATCACAAGGGTATTAAAGGTAAAAGGGATCGTAGCGGTATTAAGGGTCTTAAGGATCTTGCAGGTCTTAAGGGTCTTGGGGAATTAAGGTGCTTAGGGGTTTTGGGAGTCTTTAGGGGTCTGAGGAGTGTGAGGGGTCTTAAAAGTCTAAAGGGTTATCTGGATCATAAAGGTATTCAAGGGTCTTATGAGTTTTTGGGATCTAAAGGGTCTTCGAGGTCTTTAAGGGTCTTGGACGTCTTTGGGGTCTCAAGCAGTCTTGGCAGTTTTGGGGGTCTTAAAGGGTCTTCAAAGGTCTAAGGGGTCTCAGCAGTCTAAAGGGTCGATCAGTTTGAAAGGTACATTCCACGAGTACGTAATTAATAGACATGCGTGTCGTCAGCATGCAACTGGCATTCAAAGAGTACATAATTAATAGACATCTTGTGACACAGACATTTATACTTAAGATTCTCTACTACTGATTTACAAATGTTGTACAGTCGTACAAACTTTATCCATATGCTCATGTTATTTTGGTACTGTTACTGTACATACTTTATAGATGACGTAACGTGCAAAAGAGTACATACTTCATAGAAATATGTTTGTGTTGTTGCTGTCGATTGGCCCCGTGACTGCCCTGCATGAACAGAGCTGATAAAATGTTCCACCATTAACCACATCCATAGATGTCTGATTGGACCTTGGACAAATGTGTCTCATGGCCCCGCCCCTATCAGGTTGATTGCCAGTCATAGTCCCGCCCATCCCTCTGTTCCTTTCCTATTCCTTGACAAAGGAATGCAGTTTGCATACTTTTTGTGGAATCTTTTCAAGCTATTAAAATTTTGATCAGTTTGCACCTTCATACCATAAAATGCAGTCGATTCGTGTTTAAAACAAGTTTGTAGCTTAAACCAATAATGAGTCCTCCTCATCATCATCATCAACATCATCATCATCATCATCATCAGGGCACTTTTGGTTCTCTCATTTTTCTTGTTCAGCGACGATGTCACAAAGTTTAATGAGTGTTATTGGTTGGGAAATTCTCGGCAGATGACTGTTAGGTTGACAATTTATCGGTTTATAAGTTTTATCTTGGTAGATGCTTTTTTTTGAGGATTTATGTTCTGTTGAGCCAATAGAGTGTCTGGGCCATCCCTACATAAGAAGTTTACCGACTTCTTGATAGTATGTTGCCATTAAAATTAATATGCACTTTAATAATTCTTCTTTTTATCAATTTTTCTAACAAGTTCGCTTCAACAAACTAAGCTGAGCCAAAGTCAAGGTTTGCAGTAATTTGTTTGACAAATACATTATTAAACTAGAAGGGCACTCGGTAGAGCGCATACCTCCGCCACATAATGCCTGATCCATGAGAACATATCGGGCCCAATACATTTTTGAAATGCCATGCTATGTATCAATTTGGGCCCGATCTCTCAATAGTGAAGAATCACTTTTAAAATTAAATAATTCTCGGATTGGATCTTCACCAAAATTGAATCAATTCTTCCTTGTCACACACCCAACGTGTCCACCAAATTTCAACCGAAATCCATCCACAACTTTTTGAGATATCCTGCACACAAACAGATAAACAGACAGAGAGGACTGAAAACATAACCTCCTTCCACCTTCGGTGGCAGAAGTAACTACAACGACACTCGGTAGAGCATTGTTAGAGCCAGGCTGAACAGTTTACGTTTTGTATCCCATTGTTAGGCCAGATCTGGATCCGGACATGAACCAAAGTCTAATCGGCTTGGTCTTGTTACGTACCCAACTTAGCCACAACTTTTTGAAATACCATGCTATATATTGTTTTTGGACCTACTGTATCTATCAATGGTAAAGTGTCACTTTAAAAAAAGTTTTAAAAAATTCGTGAATCCGGATCCGGATCTTCGCCAAAATCGAATCAATTTGTCCTTGTCAGACACCCAACATATCTTCCAAGTTTCGTCAGAATCCGTCCACAACTTTTTGAGATATCGTGCTCACAGACAGACAGGGGTAAAAACATGACAGAATGATTTTAAGGGTTTCAAGAAGATTATGTATGTTTGGATTGGGTATTAAATGGAACCCTACAGAATAGTTTTGCTGAGTTGTTAATTTTCAAATAAAAAATGCAGGAATTGTGACGTGGAAATAGCAAAGTAGGCTCTTTTTTGTTGTCATTTAAATGGTACAGTCGTGGCCAAACATATTGGCACCCTTGCACTTTTATCAAATAACTCACAATTTTCTCGAAAAATAAGTTGAAATTGACAAAAGTATTTGGTCTCCACAATTCTATATTTCACTGTTAACATTACAGAACCTTTGTTTTTGATTCAGAACTTAAATTCTCCTTTTAAATCAGAAAATAAAAAGAAATGGCATAAACAAAATTATTGACACCCTGGACTTGATATTTGGTAGCACAGAAGGGTGAAAGCTGGTGTTGGACAAAATGGACAAAATAACTTTTGGACAAAATAACTGCAGTCAAGTGCTTCCTATAGCCATGAATGAGCTTCCTACACCTCTCTACTGGCAGTTTGTCCCACTCTTCTTGTGTAAACTGCTCCAGTGCTCCCAGATTTGAAGGGTGTCTTCGCCCAAATGTTGTTTTCAGATCTCCCCACAGGTGTTCAATGGGATTTAAATCTGGACTCATTGCTGGCCACTTCAGAACAGTCCAGTGTTTTGTCTTGAACCATTCCTGGGTACTTTTTGAAGTGTTTTGGGTCATTGTCCTGCTGCAAGACCCATGACCTTCGATGGAGACCCAGCTTTCTGACACTGGGTTGAACATCGTGCTCCAAAATCCCTTGGTAATCTCCTGATTTCATGATGCCATGCACACATTCAAGGAAACCAGTACCAGAGGCAGCACAGCAACTGCAAAACATCACTCAACCTCCTCCATGTTTGACTGTAGGGAAGGTGTTCTTTTCTTTGAAGGCTTCATTTTGTTTCTGTAAACATAGAGATGATGTGCTTTACTAAAAAGCTCTAATTTGGTCTCATCTGTCTACTTGACATTTTCCCAGAAGGATTTTGGTTTGTTCAGGTGTGTTTGACAACTCCAGTCAGGCTTTCTTCTGTCTCTCTCTCAGCAGTGGGGTCCTCCTGGGTCTCCCTACCATAGAACCCCCTTTCATTGAGTTGGTGACGGATGATGCGAGTTGAAACTGTCGTACCTTTTGTCTGAAGGTCAGCTTGAATCTGTTTGGCAGTTGATCGAGGTGCTTTCTGCACCATTCGAACACTCCTTCGCTGCAATCTTCAATCAAGTTTTCTCTTGTGGCACATCCAGGGAGGTTGGCTACAGTGACATGGGCCTTAAAATTCGTGATAACATTGTGTATGGTGGACACAGGAACATCAAGGTCTCTGTAGATGGACTTGTAGCCTTGAGATTGTCCATGCTAGTCTACAATCTTGTGTCTGACCTCCTCAGACAATTCTCTGGTTTATTTTCTTTTCTCCATGCTCATTGTGGTACACACAGTGACACAAAACAGCAGGATGACTCCTTTTCTCTATTCAAACTGGTTAAGTAAGTGACTTTTATATTGCAGACACCTGCAACTACACCACAGGTGAGTTCAATTCCACAGAAAAGGCCAATCACCTGCTTGAAATCTAATTATTTCCAACAACTTTTAAAAGGTGCAAATAATATTTTCGGGGCCATTTTAGGATTTCTGTGTGGAATAAGGTAAGATTTAATAATTTTTTCATCTTTTTTTGTTTCGTTCCACTGAAAACCAAAGAAATACATGCATGTGGATACCAAAAGATGTTTTAATTTCAGAAACTTCCATTTCTGGAAGAAATGGTGCATTTATTTGAAAAATGTGCAAGGGTGCCAATATTTTTGGCCATGAATGTACAGTTGTGTCTTCTTTATTGCAAACAAAACATGACTCTTCGGTCTGAAAATAGAAACACCAAATGGTGGGAATCCCATGCCATGCAGCGGTTCACCCATACAGAATTGAATGAAAATTTCAGAAAGTGACGAGCAACCATTTCACTAATCCTGAAAGAACTACATGAACGTCTTCAACACAGACGTGTTACAAAAACTCCTTTTTGCCCAGAAAGAAAAAAAAAAACATAATAGAGATTAGCACTTTCTCTCCGGAGACTGCCACAAATATTAATTACCAAACAATTGCTCAATTGTTTCGAGTAAACAAAACAACAGTTTGTAACATGTGAATATGATAGTTGTTTGGGTGTGTACAAGCACAAAACTAACGTAGAAATATCTCAAAATCCCTCCAGCATAAGAGTTCAGAGAAATTTATGAAGTCATCAAAATACAATGTGGTAAACCTTCCACCACCCCCCCTCCCCCCAACCTCAGTGTGTTATTTTGGCAGGAACATACCCTTTTCACATCCCAATGAGTGTCACCAACATTTCTTTATGAGAAAAAGGGGGAGCGTTCGGTGATCCTTCCGTGAACTGTTGATGACGAATACAGCTTCTGGGACATTCTGGCAATCTGAGAAGTGCTCATGGTTCACATAAGTTCCATAAATCATTACTGTGTGGCAAAGCAACAAAATAACTGCTTTTACTAGAAAACTCAAAGGAAATAAGTGCCAACTACGCATGCCAACTTACTGTGTGTACTTCTAGGAAACCCCTGCATGTTCAATTGATGAATGGCTGATGAAGCCCGACAGTGAGGCAAGGAGAATGCCTGCCAGTCAAGAAATTTCAATTTCTGCCTAAGCAGAGTTCGCTGGTTAGTGCAAAATGATTTTGGGTGCTGAAAAGGACCGAGACATGTTCTTTAAAATGAATGTTGCAAAGTTCATTTTCATGCAAACAACGACAAAGATATGCTGCATCATTTAAAACATTGAACAAGAATACATTTTTGAAATGGAAGTCCTCATCGAGGACGCAGCCCACAACTGCACCATTAAAATGGGACGCGTAGATTTGACATCGAAATTAAACAATTATTTAAATAATCAAATGTGATCTGTATGTAGGTGGCGGTGATGGTAAGAGCATAAAAATAAATAGACATTTCGAAGTTGTGTGCTGGCAGTGGAAATGGTAAAGTGAATATATATAGTGGCCTGCCAAAGTATTCACCCCCTCCCAATGAGGCCACATTTAGATGAATTACGAATGATATGGAAACAATTTTTCCAAATTAAATTATTACCTCCGCCACCGAAAGTGAGGAGGTTATGTTTTCACCCCTGTCTGTCTGTTTGTTTGTTTGTTTGTTTGTTGATGTGGATGATATCCCAAAAAGTTGTGGACGGATCTGGATTAAATTTTGTGGACAGGTTC
>CM068958.1:24240953-24258970 GCA_035128595.1 Eptatretus atami | reverse complement strand
GGGGGGAGGGTGGTGATGCAAATTCTCTATGTAAATGTGTATCATGTAGCACCACCTCTAGCTAGGGGAGGGTATTACAAGTTCCACCATTTACAGTCCAGTATTCCTGTCCCCACGTTTTCCATTGCAGTGGAGGTGCTTTGTATTATAAGCAGTAGGTATGTTTTTGCTTCATGCAGATAACCCGGGTTATTTTTTATGCGTATACAGAGCTGTCAGTCGCCTATACCCCACCCGTATAAAGGTATGTGTCAGAAGAACATGTTGCATGTTCTTGGAACAAAATCGCTTGTAGTGTAGAGCGAGTAATCTGCCAGCCAATAAATTGTACAATTTTTTTTTTAACTGTCGTTTTCGTTGTTTAGTTTGAGTACAAAGCAGATGCAGACAGACTTTGCATTTTGAGATGCTTTCTAGTTTACTGTTGTGATTTCACCCATCTCATTTCGGCCCACTTCAAGAAAGAGTCCAAAAAAAAAAATCAGGGGCTGCTCAAATTGCCCACTAACTCAGGTTGGCTAATTAACATGGAAATGCACTGTTGGAGACAGCAGGGTTTGAGTGGTGCATTATGGAAACGAAGTATTAAAGTTCCAGTGAAAACTTAAAAATTTCTGCCATATTTGAATGTGTAATACATCAATGGCGTCTCCAACTCACCAAGTTCTGCTGAATCGGTGGTAGAACTGTCAAAGAATCTGCCGATGAAGGCCGTTGGCCAAGTACGGTAATGTTCTTGCTCGAATCGAATTACCTTGACATTATCATTATTAATGTTCGTGCTAAAATCGTGCTTTAAATAAATAATAGGTCGAATGATAATTATTATTGGACGGTGTCAAGTTGCAGTGACTATGACCAGACAGTAAATTAGTGTAAAGGAACATTGATATTTAAATCTATACGTTGGTGTACAGTGAAGTGTTTTGAGAATTGCAGTGAAGTGATCAAATTTACGAGCCTGGCTTCCCTATTCCAGAGAAGTTGGAGAAGCTTTGAAGAATTTCTAGAACAAAGGAGAACTCATCAACATTCCTCATCTCAACAACCTCGTTATGATTCTGTTAAATCTGATGCATGGTATTGCAAAACAAAGATTATCTTTTGATCATTCCTTTGATTTTCTTTATCTGTTGAGTATGGTTAAACTATAGTAGAATTATCACTATTTGTAATCAACAACAAATGCCGATTTACTGTGTGCTCGGCTGCTCTTTCCATCATTTCATTTAATCTAAAGGTGCTACTTCGCACGGTGTGTAAGCTCATGAATGTTAATGAGAATATAAAATCCAGAAAATGTACTTCACAATCGGGTTATTTTGGTTTTCAATCCATGCAGTTTTACTTTACCTGTTCAAAGTGTGATTTCAAAGTTAAACAATATCCCCCTTCCGCCACGCGGCGGGGGATAAAAACGGAATTTTTGCCATTTTTTTGACAGTATAATTAAAGCAAAGTTTATTGGAGAGGAGTGCAAGGGTAGTGGGAAGAGAAGGGAATGAAGTTGAGGACTTGGGAGAACGTAAGTATATAAGGGAAGGTAAAGAGGTATGTATGGAGCATACGGGATGGGGAAGGGTGAGAGTAAAGGTTCTTCCATATATGCGCATGTAATATATTGTTACGGCTGTGGAAATTCGCAAACATCATTCAGGTCCCGTAGATGAGGTTATTTCTGAAGTACATGTGTAGTTAGCCCAAACCCATTGTTTAGAGGGAATTAATGTGATCATTCGGGCTGCGATACTTTGAGTTAGGCGTTTTTCTGTTCTGCTTTATTTTCGAACCAACCACACATCAACGCCAACAACGCCAACAACAACAACGCCAACCAAGCCACCACTCCAACAACGCCAGCACCGCCACCCTCACAACCACCGCCACCATCTTCGCCACTACTCCACACCAACGAACGCCATCCTCCGCGGTCCACGTACGACGGTTTCCGCGTTGGAGCCGTCGAGCGTGAGTGGGGAAGGGAGAAGTCCCCACAGCGAGGGCGCGCGTTTTCCCGCCTATTTCCTTCCTTGGCCCGGCGCCAGAACGGCTTCGCCTCGTCCCCACAAGCCGGAGGTTGGAGGGACGAGAGGGAACGCCCCCTTCTCGAAGCGCCTCGAAGGAAGGTGGAGCCGAGAACGGGGCGGGGCGCCGGGCGTATAAGAGGCGGAGGCGGATGAGGTTTTTTCTCTTCTCTTCCCTTCTGCTTGGAGGCTCTTTCTGCTCTGCTGCTTGGTCGTTGATTCTGCTCTGCTCGCTCCTCCATTTCGGCGTTCTGGCTCTCTGGGTTCGGCGTGTGCTCTCTCAGTGTCGGCGGAAGGCGTCGAGAGGCCGGTAAAGGCAGACGGGGCCGAACGCCGGAGAGAGCTCGCGGACCACGGCGAGTGACGGTGGCCGAGGACTCAACACCTCAGGGAAGTCGACTTCCATTTATTTTGGGTTTTGTGTGAACGTTGTTGTGTGGCGCCGTGTCTGATAAGTAGTCAATTGTGTAAGTGGTCCGTGTGTCGCGTATTCGTTGTAGCTCTGCGTCATCGTTGCGTTTGTGGTTCTTTCTTTTATTTGATATATGTGCATTTCTTTTGTTTTCTATTTGATATATGTGCATTTCTGACTGTTTGCTTTAGTGTGCTACTCGTGTGTCGCGTGTGAAATAAATGTGCTTCTGTTGAATTCTTCCCCCCGTTTCGCTGCGTCCTTCCTTCGTTGGGTCTCCATCTTGTTTCACGTAAAGGGTTCGTCGTGGGCGCGGGACGCCCGATAATATATCTGAACCGTCAAGGCCGACGATAACACCGCTCGGTTATCCCGTTAGCCGGAACGAGCCGCTTAAGCGGATCGTGTCCGAAGTCGGCCTGTGGCGAGGTACAACCCCTCGTAGGTTACCCGTGCGGGTACTTAGGTATATCGACTTTCGGCAATTCACCCTATTCCGCGCGGTAGAATGCGGACTGGGTTGTGGTGAGGTCGAAAGGTCCACCCGTGACTGGATCCCGGCGTTAGCCGGGAGGGTCACGACTGAATTGTCCGTCCGGTGGGCGAGGCGGTCGCGATTCGAGTCACGTGGCCGATCGCACGCCGACGGGCGCGAATTCGCAACACTGGTGTCAGAGAGCCAGAAAAATACCCTCCTGCCTCCAAGCTAAATTCACGGGAATCGGTTCAGGGGTGAGAAAAGCGACCCCCGATTCCCTCCAAATTACGAGCGAGCTAAATTAACCCCTTACGTGGAATAAGATGGCGTCTCAAGGCGAGCGGGAGCCGGGGGTAATAGAAATGAGTATGTGTTTAGAATCCATGGCCCAGGATGTCGACCCCGAGCAGGACATTGGTGTGCAGGAACAGTTCCCCCCAACCAAACGCAGAGCCGAAATGGCGCGGCGGCGGCAGAGGCCGCGGTGTATGACACCCCCCACCCGCCTCCGTCAAAGTCCTTCCCAGTCGCCGGCGACCCGCGCCTGAGGGTGAAGCGATTGCCGCGGACCCACTTAACGTGGGCCAGGTAAACATGATTTTGCAGGCAATAAGCGGAATGACGCAACAAATGAACGAATGAAAACGAAAATGGATGGAATGAAAAACGAAATAAAAGGAGTGAACAAGCAGATGGAAACAAACACAAATGGAATGAACGAAAAATGGATGGAAACGCACTCAGAATGGAAACAAACACAAACGAAATGAAAAACGAAATGAAGGAAGAAATAAAAGAAATGCGGGGTGAAACGCAGCAAATGGGCCGGACCTGCAGGCGGGCATGAAGGCCACAACAGCAAAGTGCGTAATGGCGAGGCCACGTGTGGGAGCGAACGAGCTGGGAAGGGGTGCAACGGTTGTCAGGCCCGCGGTGAAGGCGGGTGAGAAAAAAATAATACGGGAGACGTGTTGGGCGAGAAGTGTGGAGGTGACGGAAAAAGTGACGGTGACCGAGAGGGAAAAATTAATTGGGGTGACGGAGACGTGCACGAAGGAAATAAAAATGGTGGAGTGTGAGAAAAGACTTCAAGACATGACGAAGAGAGTTGATAAGCTGGGACTGGAGGTAAAAACGGAGACGGAGGAACTGGGAAGACGGATAGACAAATACAAGGGCAAGCCGGAAGAACAGTTAGAAGCCAAAGCAAGGTCGGAGGGTGCGGAGATGAGAAAAGAATTAGAGAAGAAAACTGAGTTACAGAACACAAAACAAAGAGACGGAACTACAAAACGAACTGAGAGTGTTAAATGAGGAACAAGAAAGAGTACTGGAAGAAGAAGGAATGAGACGGGAGAAAGAAATCTGTCAGTTGAAAGAAATAACGAGATTACAGAACGAGGAACAAGAGAGACAGTGGAATAAAAAACTGAAAGAGTATGAATTTGAAATTGAACGACAAAACGAAAAAATAGGTTGGAGTACGAGGAGAAGTTGAAGGAGCAAGGAATGGAGCAGGAAGGAGAAATGTGGAGATTGAAGGACACAACGAGATTGGAGAGGAAGAGCGAGAGGAACAATGGGATAGAAAACAAAAAGAACATGAAGCCGAGGTTGACCAATTGAAAGAAAAAGCGAGGCTGGAGTGCGAAGAGATAGACAAAGAACAGCGAATGAAACACAGAATGGAAATTAACCACATGAAGAAAACACGAAACGCAGAAGGAAGGGCAGGAGAAGAAACAAGGAAGAGTAATGAGACAGCAGCAAATGAAACACAAGAAGGAGATTAACCAAATGAGAAAACCATGAGACTGGAGAAGGAAGGACAGGAGAGGAAGCAAGGAAGGGTAATGAGAGAACAGCGAATGAAAAACAGGAAGGAAATGGGCCAATTGAAAGAAACGATGAGATTGGAAAATGAGGAGCAGGAGAAACTGTGGGAGAGAAACAAAAACTATACGAGTTTGAAATTAATGAACTGAAGGAGAGAGTAAAATTGAAATCCAGAGAGATGGAAAAACTCCATAAAGAAACAGAAACTAATAAATGTATAGAGACGCGGGAGACAGAAAAAGTAGAGGAGAGACTGCACGATAAAGACGGGGTTAAAGGAACAGAACACACACACACAGGTGGTGGAGGATAATGGGGGTGAGCTCGCGGAGCGTGTGGAGACCCGGTGTGAGCAGCTGGAAGGCTGCCTCCAGGAACGAGGGGAGGGAGTGTGCCCCCTTGAAGCGAATCACGACCAGGTGGGTTCGGTCGTGCCAAGCGGAGTTGAAGGGACGGGTGCTGTGGATAGGTGCACGTGCAGCTTGGGGGGTATAGAGGCCCGGGAACCCTTGTGGGGACACGAATCCCCAGTGTGGTTGTGCAGGGGTGTGTGTTTGCGAGGTGTCGGACATGCGTGCTTTGCGGCACGCAAGGTGTGAGTGTGTCCCGTGTGTGGAAGCGACCCGTGTGTGAGTGGTGGGGTGGCATGTGTGCCGGAGTGCGTGCTTCCCAGCGTGCCGTGTGTGAAAGGGGCACCGCAGGTGGATGAGGCACCGTGTGTGGAGGGAGCCACGGGTGCGGGTGAAAGACCACGGGTGGGTGGAGCGGCGTGTGCGCCAGAAACGGCACGCGTGTGCGAAGCACGGTGTGTGAGAATGCGGTATGTGAGGGAGACAGTGTGTGTTAGGTCGCGGTGTGTGACGGAAATGACGGTCGGCATGCGTGAGCATGCAGCCGCGTCTCCCGGTGTGAATGTGAGTGTGTTGGAGGGGTCTGTGCGTCGTAACACGCAGGTGTGCGTGGGTGGAACGGAGACGACGGCGACAGAGGGACAAAAGCCGGGTAGCGGCCGTAGTTGCTCGGGGACCGTGCCGGTTCACCAGCAGCGAGCGCGAGGTCCGGGCTGTGCAACGCACGAGACCCCCACGTGCTCGCTTGCGGGAGTGAAGCCCGGTCCGGAAACGCCACGGTGGATTTGCCGATCCCGCGGACGGACAAAGTTTAGGCAGGTAAACGAATTTGGACCGGACGGGTTCTCCACGCGAGCGTGTGTTCGGCTCCAACGGGCAGAGCACATGTGTTCGCGTGGGGAGCCCTCGGAGTGCGAGGTTTGCTTTTGGGGTGCGCAGGGTGACGTCATGGCTGCACGTGGGGTTGGAATCCGGCAGGAGGGGTATCCCTGCCGGATGGTACCGTCCAAGAGGGACGAGGTGCGCGTGCAGCTGCATGACGTCACGGGCAAGGTGCAAAGTGCGCGAGCTGTGAGTTGCCGCGCTGGTGCTGCGCAGAATTTGAAAAAAAAAAAAAATTAACAAAAGCAAGCCTCGCTTTCGGGTGAACAGGATTCCCTGGGCAAGGGGTGGAAGACCCCCTTGGCCAGGGCACAGGATGGAACTAGTCAGGGGGAAGGGTTAGTGTTAGTTAGACCGGCTCCATGGGGCAGGGGTAAGTCCTCATGGGCCCGTGGAATGGATTAGTTAGAGGGATTGTAGTGAGCTTTAGGTTGGGAGATGGGAAAAGAGGATTAAGAGGACAGTGACAGACAGTGAATGTGTAGTGGGGACGTAGATTAGCTACGTAGTGTTAAAAGGAACGTGCTGTAGTGTAAGGGACGACGTGGGAGCATGAGTTAGTTAGGGGAGGTAGTTAGAAGGATGGCAGAGTTCAGCGTGTGTGTTGAAGAGTTGGAAAGTTGTGAGGTGAGTACATGATGAGTGAGTGAGGCCAGCGGGTCTGTGTGAGTGGAGTGAATGGGGAATGCATGGTGCGATGAGTGATTGGGGGGAGGAGTGACTCCCGCCCAAGGGACCCGGGGTCAGTATAAAGTGAGTTAGTGGGTTAGCGAAATTGAAAAATGGAGGTCGTTTTGCTGTTGGTGGGAAGTAGGCTCGATACCTGTTTGGAGGGTGCAGGAGCCCTGTTGACGGGCTGGGAGCGTGGCTGCGAACGGTGAGTATCGCTGAGTGGGTACCCCGGGCACCGGGCTAGTCGGCCGTGGTAGGCCAAGGGCCCATGGGGGCCGGGATAGCGTAGTGGGCACGGGTGCGCCCGCTTGGTGCGGGGGCCCGGAGCGCCGTTAGCCGCGTGGGCAGTGTCGTGGGCACGGGTGACCCTCGGAAAGGGGCCCGGGGCGCCAGCCTGCCACGTGTGCGTTTCAGGGAGTTGCCATGGGGGCACTCCCCGGTGTTTAGGGAGCTGGTAGGCTCGGAGGCAGTGTAGTGCCCGGGGTGCCATCGTAGGGGATTCGGCAGAGGGTCGTGCCTGCCAAAGGGAGCCACGCGTCCCAGCCATGAGACCGTGTGAGGGCACGGGAGGAAAATTGGAGGGCGAGGCCCGAAATTGTGAGGACACCAACACAGGCGACGGGAATCTGGGTTGTTAGAACCAATAGTGTAAGCGAGAGGCGCTTTTTGAAAGCCCCGGGGTAGTTTAATAGTTAAATGGATAGGGTAGATTAGGAAGTGTACCCCTCCGCACCATCCATCCCTTCGCTCTCGTTGTGGGCCGCTGGACCCACTTTGGGTTAGATCGCTGAGATCTGGGGAGGCCATCCTGAGGCTTGGTTGGGCCTCGGCACAGGACGCTAGCTCTCCCTCATTCCCCTCCGGGAAGGGAACGTAGGGGTTGGGAGTAGGCTAGGTGACAGGATAGGTTAGCCGAACAAGACAGTAAAGGGGTTAGGGACGATTTCTAGTGGGGAAGGGATGAAAATAAAAACAAACAAAAAAATAAGTTTGGGCTAAATTGGGTTTTTACAAATTAAGGGGGTGGGTATGTACAGTGACGGGCAAAGGCGATAGGTGGGAGGGAGACTGTAGGGTCGGTCGCAGCCCACCTTCTGTGTGGCCAACACCACCGCACTCCCTCCACCAACCTGCACTGCACGGCAAGAGGCCGGCCAACTTCATCGGCAGCTGTTGTTTTTGCTGCAAGGCCTGTGCCGGCCCGTTCGTCTGCCGGCTGTTGTTGCTACAGCGGCTTGTTTTGCCATGCCTGGTTTGCCTGCTACCTTTGCCATGCCATGCCCACTGCCCCGGTTCACCAGCCCCGTTCTGTCCAATTTTGCTTTGCCCCCCTTGTTCATTGCCATGTGCGCCTGGATCAAGCAACAGTTTGCAAGCTGCAGGAACTGTCCTGTTGGCAGCTGCAACACGGGCCTGCAGTGGCGGCCCGTGCACCGGTTTTCTTTTGACTCTCCTTCTTTTTCCTGCAGAGTCCATTGATCCTGGGCCATGGAGTAGTGTAAATTTATAAGGTTAAGGTGTTAAGCTGTGTATTGTAAATATGAGTGCGCCCCCGGCATGTATGTGTTAGCGCCGGCAATTTTATTTAAGTCGTCCGTGTGATGGGTTTGTTTAGTTAGTTACTCAGCCCTCAGGTTATTTATTTTGGGACACGAATACCATGAATGTCGCACTCGGGGATCCGTAGGTAAAACGTACTAGGGAGAACTACACATGATGGCACACGATAATTTGACGACTCGGGACGAGTCTGTAAAAAGGGGAGGGGGTAGTGTTACGGCTGTGGAAATTCGCAAACATCATTCAGGTCCCGTAGATGAGGTATTTTCTGAAGTACATGTGTAGTTAGCCCAAACCCATTGTTAAGAGGGAATTAATGTGATTCATTCGGGCTGCGATACTTTGAGTTAGGCGTTTTTCTGTTCTGCTTTATTTTCGAACCAACCACACTTCAACGCCAACAACGCCAACAACAACAACGCCTACCAAGCCACCACTCCACAAACGCCAGCACCGCCACCCTCACACCACCGCCACCATCTTCGCCACTACTCCACACCAACGAACGCCATCCTCCGCGGTCCACGTACGACGGTTTCCGCGTTGGGAGCCGTCGAGCGCGAGTGGGGAAGGGAGAAGTCCCCACAGCGAGGGCGCGCATTTTCCCGCCTATTTCCTTCCTTGGCCCGGCGCCAGAATGGCTTCGCCTCGTCCCCCACAAGCCGGAGGTGGGAGGGAACGAGAGGGAACGCCCCCTTCTCGAAGCGCCTCGAAGGAAGGTGGAGCCGAGAACGGGGCGGGGCGCCGGGCGTATAAGAGGCGGAGGCGGATGAGGTTTTTCTCTTTCTCTTCCCTTCTGCTTGGAGGCTCTTTCTCTCTGCTGCTTGGTCGTTGATTCTGCTCTGCTCCCTCCTCCATTTCGGCGTTCTGGCTCTCTGGGTTCGGCGTGTGCTCTCTCAGTGTCGGCGGAAGGCGTCGAGAGGCCGGTAAAGGCAGACGGGGCCGAACGCCGGAGAGAGCTCGCGGACCACGGCGGTGACGGTGGCCGAGGACTCAACACCTCAGGGAAGTCGACTTCCATTTCTTTTGGGTTTTGTGTGAACGTGTGTGTGTCGCGCCGTGTCTGATAAGTAGTCAATTGTGTAGTGGTCCGTGTGTCGCGTATTCGGTTGTAGCTCTGCGTCATCGTTGCGTTTGTCGTTCTTTCTTTTATTTGATATATGTGCATTTCTTTTGTTTTCTATTTGATATATGTGGCATTTCTGACTGTTTGCTTTATGTGTGCTACTCGTGTGTCGTCGTGGGAAATAAATGTGCTTCTGTTGAATTCTTCCCCCCGTTTCGCTGCGTCCTTCCTTCGTTGGGTCCCATCTTGTTTCACGTAAAGGGTTCGTCGTGGGCGGGACGCCCGATAATTAATCTGAACCGTCAAGGCCGACGATAACACCGCTCGGTTATCCCGTTAGCCCGGAACGAGCCGCTTAAGCGGATCGTGTCCGAAGTCGGCCTGTGGCGAGGTACAACCCCTCGGTAGGTTACCCGTGCGGGTACTTAGGTATATCGACTTTCGGCGATTCACCCTATTCCGCGCGGGTAGAATGCGGACTGGGTTGTGGTGAGGCCGAAAGGTCCACCCGTGACTGGATCCCGCGTTAGCCGGGAGGGTCACGACTGATTGTCCGTCCGGTGGGCGAGGCGGTCGCGATTCGAGTCACGTGGCCGATCGCACGCCGACGGGCGCGAATTCGCAACAATATGATGTCTTTCAATAGGCACGTATTCTTAATTTTTCCCTTGAAAATACATGTACAACTAGAAAGCATATCAGAATGCAAAGCCCGTCCGCATCTACTTTGCGCTCAAATTTAGCGCTTTACACTTTGACGAAAACAACAGCTAAAAAAAATCTACAGTTTTGTTAATTAGTGTTTTGCATTTTCTCATAATCGAGGTTTGTTGAAAATTTGATGACAAAAGCTCAAATGGTAAAAATGTTATGCCCTGGACACACGCACGCACGCACACACACGATTGAAAAACCCCATCTCCTGCTCTCGCTGCACAGGAAACAGGTTCGGAGCACAATGACGCGATGTCACGACATTGCATTTCAGCATTTGTAAAGTTTTGTGTTCTATGGATTACTAGCAGAGTCTACCCGTCACTTCACTGATGGACCAATTTGTCGTCCTGTTTGCCAAAAATTTTGAGCAAGAAGGAGAAGGAAAGGAAGACAGATTTACCCATGCATAAGAGTATTTTAACCCCTCCCCCTCCACCAACCCCACCCCTCCTCACGTCCGGCGCAGGCGCGGTGTTGGCTCCCCCCCACCCCCAATTCATTCTGATGTCCCTTCCTGCTAGAAATGTGTCAACATGATGACAGCTTTGACAGGCAACTCCACATTTTTTTTTGGGGGGGGGGGGGTGGGAAAAGTGAAGGAGAACAAATTTACCGGCGCAGAGAGTGCTTTAACTTTGCGTTGCCCAGGTAAAAAAGGAAATTGTAATACCCTCTGCCACCACCACTAGGTGTGCTACGTGTTACACATTTAATGGACAATTTATGTTCCCCCCACCCCCGCCCCCATATCCCCCCCCCCCTTGGCACCCCACACACCCACACCCTTGCACGACGCCGTGGGCCACATAACCTATGTTCCCACACACACACACAAAGTTGTATCTGTATCCTGAGTTTGGGGTTTGCAACTTAAAATATGTGACCGAGCATGTGTGAGAGAGACAGATAGACAGAGGCAGGTGTTTATATGTATAGATTGTGTCACAAATGGCTGGGTATATTCTGTTTTCAATATGGGCAAGTGAAGTGGTTCTCCATGTCTTGTGCAAGGAAATTTCTTGACAGGAGGAGGCAATTTGGACTTCACATCACAGCATGTAACTCAAGGGCTCTGTCTCCATGCGAGCAATTTAGTTGAAGCAGAAGACATTGATAATGTGTAGGTGGTAGGTCAAATCTGTTTTTATTTTATTTACTTTAAGTCTTATACATAAATCACCAGAAGGACAAAGACATAAGTCGAGGTCATTTTAGACTTTTAAATTAGTTCCAAGGACATTGGTAGATAACGAACAAACACATGGGATTTGAACCTGGGTTCTCCACATCATCATGAGCCAGGGGTTCGGATGGAAATGGTAAAAGGTCATCCGGAAAGACATTAAACATGTAATCATGAATGGCACCACCTGTAAAATAGTTTGTTGTCAATCATTCCAGCCAGCTGCATACAATATTACTTTTCATGAGTGTTTCCTTCTTGATAATGACGTACGACTGGAGCCGATTTGGGCAGCACTTTGTAATTTGATCAGGATGTAATTTGACTTTCCTGGCTATAACTCGCCTTCTTCTTGCAAAACAAACAAACAAACCGTGGGATCGTTAATGTCCACCAACTAATCCTGGCTGGTGGGACACGAAGCTTTACGTCCAAATGATGCCACACATTGTGGTGTAACACCCTGCTTCGTGCATAACACCAATCTGACAGTTTATAGTCAAGCTGGGAATCAAACCCAGTCTAGACAGCTCAAAGGTAAGTGCACTCTGTCAGGAGAGCACGGCTAGTGAGTAAAAGAAAATCACAAGAACACATTGAGGTCAAACTAAAAAAGAGGTGAGATGCCACTTCGAAGGAGCAAAGGATGAGAATGGAATGAGCTGCAAATTGAAAGGTGTTCTTACGAGAGGGGAAAATGGGAACAAAGGATTGGAAGTGAGTGGCAAACTCCCACTGAGAGAGGCTGATAAGATAAAGGTTGATGAACACACGCGATCTGCTGAAACTGGCACTGGAGAGAGATGGAGGGTAGAGAGGGCAAACGGTGAAAGGATAATTGAGAAGTTGCGTCGGAAACTGTAAGTAAGGAAAATTGGAGGAATGTATGCCTGGAAATGGTGGCAGTGGTGAAAACAAAATTCCTCTCTTGGTTTGAAACGTATGATGACATCATTAAATTGCCCTCTACACAGTCAATATTATAGTTTAGGCATATTTGCAATTTCGTGTATTTTTTTTTGTTAAAAGCAAAAATTCACTTGATTTTGTAAGAAGGTATCATAAGCTTTAAAAAAAATTAGGGTGGCATTTTTTCTGAACATTCTATGAAATCCAAGATGGCGTCCAAAATGGCCGCCGAACACTAATAATGCGATATCTTTGCGAATACATGTGATACAATTACAAATGAAGTGTCTAAATATATGTTTTCTGAGACCAGGAATCTAAATGGAATCATCAAATTTATGTTATATGTATGATCTACATGCCAAATTCCAAAATGGCCACCGCGCACCCACAATGTAAGCTACACCTTCTCCCTTTGCATGCATTACCAAGCCAACAGGATTTTGTCATTACAAACCAAGTATCTACCTATTAAAGACCATGTATTTTTCACAAAGAATACATAATTAACAACAACAAACAAGATCTAAATAAAATTAAATACTTGAATTATGTTCAATACAGTGTTCAATCTCTTAAATCGTTTAAACAGGAAGATGCAAAAAGTCATACTGATTAAATGCCTGGCTTTCATTTAGTAGTTTTAACAATGGATATCAAGTGAATTTTATTTTGTGAATGTCATAGAAAGTACACCTCAATCTTCACAGTCTTCATTTATCCTGGTTGGACAGTTTTGTTGTTGCAGCTGAAAACCCAGCATCCACAAACTTCCTACATGGATATTGTTCTTGCGACAGCTGCACCTTCCTTCGCATCCACGTTTGCACCCGCACTTTATGAGGTGCAATACTGCTTCAGGAGCTGGTGGATTCAAGCGAACTGGAGAGATGACTTGAACCGCATCAAATGTCCAACCAAATGCAGTTGGTGCTGGGAGGCACGGGTGAGTTTCACAAGCTTTTCTCCAAATCATGGATATGTAATGTGCCCGACGAATGTGTAAGTCCAGTGAGCCAGAAGTTGGTGGGAGGTTTTCTCCTTCGGCTGCACGATTTGAGTAGAGGAACCAACGGAGCTCATTCACTTTTGTGTAGATTTTGGATCGATACAAAATACAGACAAAGCGTTCCAACTGAGAGCATACATCAGCGGGCAGATCAATGTCATTCCCGAGCCTTGCTAGTGCATCCAGGATCTCATCATCACAAGACTAAAATGCCTTGAAGCACGAGTCTTTGTTTCTGCCAGCAAATCTACCAGACATATCGGAACCTGTCAGAGCATGAAAACCTAACAGTGCAGAAGGCGCTTTGGTCCTAAGTTGTTGTATATCTCCGCACAGAAATGTTCCTCTTCAGCTGCCCTTTCCTAAGGAAGGTTGTGGACGTCGGTAAGTTTGGATACATGTAGACAAGCAACAACAAGACGTCTGTGTCTGGGGAATGACAACAAGTTCTGCTTCATTGAGAACAGTTAGAGCATGCAGTACAAGCAAGTGTCTGCCTCTTCTTGGCTGTGATGAGGAGCGAGTCTGGGATATCAACATTGCCCTTGTTTGTGTTCCTGAGGTCACCTAAAGTTTTTTCAGTCTGTTGTTGGAGCTCTTGCTGTGACATACAACTTTGTCAGCCAAATACTCGGTCAGTTCTCCTTTGGTGCGGATATCTGATAAGAAGTCCTTCAGGGAAATATTTTGGATTAAAGTGTTGTCTTTCACGTGGTAATATGTTGACTTTCCCTTGGTCCTCTTGTCCTCATCTGTTCCTTGAGCGATGTTTTGATGTACCGGTCGAACACCAATCTGACCTCCTCATATTGTGCTGCCATGTTACAGATTATCTGGAGAAAGGCATCTGCAAAGTCTTGGCATGTTTTCATTTGTTCCGTTTTGCTAACTGAATTTACCACAGCCATGCCATCAATAATGATCACTCGGTGTGCTGACGATTCATCTGTTGGGTCAACATTTGTATGTTCCACTGCTGTCTGCCACCTGCAAGGGTTCTTGGATTGCTTGGTTATCAGATGGCTCCCTTCCAGTTGCCTCATTTCTGTCAGCTTGAACCTGTTGTGTGTTACTGTCCAGCTTCTCAAGATGATGAAGTATGATTGCCTTATCGTATGCCAGCAGGAGGGATCCATCTGAAAGCAAATAGTGATCGAGGCACCACACCAAACTCATAAGTTCCGATGCATTCCTTGAGATCACTCTGGTCGACTTCTTGAATAACAATGAACCGTTGCAACAGTCCTCGCTCTTCTTTGATTTTGACCACCTTGTCTCCCATTCGGATTCTGTCATTGCATTGGCCACTTTTGAAGGTACCAGTTTCTTTTTGGTCATTTTGTCCCACACAGAAGTTTTCCTTCCGTTAGGCGTTCGTGACAAAACCTTCAAACATCTGTTGCCAATCTCATCAGCCGAAGGATGTCGTTGTATCAGTTTCATTCATAACTGCTTGGTGAGCAGGTGTAGATCTCATCCTCATCAGCGGATTCAAATGGGTTTCCATGCGCGTGAAATACTGCACTGAGTTTGACAGCATTTTGTGTTATTCGGGAGAGCTTTCCCCCTGTGAGCTCCAGGTGCTGTGTTCTCTTCGCCTTGCTGCCAGTGAAGCACTTTTCTCAAATTCATGTTGTTAAAGTTTGAGAGTTCAGGTGCAATAAGAAAGTACTTGTCCAGTGACTTTTCATTCTGTGTGATTCCAACTATGCCTCCAATAACCTTGAGTTCACAATTCTCTTGTTCAATCCCATGGTCTGGGCCTATTGATGTGAATCCAGCATCACCTTTGGTGATGCAGAAGTTCCCTTTCATGAACTCAGCTCAGATCTCAGGATGCTGATTTTCTGTTTGTTGCATTGTAGAAATGTACAGTGGTAGAAGGCGTGCATAGTTTAAATGATTTCATGGCAAAGAAGTACTTCATAGTGATTCCAGACTCTGCATGTGCAGCAATAGGTCTGTTGTCTGGTGCTCGAACAAATTGGGGATGGTCTCGAACTGCTTCATGTAGTTTCCGATGAACGCTGAATCTTGTTTGCAGTGCCTTCAGATTGTTTGATCTTTTGGAAGATGTCCTGGATTCGAACATTTCGATGTTTTTGTAACGGCATCACTGAGTTGTGTCTGCTTCCTGAGTCTGTTTTGATGTCTTGCTGATAGGCTTCTCCCAAAAGAGTGGATGTTTCCTTCAAGAAGCTTCTTCATCAGGCTGAAGTTGCAGGAACTTTGGAAGTACAAACGTACAAAGCAAGCAAGGTAACTGTATGAGCTTCCAGTGCTCGATACATGTGTTTTCCGTTGAGTATTTGTGTTACGTTGTAGGTGAGTAAAGTCCAGCTTCGACCCATGCTTGGTCAATACCATCCCTTCCACATATTTACCCAAGCGCAGCCCAGAAGACGATGTGCAGCTCGCAGGTCGAAACAAGAACTGCTTCTTGATGTCCTCACGCTCCATCACAACTTCATGGCCATGTCGTATAGCTGAAATCAAGAGTCACGACTGTGATAGATTCTGGTCCCATGGCATGTGTGGCGATAGCACGTGCTCTCATCAGACCTGTGAACAGGGTGTCTACTGTGTTGGTGGCAATCGTATTAGTGGTGGTACAAGGGCAATGTTTGTCTTGGAACCAGATGGAGACAACAGAGAGTTGAAGGCCCCATGTTCCTGGAGAAGTAGAGCTTGATTTTACTTCTACTTCACTTTTTCTTTAAGTCCAAACAGCCAATAATCCATGCCATATCCTTCTCTTTGTTTGGCTGTGAGCTGGACTTGCAGGAATTCAGTGTGCAAACACACTTTTGTTGTTGGTATTGGTTTGTCACATGATAATATTTCACATGGAACAGCCTCCTCTAATGTTTGAGACCTTGATGACCGATCGATATCATGGTGTTGCTGGGATTTGTCAGATGCAGTCTGATATACAGCGGTGGCAGTGCCATGGAGTGTGTTCATGCCACAAGGGTGGATTCGAGAAAATCTATGTGTCCAGTGCAAACCAAACAAACATGTCATTAACCAACCAAGGTGGCCGATAAATTCCTCCGTGGATTTCATCTTTCAAGAACAACATTTGCGACTGCAGTCTCTATTTCATTACCTTGTTGTACGGGACGGTGAGGTCTAGTTTGCCTAATGTTCTCACAAGGGCCTTGGACCTGGTGTTTTTGTGCACATCCAGAGCTAAGCCGACGTAAGGGGAGTCTCAGTGCGGTGTTTGAAAGCGATCTCTTCATGTTTTGTTTCATAGGTGACCTGCCGTCAGACTTGTATCACATACGAAATGTTGTGGCACAATGCACTTTGGTTCATAGATTCGGCCCTGCTGATTGTTTTAACCTGATGTAAACCTTGGATAGCATGCTTGCAGAAGAGTTGAAGCAAAGCAGGTGGTTCATTATCAAATGTTCCTTCGAATTTCCACGGGGTTGCCTTGCAATGTCTCTTCTCAGTATTTTAGCTGCTTTCAGAAGGACTTTCACATCTTCTCTTAGGTCTTTTGTATTTGGCAATGCACCAGCTACAGGTTTCCTTGGCTTTTGTGGTTTGCTCAGGTTTGGTTTCGTCTGGAGGCCTGGTGAAGTGCACATCAGCGATGTTGTCCAAAATCAGTTGCTTTAAGTATGGTTTGTATCGCGGATTGTGGGTAAGGAACCATTGGCTTCTAGCAAACCAACATATGATTGTTCAATGTCGTTCATATTCAAAGCTGAACTGTTAGATGTGTCATTCATTTCAGTTTCCACCATGTCGAGCATCTTCAGGTCAGACACTAACTGTGCAAAATGAACATGCTGTTTTGGAGGTCTGTTAGCTTTTTCTTGTCTCGTTTTGCATGGCCTAAGCACAGAAGGGTATACTTAGTCCTCAGCAACTGCTGTAAGAAGATCAGGTGAGCCTACAACATTGCTCAGTCTGACTTTCAAAAGTTTTGTGT
Source organism: Eptatretus atami (assembly GCA_035128595.1). Classification (NCBI taxonomy): domain Eukaryota; kingdom Metazoa; phylum Chordata; class Myxini; order Myxiniformes; family Myxinidae; genus Eptatretus; species Eptatretus atami. The sequence continues at coordinate 24,241,926 of CM068958.1, read as the reverse complement.
CTGTTTGTTGACCAATGGCTTTGACTGAACTCCATGTTTTCAGTTGAGACGTCGTGCAATTTGTCTGCTTTGTCTTCCTGACAAATGACACACATCTCCTTGTCGAAAGCCTGCTTGTCGAAAGCCTGGTAGATCGCTGTGATGTGGAACCACTTGTAGATGCAGCATCAGATTTTGGCGGTCGTCCTATTGTCTTCTGTTTCATCACTGACGCTGCCTGTCGCTTGTTTTCTCATATCTGGTCTTGGGTCGTTCAATGCATGTTTTATTTGTGAGATCCTTATAACATGTGTCTTGTGGTATGAAACACCATTCTGTAACAGTTATGGGCAGACAAACCTTTTATGCGATTCTTTAATGCAGAGAATTCTGTTTCCCCAATGACATCGAACATCAGTGTTGTAATTCTTTCTCTACTGAAGGCAAGAAGGCGAAGCACATAGTTTGTATATCTGTTTGCTTGCTGCTCAACTGGCAAATAAAGCATAGTTCAAAATCCACCTTTTTGACTTCTGTTAGTTAGATGAGACTTGCATTTTGGTTAATCCAAGGTCTCTAAGCTATGTTATCATGGGTTATGGTTGCTGTGGTATTGCAGCCTGCAAAGAGAGAAATAATATGTTGGTACACCATAAAATGGACAAGTGGAACCTTAACATAAAGCGAACAAACTGCTGCCGATGACTGATTCGAACGTCATTTTCCGCCGCCATGTTGAAATAAAAAGGCAGCTCTGTCTCAAATTGTGCAAAATAAAAAGATTAGTAGTCAGGTGAAAGTTATTGTTATTATAGTCACCTCTATATACATTCAGCAAACTCATTCACAGTGATTATGGCATGATCTAACGATTAATTAATTAAGCTCCACCACATTCAAGCCTTTCCCGGAAAATCCTCTATGCATTATCCTATTATATAGCGAGACAGTTTTCCCGGAAGATTTTGCGGTGATAGCAAAACAAAATGGTTCG
>CM068958.1:24187134-24197786 GCA_035128595.1 Eptatretus atami | reverse complement strand
GTTTAAAGAATTTGGAAAGAATACATCAAATTTAGAACTTATCAAATGTTGTAAGAAATGAAAAATTCATAATGTGGTTATTTGTATGAGAGATGAATTAACAAACATGTCGAAACATACAAAGAATATTAATATGAACTTAGAAGATAATAATGGGAACGGTTCTCATTGGGTTTGTATTTTAAAAATATTCAAGACTATTAATTTGATAGTTATGGTCTTCCACCACCCTGTTTGAAGTTAATAAATTCTTACAGAGGTGTTTATCAACATTTCAAGTCCAAGAATTAAAATTCCAAAGTGTTGTGGTCAAATTATGTCTCAATGGTGTTATTTCAACTCAACAAAAATTAATGTTTTAATGACATTGATTTTAACGGTCATATAAATAACTTATGTTGGTTGGAAAAAAGATGGTCTATCTTGGTGTATCCGCAAGAACTGGATATAATTGATTTTATGAAATTTATTACACAAAAGGCACAGGCTGACGACAGAAATATAGTATAGCATAAATTATTAATTGAAAAAATGCTTATAATTAAGTTATCCAGCCCAGACTGACGTGAATGACCTTAGTGAGATAAGTGATTTATCACAATAAAAAAACCTTAAATGAAAACGGCACGTTTTGTTAAAGGAGTAGAATTTACAACCACAACACCTGTTCAACAAAAACATACACCTTTCTATTAAATTAAATTATCTGCTTAGTATTGAACTTTATAAAGAAGGAAGTATCAGTTAATATGAAAATAGAGAAATGGAGGTATAATATGTGTGATTTAGGATATAATTGGTCTTTTTCATTAAACCTCGGAGACCAACACCATTTATCATGTCTCGTAAAGAAGAATTATTAATCCTCTTGGCAAGAATCAGGATATATGTGGAAGCACAATTGCAAACAACAAATACACGATTTCGGGAATAGAAAATTATATGATTGTGAAGCAGTAGTTTTATATGACAAAGAAGGAAGAAATTGATAATATACTAAAATGTCCGAGGATGCAAAACTGACTTTAACAACAGGAAGATGGGTGTATACGTGTCATCATATTAATCTGTCATATATTTCTGATACATAAATCACATCAATGAAAGGCTTCAGAAGAATTATAATTTTTGCATCGGATACTACAAGAGAAAGGGTGTTAGATTTTACATTCCTTATGAATTGGGACATAGACATCGGGCATTTTTCAAATTAAAAACTGGCCTTATACTGATATTTAAAAAACCCACAATAGAGATTTTGATTAAATAATTTTAACCTAAAATTGAAACTTCTAAAGGTGATGAAATGTAAAACTTTTCCAGAAATCAAATCAACCAAATCTTCTCGTTTGCTTATTGATGAGAAAAATAATTTGGGATTTAAGAGTACGCAGAATCCATATGAATATATGTATGATATCTATGGGGTGAAGGGTAGATAGTAAGGGATGAGAAGGAGTTTGAAGAAACTGCGAAAAAAAAAAGAAAGAAGAGAGGGAGAAGTCGAGAGAAGGAGGAGAGAGAAGAGAGAGAAGAGGAGAGAGAGGGGAGGAAGGGAGAATAAATATAAATGTAAAAATATGGAAACCAGTGCGATTATAAAAAAGATAAAGGTAATGACAGGAAAATAAATCATCTCACGCACCGAGGAGGAAAACCAAGAAATGGCGTCTAATAGAAATATAATGCGCTCAAGAACTATCAACATCAGTTCAGGGAGAAGATTTCAAACGAGAAAGTGGAGATAAAGAAGAGAAAGAAGGAAAAAGATTATATTATTGTGATGTTGGTGAAATTGACTTTAATCAAAGTTTTTACATTTTTTTTTCGAAAAATAAATGGAGGGAGAGTGAAGAACATTTCAAAGGATTCTTTCTATTTAAAAAATAAGATTTCAAAATGTGCATGTTGGAAACATACCTAAAAAAAAAAAAAAAAAAAAAAAAAGAAGCGAAAAAAAATGTAAAAAGGTTTTCGCACTCTGTAGGAATTTTTCACATAAAATAATTGAATAATTTTTCTCAATGTAAAAAGAAAAGCCGAGAGTAAAAATATCTCGCATGTTAAAAGTAAAAATAATAGGTGAAACAAAAAGGTACATGTTCGGGTGGTGGCTCAAAAAAGAGTGAATTCAGTCACCAACCACAAACGAGGGGGAGTATACAAAAGTTTTTATCAGGAACGTAAATTTACAACAACTGGAATAACCAGGGGAATTACATCTACCAGGGTATTCTTTCTGTGTCAGGAACAAACATTAAATAAAAGATTAGATGAGGCTGACAATCCTAAACCGTGGAGCAAACTATCAATAGGCGTTGGATTGAAGTGTGCATGAGGCACGATATTGATTATGAATAAGCACATGTTGGAAGAAAAATGAAGCGATAACGAGAAATGTTGTATAATTTTGTCTCCTGATACAAATCCAGCCTTGAGGGAAAAAGTTGAGAAGGTTCATTGTGAAGAAGATGATTCCGTGCTAAATGAAACTTGGGCTTTGAAATTCAAAAAATTAGAGGCTCTAATGAGTCATTAAGATTGAAGAGGCAATTAGCTGATGAATTCATAAACCAATAATCACAAAGTTCATAGAAGGAAGGTTTATTCAAGGAGTTGATTATATCTGGTCCGCTGATTTAATTGAAGCTCATTATGATAAGGGGTAACAAGTATGCTTTAACTATTATTGATTTGAGGAGTCGAGTATGCGTGGGTTTGTCCTTTGAAAACCAAAACAGGTAATCACTCTTAGTTAGCTTTCAACAGATATTGAATAAAAGCAAAGAGAAAACCTAAAAAACTTGGTTTGGCTGAGAGGGTAGCAGGTTCTACAACAAAAATTTATGAATTTTCAAATAAAAAAACAATAACATTAGCATTATACCAGCACCTTTAATGAAGAAAAAGCGATGTTATTGAGCGTTTTAAGCGCACTTAAATAGAGAGACTATATAAAAATTCACTACAACTAAGGTTTCAAAATGGTTATCTATAATTCAGTAACATTGTCGATAAGTACAATGGACACGATCATACCTCAACGAAAACGAAGCCATCATTAAACATTTACGAAAATTAAAATTTGAAAAAAGAGATTAATGACAGAAAGCCTAGAGTTCCAAATTGTGATAATAGTAAAATATACAGGTGGAAATCTCATTTTGTGAAAGGTTATACCAGCGATGGAGCAAATGAACTTTAAAAAATTGTTATGTCGTTGGTACAGTCCTTGGACTTACAAATTATGTGATTAAAGGGGGAAGAGATTTTAGGTTCTTTTATTCACAGATATTAACAAAAGACAAAGATAAATGAAATTTTTTGACCCAACCCTTTTTAACTCCGCCCCTTTTTTGACTCCGCCCCACACAAGCCCACCCACAAAAGTCCCACATCCACACAAGCCCCAGCCCGCACATAAGCCACAAACCACGCAAACCCCACCACATAAGGCCACCATCCACATCCATCATGTCCACATAATTAGTGATTAGTATATTAGTTCCAACACCAACATGTTTATTTAATTAAAAAAACTTCGCCACACACACAGCCACATCACACCAAGTTCCACCCACACAAGCCCCCTCACCACCCACAAGCCCCACCACCACAGCCTCCACCCACACATGCCCACCCCACCCACAAAAAGCCCCCACCCACACAAGCCCCACCCCCCTGTGCACCCCCACTTGACCCACCACCCCCTCATCCACCCTCCACCCTTCCCCACACACAATGGGGAGGGGACGGGAGAGGAATGAGGGGGTGGTGGGTCGTTGGGAGCGCACGCTACCCCCCAACCCTAACCCTCCCCCCCTCACCCTTACATCTCCTTTATCTCTTCTGTAAATCAAAATCAGATAATTAATAAGGAAAGCATATATAAAACAAGATTTACAAACATTGAACAAAATCTTCTTTCGCAGCAGTCTGAATGGTTTATTTTGAAACTCGGTCAACATATCTGTTCAAAACAAAGAGGGAAGAACAATTAGGAATATAAAGATGATTATATTACAGAATTAAGCAAAATAATAAATATAACATTTACCTCCAGAGATTTGAGTGTTTGTCAGATTCCTCCATGAGATAAGTTGTTTTGTTTTGGTTCATTCCAGACAGGTTTAACTTGAAAAAAAATAAAAAAATAATAATGAGTCAACACTCAAGAGAGATATAGACAGAGACATAGAGACAGAGATAGAGAACAGAGGGAGAGAGAGACAGAGAGAGAAAAGACAGAGACAGAGACACACACAGACACAGACACAGACACAGAACACACACACAGAGGGATAATTTCTCAGCCTTGACTCGACTCATTCCAAGGTCAGAGGACTGAGAGGAGTTTTTCAGCCAACAAAAATGTCATTCAATTCTCTTCTGAACATTTGAATGTCTTTAAGGAAGTCATTCATTTTTGCCACTCATTCGTAATTCAAAAGGACCTGAGTTTTCCAGATCAGTTTATCAACGATGTTCTTATTGGGACAACCTGTTTTAGAAAAAGACAACAATAATTATTGGTGTATAGTGATTTAATTCTGTCAAAACCAAAAAATAAATGAATGGGTTCAAGAATCTCACCTCTCTCTTGTGAAAAGATTGACTGCAAGTCGAGTCTCTCCAAATACTCCATTCTCTGAATAACACTCAGAATCTCTGATAAGACTGAAATAAGAACGAAGTTCGCTTTGGTAATAATATCCCTCTGTTGATGACAATCATGGGAGATTACACACAATGGGTTTTTAAGGGGTGTCTCACATAGGAAATGAGTCGAGTTTTGGCTTTGGCAAGGAAATTCGGTCTCAAGCAGTCGACTCATTTTTTGCCCAAAAATGAAAACAGCTTGCTTTGAATGATTATTTGAGAAAAACTTACATAAAATATACAAATGTTGAATTTGGAAAGACCATGAAAAATAAGAGCATTAAGAGAATGTTATCATTTCATTTCTGCTCACAAAGACATACTTAAACCCATAACCAAGTTCCAAGTTATTATATTTGTGAATATACTCGATGGAAATGAATGTATCAGAAAATTAAGTTATTCCCCTAAGTAGAATATGAACAAATCTTTGTTGGTTTCGCTCTTTGAGTGGAATGAAAATAAAAGGACTGTGATTATGTTGGGGGGAAGAAGTGCTTTAATCGGTAAGTCTCAATCTTTCATAGTCTCAATTTTAGCATTTGCTGTATGGGAGGGAAGGGGATAGCTTGGGGAGAAAAATCAGTTCCAATTTACATTTGCTTGTATGGGAGGGAAGGGGATAGGTGGGAGAAAATCAGTCTCCTATTTTTGAGCTTTGGGGCTTGAGTCAGAAGTTTTTCCCTTTCCCCCATTCCCATGAAATGGGTGTCCCCAAACTCCATTTAATCTAACTGTCGATGATGTAATTAAAGCTGATAATGGGTCCATGAATGATACACTATCGATCCAAGCACGTGAAACCAAGCAAACTGTGCCCCATGAATAAATTACAAACCCTTTAGTAACTGCACTGTAAATATGGAAGGCCACAGAGTGTGGAAGCAAATGACATAAATGTTTTTGAGGAAGATGGTGGTCAGTGTCTGTTTTTTTTCCCAAACCCAACATTTGGGGACCTCCGAATGCTTGGATTAACGGCTCGAAAACAAAAAATACTCAAAGTATAGACCGACGCAGTTGAACAATGTCTGATTTTAACAGAATCAGATAGGGATGGGACATGACTGTGTTGTCACAGTCCAATGCAGATTAGCCCAAAATCCTCCACACCTCGTTTCTCATTCTAAAGGAACTTATAGACAACAGAATGTTTGTAATCATTGATCAACTTTTCCAATTTGGCTTCCTTTTTCTGACTGCAAAGCTCGTTCTATAAAACTCCGAAGAACTAAATCGATCAAAAAATCACAGTTTCATTGTTTGAAGAACAAGTAACAAAGGCAAAGGCTGAGTATTCACAGCATCAAACAAAAACTACTAACAAATGATGAAACACTCACTTTTGCAGCACTTAATACTAATGGTGGTGGTGCATAACCACATATGCCAGACCCATTTAATACTTCATTTTAACGAAGCAAGTTGATGGTGACCTCATGAGGAAACCTCTATCACTGAGAAGGTTTGATAGGACTGGTGCAGCATTCTTAAAGGGTAAATGTTTCTTCAGTAACATGTCTTCCCTATCTGCTGGAGTTGTTTGTTTGTTACCATGGGGGGACTTGCAGCTGAATCTTGCCTCTTCAGGGAAGGTGATAAAGGGCCGTTTTAATTCCCTGAACTGGTGATTAATAACCTAAGTTTATCATTTTTATGTATATGCACCAAGCAAGATCTCTGACCCAAAAAAACTTTCTTTGGTGGTACACATTTAAAATCGTTAATTTCAATCAGTGATATGCATCAGAGATGCTTTAATTGTGCATTTGAGCCGGAAATTGACAGAAACTCACCGAACACATCCAAACCCATGGTGATTCTCCTATTTCTTTCCGTCACCAGTTTCCTTGAATATATGGTGCTTGATGCACCCAAGATGCATTAACAGTATACATGTGTCGATGCCCAATGGTCATGTGTCCTTCGCGAGGCTTGATCGCTGGTATCACCCCATGTTAAAGAATGTTTGTAGCCTCCTCAAATATTTTCCCTCCATCTTCTATGACCACCACATGGTCACTGTGGGTCTATCTTGTCCAAATTCCATTGTAAGAAGCTGCTTATTGGAAATTTAATAAGTCTTCTTGATGATCCACGATGCTTTTAAAGAAGCTTTTTCGCCAAACTCTGGATAGCGTTAGCAAGAAAAATATCCATATTTCCCATCGCAGTAATGTTTGGTGGAATGATTGGAAAACCCATGTATGCTGTTTTGTCACAATTTAATTTTGTAACAGGACTCATACAAGTCGAATCTCATTGCCAGGTTAGAAACCCAAATTCTAAAGCTGGAGAACAAACTGGCAAAACAAGAAAATGAGACAAATTAATATATTAACTCTAGAAAAAAAGGACTCTGCTTGAGAGTTCTTGCATGAAAAGGCTCTGGAATCATTAGTTAGGCTTGGAATACATAATCTAAAAGTATCGGATAGCCAGAGTAAATAAATTTTTCCACTCAAAATGCGAAAACCAAGCCGTCTCGCTTATTTTATCAGTAATGGACCCCAGTAAAAGTAATCAAAATTCTGACGAGGTAAAAAAAATACATTAAAGAAGTTCTATTCAGACTAATTTTCAAAAAAAGATGTTTGTGGCGATAAGTAAAACCTCTTTACCTCCTCTTCCCATCTCTGGCTGAGACCAAGCGTCTGGAACTGGAGGTGCCCGTTATCCCTCAAAGAATAGAACCGAGGCCCTGGGTGACAATGCACCCGGAATTGATGCCATCCTGCTGAATTTTTATCTGGATTTTGGCCTGTATCGGTCCCGGAACTCTGAACATAAATCCATGAATCTTGCGATCCGGGGTAATGCCATTTGAGTCCCCCGGAGAGCAGTGGTTAGTCTCCTCCCAAAGTCGGGTGATTCTCCGATGGATGGAAAATTTGGGTCTGGTCTCATTACTTTGTACTGACTATAACTCTTTTCAAAAGACGATGGCAAATCCGTCTGAATAAAAAAAAAGTCATTTGGTGATCTCGTTCCACCTTGATCAGACTTCTGCATGCCTGGTCCGGTTTCCATTTTATGATAACATTTATTGGCTTCGGGATCTAATGTATGCTTGCCATAATCGAAGTGACATTGAGATATTTTTTCTGGACTTTGAAAAGCTTTCGGACAGTCCTTGATCATTTTCTTTGTGGTGAGTCCTCAAAGCATAGCTTTGGGGTGATTTCAGAGCCCTTTCATGGGTTAATTGTACACTGACATATTTAGTATAAATGAAGGTTCACAATTAATTTGATGTTCCCATACGGTTAAGAGGGGTGTGGCAGGGGTTGCCCAATTCAGGCTTGCTCTTTGTTGGTTGGCAACTGGAAACCATTACTTTTGTATGCTCAGGGAAAATCTCCGTCTAACTTCTTTCCACGGAGCCTCCGTTAAGAATATCTGCTTCCTGCGATGATGTTTGCATTGCTGAGCCGCTATTTTATCAACCCTCTCTTCCTGATATTTCAGGAAGCCCGTGAATTGTGCCAACGTTTCAATGATGCGGGCATAACAAAGTAATGGCACCTTCGCCAAACTCTGGTGTAGGGTGAAGACTGTGGAGGAAATCTCAACTACACAGGGATTTGATCCAAGAGGACACTTGGGCTAATAATGAGCAAAGTGTGGCCAAAAAATCATCATTATTGTTATGACTACTATGACTCAAAATCTCATTTCATCCTGATGAACCCTATTTCCCTAAACTGAGCTTCTTTGACTGTTCTGCCAGAGATCTCCCCCTGTTAGCACAGGGAAAATAAACTACATACTGCCCAGCAAGACCTGTACAAGTTAATGTTTGAAACATAATTATAAGCGTTTCACCCTAAATGGAGTGTCACTTGGGAAGAGGCTACTTCCTGCCGTCCCCCCTTTGAATCCAATGTATTGTAAAACTAATCAATGTATTGTAACTAATCAACAAAAGAACGGGAGATCTCCACATGGCGCCTCTTCCACTTGATCATCCAATGTAACATTATGTCAGGAGCTTTGCCCCCAATGTCACAGCTGCCCATTTTGTTCTGTAAACGAGGACGTATTTCATCTCATATTGACGTGAAGACTATTCCAATATTCATTGGTTAAATTTTGTTCTCTCAAATGAATTTCACGTTTTATTTCGATCATGTATTTTTGGTCTAAAATAAATGCCAACATGAAAAAAATAGAACTGCGTGTTTTGTTGTAGGTACAGCAAAGCTTGCTATATATTATTAGAAAGGAGAAGAGAATGGAAACCACTTCAACAATGCAACATAAGTCATTTTTCAGTGCACTTGTTCTGAAAGGTTAAAACTGCATTTAAATTCCGAAAACTAATGATAATATTGATAATTTTGTGGAAAAAATGGGTGCTTGGAGGGTGTTTACGAGGTACTGAAAATGATCTGGTATTAATTTGTTTGATATCATTCCTAAAAATGATGTAACATGTTGGAATTGTAGTAATGCTTTATTTATTCCGTTTTACTTTTTCTTAGATTTCAGGAAAAACCATTTTTTGGATTTTCTCCCGTTTTTCTCCTCGCTATAATCGTTTTTCTCTTCCTTCGTTTTCTTGTATTTTCTGATTTGTAAATTGTACGTACATATATTTTTACTTTTTGCAAATCAAAGGACCCCAGTCTCTCTGTCTCTGTCTCTGTCTCTCCTCGCAACTATTCACAGTTTTTTGCAGGTGTATATCATAGTTTATCAACGGGCGAATGTATACGACGGGGTTTTTTTTTTTTTCCTGTTTGCAGTTTTTCACGGCGTATTTGTAGTTTATCGCTGGTGTATCAATTTTTTCAGCAGGAGTATTCGACTTGTTTGGCATATTCACGTTTTTTCGTGGGCGTATTCCGCATTTTTTTCCAGTTTTTGTTAGGCAAGTTCAACAGTTTTTTCACGGCATAATTTGCAGTTTTGGGCAATTTCGTGGGTTTTTTTCGAAGGCGTATTTGGTTTTTTGGGCATTTTCATTGTTTATCGCAGGCATATTCACGTTATTTCTTTCACGGTGTTATTCAGGTTTTTTTCACTTTTTCGCGGTCAGTATTAACAGTTTTTTTGGCATTTTCACGGGCATATTCGCAGTTCATCATGGAGTATTTAACGTTTATCGCAGCGTATTCAGTTGTTCTCCGACGTTTTGCAGTTTTAATGGGCGTATTTGTGTTTTATCAGTGTATTCTATTTTTCATGGCATATCACAGGGTTTTTTTCAAGTTTTTTCGAGCATATTCGCAGTTTATCACGAGCGTATTCACGGTTTTTTCATGTTTTTGAGTTTATCGCTGGCAATATGGTTCGTATTTTTTTTGTGGGTGTATTCGTCAGTTTTTTCAGTTTTTCGTGGGTGTATTCACAGTTTATCGGCGGGCATGTTTACAGATTTTCAATGGCGTGTTTCATGTTTTTGGAGTTTTTTGCAGTTTTTTCGCCTGCGTAGTCGCAGTTTATCGTGGCCATATTCATGTTTTTTCACGGTTTTTCGAGGGCATATTCGCAGTTTTATTGGGCGTATTCACGTTTGTTTCATGGGGTGTATTCAGTTTTTCACGTTTTGCCAGTTTAATTCCGGGACCGTATTCGGGTTTATCGGCCAGATTTCAACAATTTGGTTTTTCAGGTGTGTTAGCAGGGGGATTTTTTTTCTGCTTTTCACGGTTTTTCGGGGAACGTATTATGGGTTATTTTTTTCGTTTTTTCGCACTTTTTTACGGGCGTGTGGGATTTTTTTTTTTTTTTATTTTTTTTTGTTTTTTTTGCCCCCACTTTTTTTTTTTTGCGCCCCGCCCGGTCGATTCCCCCCCTTTTTTTTTATTTTTTTTTTTTTTTTTTTTTTTTTTTTTTTTTTTTTTTTTTTTTTTTTTTGCCGCGTTTTTTATTTTTTTTTTTTTTTTGCCTCCGCCGACCCATTTTTTTTTTTTTTTTTTTTTTTTTTTTTTTGTTTTTTTTTTTTTTTTTTTTTTTTTTTTTTTTTTTTTTTTTTTTTTTTTTTTTTT
>CM068958.1:24131808-24148327 GCA_035128595.1 Eptatretus atami | reverse complement strand
CCCACCTGGTATTAATTCAATAGCTGAGTGGGATTTGAACTCAAGACACTTGGATTCTAAGCCCACCACCCTAACCATTAAGCCAACACCAGGCATAAAGGATGTATACTTTTTATAATCTCTTCAACTTGTATGAGTAATGTATACAGTACTGTACTTTGACAAGTTTGGTTCGTTGGTAAGGTGGAATATCTACAGGTGGCATCAAATCAACACTCTCCAATATGCAGAGGAAATTGTTACCCTTGCGTGGTAGTACTTAGTTTAAGGCCTCAGACAATGTAGTTCTTAGAACTTTTGGAGGACTGTATTTTTAAGTATGTATGTGGTTAGGATAAGGTGTCTGCAAGCTGCCACAAAGGAATGGTGTTGCAGAGAAGAGCTAAGTGTAAGGTGTCCCATCCATTTTCTTCCCTTCCATGAACTGGGAAAGGCTGGGCAAGTGTAAAGGGTGGTACGCACATTTCTCCCCTACGTACAGGGAGGGGGAGATGCCCCACACCAACTGGCTGTCTGTATGTGGGAGGTAGGCCTTGGACTGTTCTCGATCCATGATTGGTTGAACTCCTCAGTCAGTGATTGGTCCATTGTGTCCAGGGCAGAATGACCCCTGTGGCCAGAGATTGGTTAGCCTGAGAGTACAGGGGGAAGGAATGGAGACTTGCAGCGAGGTAGGAATTGCAGATAAAAACCCAGCTCCCAACAGGAAATTGTCCCTCTTTCACTCCAAAAGCTGTGGCTGCTAAGACAGCTCATGCCTCTGGGACAATTCCTACTTGTGGGACATGGCTGGGCCTAATGGTTATGCAACAAGACTGGTTCCTGGGACAGCTCCATGCTCTGCTCACTTCTACTTCTGGTTCACTGTCTGTACTGGCTCCTGCTGCTGGGACACAAATTTACCAGTCTGGGTTTCTTCATCACAAACTTTCCTCTCTATCTTGCCTGGTTTGTGTATTATGACTGTTTTGTCTGTTTGTGAGTCTAAAGGCAGTTCATCTTTCCTGTATAGTTTCTGTGTGTCTTAGTTGTATGGGGATTCGATTCTGGTGTCCTCGTGTGTTCCCAAATTATTTATTTTTCAAGAAACTGTGTGCCGCTCATGATCCCACCATTTTGCTGTGCCGATGTTTAGATTATTTTGGCATCCCTAGAGTGCTAAATTGTTCACAATCCTGATTATAACCGGCGAGGTATTAGACCTCGCCGGACTCTCCAGGTTGATGTTCAACTGCTCAGGTGTTGGGTCGTGTCAAACATTAATTGCTCAGTTATTCTTGGAGCTAGCTAGCTCCCAGCATGGTCAGTAACCACTCAATTTGTGGTGATCAAGTGGTTTCCCTCCACGCAAAAAAAAAAATTAAAAAAAATCACTCGACTGGCGAAAGTTCTGACAAACTTCGAACTTTGCTGCTGAAGAAGGTCAAATGCTAAAATGACAAATTGGGTTTTCTTCACACTGGCAAGAACAAAATAATGATTGTGGGTGGCAAGACCATCAACATGGAAGAGGGATAAAACTCCAAGGAGAAGAAATCTAAATGTGCACTTTTAATTATCTTCGTGCACTGATTACTGACACCAACAATCAGTTGAAGAAAATAAATAGAAGAACGACATAAGCAATATCATTAATGGTGGTGTTGAGTGAAATTTTGGCAAATCGAGGATCAAGTAAGAATGCCAAGAATCACTATAGTCATATCGATGCAGTGTTTCATATCTATACATGACCCATGGATAAGGCCGAGCAGGAAAAGTTGAACACTTGAAATGTAGTGTTTGCAGAGATCGCTGAAGATCATATGGACTGACAGAAGAACCAACCAATACGGTGGAAGAAAGCAGAAAAAAATATTATGGTAACATAAAAAGGAGGTCAAGGTGACAATTGTGAAAAGTTGATGATGCTGTGTATCACTGAGGAGATGGAGGGGGAGACTGACAAGACAATGGTGTGACCAAATTCCTGCTCTAAAAAGACTTTGGTGGAGAATATAGGAGCATGGTATGATATTTGCCGGAAGGTCATGAATCCCCAGTCTTCTTCGTTTGTGTGCATTAAGGTGGCTGGCTTAAGATCTTCAGGTCTTGAGTTCGAGCCCCTGTCTTTCCATGAAATTACACTGAGTGGGTTGACTCAGCCTATTATCCTTCCAAGGGTGGCAAAATGAGTACCGGCTTACTGAAAACAGGGGGGCACTGCTTCAGTGTCACAGCCACGCTCCCAGCAATGATGCGGCCAGCAACCACAGACTGGATACGAATTTTTTTTCTTCTTTTGTATGCAGCACGAGGCTGCGGAGAGCATCATTGGCTGAGGGTGTGGCTGTGCCACTGATGTTTGGAAAAACTCTGTCGTTTAGGGCAGGAATTGTAACTTTTTCTTGGTGCTGGTGACAACTCACCTACTCTTCATGAGGGACAATGTGGGATCTTTAGCATCCACCAATACCGGCGGACAGGACACTCAATTTAATGTCCATCCGAAGAATGGCACACACATTGATGAAGCACCTGCCTGTGAAACACCAGGATGACAGCTTATAGCTGGGTCAGGATTCGAACCTAGGTTCGCTAGACAGCTTAGAGGTGAAATACATCTAGGGCATCCTGTCAGCCCCAACCCTCAGTGACGAGTCAGTGATGATTTATTACTATGATTACGGTTCCTACTATTCCTACTTATGAGTTGAACTTCCAAAAAAATTTCTGTATTTGCCCATCACATGATCTAATATCACATCAATAAAAGGAAAGCCTGCCTTCCTAACTGACAATGAGCAGGTACGTTTGACCTTGTTGTAACTGTTTTTACAAGTTCACTTTTTAATAATGTGTGTTCTTAAGATGTGTGATTATACTCCACCAGCTGTCCACATGACGTCCACGCCATCTGCTGTAAACCTTTGTTAGGTTCCATGAACAAAAGCAAAAAAAACTTTCAGAGCCTCCTTAAACGACGTAATTGGATTTACTCAGTTTTGGAACCAATGCTCAATCCTAAAGACAAAACGAGACCAAAACAACTCAAAATCCAATTTGAAAATAATGTCACTCATTCGAAACTGTATTCTCATCCTCTTGTGTTTCATCTTTGCACGGATCTTCTGTTCAGCCTCATTTTTATCTTTCCTCCCATCACACACTTTGCACATCCTCATGTTAAGGTATATCATTAGCTGGGTTTCTTATCTCCAAACACCCCTATCCTATTCCATCTTCTATCTCCCACCCCCTTTCTTCTCATTTACATCTTCAATCTCTCAGGTTTTTATCTCACCACATCCATCTCCTGTCTCTGAATCGTGCAACTCTCCCCGTCACCTAATGGAGTGCATTTACGACTGTCGATCTCACCAAGCCTGAGCCTATTGTCAAGCACACATTGTTCCTGGCACCTGGCACTTTTCATTTGTAAACAAACTCAATGGGGGATTAATTTCACTTTATCAAACCCACTGAGGCTTCCTGAGACTTTCAAAGAGAAAAGATTGTTTCTATTTTTATCATGTTAGTGTGGTTTAAACACTTTCAGAAACTCGAACGAACAATGAGCATTGTGACACAATTATTGATAGCAGTAGGAGCATTGACAATTACATAGTATTAACTGGAAATGAAGAAAGGGTGCCACGAAAGTCTTGGGTACAGCACATCCAAAAACCACTATTTTGGGTCATTTCTCAATCTACCCAACTTTATGAATCCATTGAATGCAATAATTGTGGCGATACTTTAAATACAAAAAGAAGAGTTCAGCTTGTGGCAAACTTGCTTCAGGTTTTTAATGTCCTGGATTTGATTTGTGATGGAATTCGATTTGATTACAACTGTCTGGAGCACTGCCAACAGGTGGAACTACATTATGGAGAGCACGAGCGGGGGCTACCCGATGCTGCCCGAGGTATTTGGAGGGGGGGGGGCGGAATACCTGGCGCTTGCGGGCTGGGTGAGCTTTTCCCAGTGGGGGGTTTCGGGACATCTTGACATTAAAAAGCTATGGAGTGTTTGGCCTCATGGGGGTTAACTTTTAACTGTGGGCCGGCAGCAGCGCTGCCTGACCCCATATCACAATATACACTTGTGACTGCCTTTGGTGGCCTCAACATGGACGTCAAGGACAATATGTGGTGGCTTACCACCTTGCTCAGATTGTGAAATACATACACCCAAAATCTGTGACCTCTCGGTGCACCGGACGGGAGCAGAAATATATATATTATATATATATATATATTATATATATAGAAATATTATATATATAATATATATATATAGAAATATATACATAGAATATAATATATATATATATATACAGAAATATATATTATATAAATATATATATATATATAGAAATATTATATATATATAATATATATTATATAATATATATATATATATATATATATATATATATATATAAATAGAAATATATATATATATATGTATATATGTTTATATACAGCCATGACTCCCGGAGATTAATGCGAATGCAAAAGAAATGGCGGCAAAGGTCGGAGGCCCACGGGTTGTACTCGACCCACAACAGATACAAGGACATAAGCAAATGAAATGAAATGAAATGGATAAGTCAATGACAGTTATCAAATATGTGCAATGACAATAATTCAAATTATAATAATGAAAGAAAAACGTGAGGTAAATTAAATCTAAATCGAATTGAGGAGCCTCCACACAGACTTATACACAGACAAGAGAACAGAATAATAAAAGAAAAATCCCTCCTTTATCCCAGCACTTAGCTGTGTGCCCAGGGATGGGCTCCTCAAGCTGGACGTGCACCAAAAACGGCTTCATCACTGGGCGGGAAAAATGCTCTCAAAATGGCGCCGAATGGCTCTCTGGGTGGGAAGACGCACAGGAGGTAATTCGGGGATGGCACTCGAAGTCAGGGCTTAGGGCCCTGTCACACCTTGACGTGTTAACCAGCAATGGCAACGTATAAAAATGTATGTAAAACGTTGGCGTACGCTGAAATTTTGATCGTTTTTTAAAGTTTTGGGCGTATTCATAACGTGTTGATCGTATGCATAACATATTAGTAACGGCACAGAACGTTTCGTTGTGTTATTGATAACTTTTACCAACGAATGCTTAGCCTGTTGTCGGCGTTCACAACCTATGCCCAACGATAGTTTAACTTACGCATAGCGCGCTAAACGTATCGCCGGCGAACTCGTGTCGTAGCCTGTTAAGAACCTGCCGCACGCCGATTTAAATCATAACCGCCTGAGAATTTGAAGTGTCAACATCGCAGTCACACCTTACGATTTTGCCAGCGTATGCCGGCCTATGAAAAATGTGTCTAAAACGCTAGGCGCACGTCAAATACGGTATAGGTAAGTTGTTAACGTTAAGAGTAGGCTGGAAAACAATGAAGTACGCTGTCATATTATGTGGTACGTGTAATACGTCGTGAAATTTCAAGCATGCTGAAAATTTTACGACGTACTCGGCGTATGGCTAACACGTTCCGCATGCATTGTCATATGTTCCTGGCACGCTCCGCGATTGCTTACACACGACGGACACACGTTACTTGTTGGTTACTCATAAGTCGAAAACACGTCAAGGTATATATTAACATACCCGCAACCTAATTTTCAACCAATGGGTAACGTCCTTTTAACCTATGAGTAGCGTGCTCTGAACCTATGTTTAACGTGCTTGAAACCTATGAGTAACGTGCATTGAACCTATTTGTAACTTGCCTTGAACCAATGACTAGCGTGCTATGAACCTATGAGTAACGTGCGTTTAACCTATGTGTAGCATGCTTTGAACCTAAGTATAACGTGCTCTAACCTTTGAGTAACATGCTATGAACCTATGTGTAACGTATCTCAAACGCACATTGTCGTATGTAGACGAATAGATTGACGTCTTCCGGACGACCACAGCACTTACTGAACGTGTTCTTAACTTACATCTACGTGTAATGGCGTATTGGCAGCATTAAGGGGAATTGGTATATACAAATGGCTTCACAAGAGGAACCCATCATTTCCAGACTCCATGTTGAGTAGATGTCAATGCCAGTAGTATCAGTAGTTGTAATACTATTAGCAGTAGTGGTGTGCGTGACAGTAGTAATAGTAGTAGTAGTTGTAGTAGTAGCATTGGTAGTCAGTGTAGTAGTTAGTAAGTAGTAGATAGTAGTAGTAGTAGTCAGTATGTATGTCTATTGTCAGTAGTAGTAGTAGTAGTATTATGTCGTATGTCATAGTAGTAAGTAGTGTAGTGTCTGAGTATAGTAGTATAGTTGTCTATGTCAGTATAGTAGTAGTAGTAGTATGTCTATGTTTCAGTAGTAGTAGTAGTAGTAGTAGTAGTAGTATGTCTATGTCAGTAGTAGTAGTAGTATGTCTATGTCAGTAGTAGTAGTAGTAGTAGGTCCATGTCAGTAGTAGTAGGTGAGCGTGATGGGAGGGTGTGGGTGATGAGGATCCTCTTATCGTCCACGAAAAGGAGACTACTTTGCACCATTGTTCGATGTTCTTTTCGTCTAATTTTTTTCCTCATTCCCACGATAAATATTATTTGTTACTTTAAAGTATTAAAAACGACTTTGACAAATGCATAATTCTACTAGTAATGAACACAGAACGCTTCGATAACTTATACATAAGTTATACCAACGATTGTTTATCGTGTTTTAGGCGTCCACAAACCTATGGCCAAATAGTCTAGCGTATGCATAGCGTAATAATTCCCAAGCACGTTATTCATAGGTTATTAAATAAGTCACGGGTAACCTAAACATTACTTTGATGTGTTTCGACGTATGAGGAACTTTCAAGTAGCGTGTTCGGAAGTGTGAACATCTGTAGTGTGCTTACAAAACGTTACTCATAGGTTAGAAATAAGTTTCGGGTAGGCGAATGTTACCTATACGTGTTCCACTTATGAACATACAATTAACGTGTGTCAACGATCGCATAATGTGCCTACAACTATGGCAGGTAGCGAATCTGTGAGCCAAACGCCGAGTACGTCATAAAATTTCAAGCATGCAAAATTTTTTGGACAACCAAAAAGTACAACGTTTAAACCAGCGTAATACGACCTATGTAGTGTTTTTCAGCGTGCACCTAACGTACACAAAACGTACCGATAAACGATTCGACGGCCCAGCCAGCCATGCTATGTGCCAGCTTTTAGACCAAATTTTTCATAAATCGGCATACGCTGGCTAAATCGTCAAGGTGTGACAGCCCCTTTAGGAACTGCCGCACGGCTTCCTCGTCAATCATGCTGGCCGATGCAGCTGCTCTCTTCGGTGATATACACGAGGCTTCGAGGTCGGTCTCTCCCGATCAGCCAAGAGTCGATGGCTGAGCATCTTGCTCCATCATGCGAGCCAATTCACCTCAGCACGAATACGACAATCGTGCCGTCTTCTTCATGCATCAAAGAAAAGACCTCCATAATGCTCTGCTTTTTCGACCGCTGATCCTGCCTCTCTCGCTTCTGTCCTGCTTCGAGCCTTCATCTTTGACCGTGTCTCTCTTCTCCTGCCTTTTTCACCTCACCTGTGCATTCGTTTCTTATCACCCCCATTGATGTCCCGCCGCACAATAATCACTCCGGGGGTGTGGGTTTGCCAGCTGTTCCCCTGGAGGTGGGGCTCTGCCTGCTCGGCACGTTTTTCTTGCTTGTAATTGTTTTAAAAACGTAATTCTTTCATTACTGGTTGTAATACAAAAACATAGGGAAAAGTCAGGGGGAGGGGGATAACATACTGGGGGGAAATTATCCTTAATCCTTATCTAATTAACACCGCACCCCACCTCGGGGCGGAACCCCATATCCTCAACTGGAATATTTATCGATTGGGAAGAATAGGAAAAAAAATTATACTGGAGTAGCTACCGTAACAAATATCTATGAACAAACTTTAAGGTTTTGAACAATTTCATGTAAGAAAATACTAAAAGGAAATTTTATGCGATGCGATCATACCCAACAACAAATATTCGACCGGAAAAACAGCTGATCAAGTAGACCCAGACAAATTTCAATTTATTTAAAAAATTCTATTTTTTCGACTGGATCGACTACCCACAACATACCTGAACCTACCTCAACCAGTTTCAGTATATCTGACAAGTTCTCTGAGATTTAAACGAAGCTTCGTTTTGTTTATTATTTAGACAGGGTATTCAAGTTCTATCTTCTCCGACAGTTTTCATAGGATCGGCTGGAAATTTTTGACAATATGGACTGAATGACTGTCCACAGTCCTCTTGCCCATTTTTGATTTTCGAAAATAATTTTTTATGATTTTTCAATTTCAACAGTCCCTTCTAGGCAACGCATGGTGTACATAGCAAGCGGTTCTATATTGCACACAACTCGTCATGTGTGAACCTTACCACCAGAGTTTCAGTCGAAATCGCCATTGAGAACGGGAGCATGACCCGAAGCAGACGAGAATCAGAAAAACTAAAGTAGACATTCAATTATAAAAAATTTCCGATCGAGACAACAAACATTCAACGAAAAACGAATAGAATCCAAACATTCAAAATTAAAGAAAAATAATATATTTTTTTCGACTGGCGACGACACCCAACAGGACAGACAACCTATCGAGCGAAAAAACAATGATAAGGGTCGAACAACAAAGTTTCAAAAAATGTAAAAAAAAAAATTTTTTTTGTCGACGTGGACGATACCCAACCAACATATCGACGAAAACTGATTAATAAGGTTAGAACAGATTCAAATTTTTTTTTCCACTTGGATCGATACCAACATACATGAAACTACCATACCAGTTTTATGTTATATCGTGACCTCATAGTCTCTGAGATATAACGAACTTCGTTTTTATTTTAGACCAGGGTTCATTCAAATCTATCTTCTCCGACAGTTTTCATAGGATTCGGCTGAATTTTGACATATGCTAATGTACACGCCACAGTCGTCGGTGGCCCGATTTTTGATTTCGAAAAAAATAATTTTTTATGATTTTTCAAAAATTTCAAAGTCCCGTTGCAGGCAACGGTGGTTCATAGCAACGGTTCTATTGCACACAACTCAGGTCATGGTGTGAACCTACCCCAGTTCATTCGAAATCGCCGTATAGTACACAGACACAATATGCGAACGAGTTATAGGCAACAAATTTCCCAATTTTATGAAACGGAAAGTTGTTTCGATGGATCACTACCCAACGGACAGACAAACATATCGCACGGAAAAACTGAATTAAGGGTTCAGAACAAATTTTCTAAAAATTTAAAAAAAAAGTTTTCGATGGATCGACTAGCCACAACAGAAACATATCGATGGAAAAAACTGAGTAATAAGGAGAACAAATTTCAAGAATTAAAAAAAAAAAATTTTTTTTTTCGTACTGGATCGACTACCCAACAGACAGACAAACATCAGCGGAAAAACTGATATAGGTAGGACAATTTCAATTTTTTTAAAAAATTCTTTTTGTTTCGACTGGGAAGTCGTGGGACTACCCAACATACCATGAACCTACCTACAGTTTCCTTAGTATATCTGCTCATAGTCTCTGAGATAAACGAAACTTCGTTTTTATTGTTTATGACAAGGTTCATTCAAAGTGTCTATTCTCCGACAGTTTTCATAGGATCCGGCTGGAAAATTGTTGCAATATGCTGAATGCAGCCCACAGTCGCTCGTGGCCCGGATTTTGGATTTTCGAAGAAATAATTTTTATGATTTTTCAAAAATTTCAAGAGTCCCGTTGAGACAAACCGGTGGTGTCGCATAGCAACGGTTTCTCATTTGCACAACTCGGTCGATGGTTGAAACCTTCACCACATTTCTATGAATCGCCATTATTATGACGGTAGCACGGACTAACGACCAGACAGACAAACATGATCGACGAAAAACTGAAAAGGTAGAACAAATTTCAAAATAAAAAAAAAGAATTTCCACTGACGACTACCCAACTAACATATCAACGGAAAAACTGATAATAGGGTAGAACAAATTCCAAAATTGTAAAAAAAAAAAAATTTTTTCGAGCTGGATCGAGACCCAAAGACAGCCACCTATCGACGGGAAAAAACTGTAATAAGGGTAGAAGCAAATTTCAAAATTTAATAAAAAAAGAATTTTTTTTCGACTGGATCGATTACCCAACAACCTATCGACGGAAAAACTTGATAAATAAGGGTAGGACAAATTTCACAAATATTTTTTTGTCCACTGATCGTGACACGCCAACATCCGTGAACCATACCATACCAGTTTCAATGTATATCTGTACTCAAGTCTCTGAGATATAACGAACTTCGTCTTTTTTATTGTTTTAGACCAGGTTCATTCAAAAGTTCTATCTCTCCGACATTTTCATAGGATCCGCTGGAAAATTTTGACAATATACGATGTACTTGCCCACAGCTCGCTGCGGTTGGCCATTTTTGATTTTTCAAAAAATATTTGTTTATGATTTTCAACAATTTCAAAGTTCGGTCTGGGCACGTGCGTGGTCACGGTTTCTCATTTGCACCACACTCGGGTCATGGTGTGGAACCTACCCACAAGTTTCTGCGTCAATCGCCATTGTATGAACGGGCCTGGAGCGAACAGACGACAGACAAAACATATGACGAGAAAAACTGAAGGCTAGACAAATTTCAAATAAAAAGAAAAAAGAAAAATTTCCCACTGAACGGACTACCCAACAAACATTCAACGGAAAAACTGTCATCAAGGGCTTAGAAACAAATTTACAAAATTTAAAAAAAAATATTTTTTCGAGCTGGATCGACGACTCAACGACAGACAAACCTGATCGACGGAAAAAACTGATAATAAGGGTAGAAGCAACAGTTTCAAATTTTAAAAAAAAAAATTTTTTTTACGACTGTGATCGACTACCAGACAACATATCGACGAAAAACTGATAATAAGGGTCAGACAAATTCCACAATTTTTTTTCCACTGCGTCGACTACCCAACATACCATGAACCTACCAATACCAGTCATGTGTACTCTCTTCTCATAGTTCTCTGAGATATAACGAACTTCGTTTTTTTTTTTAAGACAGGTGGTCATCAAAGGTCTATCTTCGTCCGACAGTTTTATAGGATCCGGCTGAAAATTTTGACAATTTGACTGAATGTAATGCCACACAGCACTTCCCTGGCCCGATTTTCTGATTTCTGAAAAATATTTTTATGATTTTTCAAAACATTTCAAAGTCTCGTTGCTAGGCAACGTGGTGTCCATAGCACGTTTCTCGATTTGTACACAACATGGTCATGCGTAGGAACTTACCACCAAGTTTATCGTAATCGCCATTGTATTAAGGAGCACTGGACCGAACAGCAGACGAGACAACATATCGACGAAAGAACTGGGAAAGGGATTAGAACAAATTTAACAAATTTTAAAAAAAAAAAAAAAATTGACTGTATCGACTACCCAACAAACATGATCAACGGAAAAAAAACGTGACTAATAGGGTAAACAAATTTCAAAAATTTAAAATAAAAATTTTTTTTTCGACTGGATCGACGACCCAACAGAGACAAACCTATCGACGGAAAATGTATAAAGGTTAGAACAAATTTCAAAATTTTTTTCCACTGATCGACTTCCCAAAACCATGAAACCTACCATACCAGTTTTCATGTACTATCTGACTCATAGCTTGAGATATAACGAACTCGTTTTTTATTATTTTAGACCAGGGTTCATTCAAAGTCTATCTTTCTCGACAGTTTTCATAGGATCCGGCTGGAATTTTTACAATATGACTGAATGTACTGCCCAGTCGCTCCTGGCCCGATTTTTGATTTTCGAAAAAATAATTTTTATGATTTTTCAAAATTCAAAGTCCCTTGCTAGGCAACGTGGGTGTCATAGCAACGGTTCTCATTTGCACACAACTCGGTCATGGTGTGAACCTACGCACCAAGTTTCATCGAAATCGCCATGTATAAAGAGCACTGGAACGAACAGACAGACAAGACAAACATATCGACGGAAAAACTGATAAATTAGAACAAAATTTCAAAAATTAAAAAAAAAAAAATTCGACTGGATGACTACCCAACAACATATCGATGGAAACTATAATAAGGGTAGAACAATTTCAAAATAAAAAAAAAAATTTTTTTTCGACTGGAGTCGACTACCCAACAGACAGACAATACATATCGACGGGAAAAAAAACTGATAATAAGGTACGACAAATTTCAAATTTTTTAAAAAAATTCTTTTTTTTCAACTGAGTCGACGTACCCAAGCATACCATGAACCTACCCTACAAGTTTCATGTATCATCTGACTCAATAGTCTCTGAGATATACGATCCGAACTTCGTTTTTTAATTGGTTTTAGACAAGGTTCTATTCAAAGTCTATCTCTCCACAGTTTTCATAGGATCCGGCTGGAAATTTTTGACAATTTATGGCTGATCACTCCACCAGTCGCTCCGTGCCCCGATGTTTGATTCGAAAAAATAATTTTATATGATTCAAAAAATTCAAAGTCCCGTTGCTAGCAACCGTGGTCCTAGCAACGGTTTGCTCATTTGCACACGAACTCGTCATTGGTAACCTACCCAGCAGTTTCATCGTAATCCCATTGTTATGACGGAGCACTGGACCGACAGACAGACGACAAAACATATCGACAAAAACTGAAAAAGGGATTGAAACAAAATTCAAAATTAAAAAAAAAAAAAAAATTTCCACTGGATCACTACCCAACCAAACATAACGGAAAAGAAACTGATATAACGGGTTAGAAACAAATTTCAGAATTTCAAAAATAAAAATTGTTTTCGACATGATCGACGACCCAACAGACAGACCAAAAGCCTATCGACGGAAAACTGATAAAAGGGTAGAACAAATTTCAAAAATTTAAAAAAAAAAATTTTTTCGACTGTGATCGACTACCCCAACAAACATATCGCGAAAAACTGGTAATAAGGTTAGAAACAAATTCCAAAATTTTTTTTTCCCACTGATCGACACCCAAATCACTATAACACCACTACCAGTTAATGTATATCTACTCATAGTCTCTGAAGATATAACGAACTTCGTTTTTTTATTGTTTTAGACAAGGGTTCATTCAAAGTCTATTCTCCGCAGTTTTCATAGGATCGGCTGGAAATTTTTTGACAATATGAGTGAATGTACTGCCCACAGTCGCTCGTGGCCGATTTTTATTTCCAAAAAATAATTTGTTTGATGATCTTTCAAAAATTTCAAAGTTCCGATTGGGCAACGGTGTGTCAACGGTTCTCATTTGCACACGAACTCGTCATGGTGTGAACCTACCCACAAGATTCAACAATCGCCCATTGTATTAACGGCACTGGACCGAACAGACAGACAGCAACATATCGACGAAAAAACTGAAAAGGTAGAACAATTTCAAATTTAAAAAAAAAAAATTTTTCCGACTGGATCGACGACCCCAACAGACAGACAAACTATCGACGGAAAAAAAAAAAGTAATAAGGGTTAGAACAAATTTCAAAAAATAAAAAAAAAAATTTTTTTCGACGTGGACTCGACTACCCCAAAGCAGACAGACAAACATATCGACGGAAAAACTGTAATAAGGTAGGACAAATTTCCAAATTTTTAAAAAAATTTCTTTTTTCGACTGATCGCTACCAACATACCATGAACCTACCCTACAAGTTTCATGTATATCTGACTCATAGCTCTGAGATATTAACGAACTTCGCTTTTTTATGTTTTAGAACAAGGGTTTCATTCAAAGTCTATCTCTCGACAGTTTTCATAGGATCCGGCTGGAAATTTTTGCAATATGGCTGAATGCACTGCCCACAGTCGCTCGTTGGCCCCGGATTTTGATTTTCGAAAAATAAATTTTTTATGATTTTTCAAAAATTCAAAGTCCCGTTGCTAGCAACGTGGTGTCCATAGCAACGTTTCTCATTGCACACAACTCGTCATGGTTGAACCTACCACCAAGTTTCATTGAATCGCCATTGTATTAACGGAGCACTGGACCAACGGACAGACAGACAAAACATATCGACGAAAAACTGAAAAGGTTAGAACCAAATTTCAAAATAAAAAAAAAAATTTCCACTGGATCGACTACCCAACAAACATATCAACGGAAAACTGATAATGAAGGTAGAACAAATTTCAAAATTTAAAAAAAAAAAAATTTTTTTTCGACTGGATCGACACCCAAACAGACAGCAAACCTATCACGAAAAACTGAAATAAGGAAAACAAATTTCAAAATTAAAAAAAAATTTTTTTTCGACTGATCGACTACCCAACCAAACATATCGACGAAAAACTGGATAATAAAAGTATGAACAAATTTCACAAAATTTTTTTTTCCACTGGATCGAGTTACCCAACATTAACCATGAACCTACATACCAGCTTTCATGTATATCTTACTCATAGTCTCTGAGATATAACAACTTCGTTTTTTATTGTTTTGACGCAGGGTTCATTCAAAGTCTATCTTCTCCGACAGTTTTCATAGGATCCGGCTGGAAATTTTTGACAATAGACTGAATGTACTGCCCACAGTCGCTCTTGGCCGATTTTTGATTTCCAAAAAATAATTTGTTTATGAATTTTCAAAAATTTCAAAGTCCGTTGCGGGCAACGTGAGTGTTCAACTTGCTCATTGCACACAACTCGGTCATGGTGTGAACCTACCCAACAAGTTTCATCGATAATCGCCAATTGTATGAACGGAGCACTGGACGCCGAAGCAGACAGACGACAAACATGATCGACGAAAAACTGAAAGACTAGTAAACAAATTTCAAAATTTAAAAAAAAAATTTCCACTGGATGCGACTACCCAACAACATATCAACGGAAAAAACTGATAATAAGGGTAGAACAAATTTAAATTAAAAAAAAAAAATTTTTTTCGACTGGATCGACGACCACAGACAACAAACCATCGACAGGAAAAAAACTGATAATAAGGTTAGAACAAATTTCAAAATTTAAAAAAAAATTTTTTTTCGACTGGATCGACTACCCAACAAACATATCGACAAAAACTGATCAAGAAGGTAGAACAAATTTCACAAATTTTTTTTCCACTGATCGACTACCCGAACTACCATGAACCTACCATACCAGTTCATGTATATCGTACTCATATCTCTAGATATAACGAACTTCGTTTTTTTATTGTTTTAGACCAGGGTTCATTCAAAGTCTGATCTTCTCCGACAGTTTTCATAGGATCCGGCTGGAAATTTTTGACAATATGACTGAATTACTGCCCACAGTCACTCCTGGCCCGATTTTTATTTTCGAAAAAAAAATTTTTTTATGATTTTTCAAAAATTTCAAAGTCTCGTGCTAGGCAACGGTCGTGTCCATAGCAACGTTCTCATTTGTACACAACTAGGTCAGGTATGAAGACCTACCAACAATGGTTTATCTAATCGCCATTTGTATTAAACGCAGCACTGGTCCGAACAGACAGACATGGACAAACATCATCGACAGAAAACTGTAAAAGCTGTAGAACAAGAATTTAAAAATTAAAAAAAAAAAAAAAAATTCTCGACTGTATCGACTACCAACAAAACATATCAACGGTAAAAAACTTGAGGAAAAGGTAAACAAATTTCAAAATTTAAATAAAAAATGTTTTTTTCGACTGATCGAGCGACCCAACAGAGACAACCACGACGAAGAAAAACTGATAATAAGGTAGAACAAATTCAAAATTTTTTTTTCCCACTGATCGACTTCCCAGACAATACGATGAACCTTACCATACAGTTTCAATGTATATCGACTCATAGCTGCTGGAGAAATAACGAACTTCCGGTTTTTTATTATTTTAGACGGGTTTCATTCCAAAGGCTATCTCTCCGACAGTTTTCATAGATCGCTGAGAAATTTACAATATGACTGAATTACTGCCCACAGTCGCTCCTGGCCCCATTTTGATTTTCGAAAAAATTAATTTTTTTATTGATTTTGTCAAAATTTCAATAGTCCCTTGCTAGCTAACGGTGTTGTACATTAGCAACGGTTCGCATTGCACAACAACTCGGTCATGGTAACCTACGCACCAAGTTCATCGAAATCGCCATGTATTAAAGGACACTGGAGCGAACAGACAGACGCAAGACAAAACATATCGACTGGCAGAAAAACTGAAAATAGAAACAAATTTCAAAAATAAAAAAAAAAAAATTTCGACTGGATCACACCCAACAAACATACGATGGAAAAAACTGATAATAAGGGTAGAACAAATTCAAGAATTAAAAAAAAAAATTTTTTTTCGACTGGATCGACTACCAACAGACAGACAAACATATCGACTGACAAAAACTGATAATAAGGGTAGGACAAATTTCAAAATTTTTTTAAAAAAAATTCTTTTGTTCACTTGGAGTCGACTAACCCAAAGCATACAAACGCTACCCTACCAATTGTCATGTATATCTGACTCATGAGTCTCTGCAATTAACCGAACTTCGTTTTTTATGTTTCTAGACAAGGTTCA
>CM068958.1:24114204-24125918 GCA_035128595.1 Eptatretus atami | reverse complement strand
GGTCATGGTATGAACCTACCAACCAAGTTTCATCGATATCACCATTGTATTAACGGACCACTGGACCGAACAGAGGGACAGAAAGACAGACAGACAGACAGACAAGCCGGTAAGGCGGACATAGGAAGTGGACTACCAATTAGACTGAAGGCGAAGGGCCCGTTCGATGGGATGACCTGACGGATAAAGCAAACAAGAATTAATGATTTCTAGCTTCAAGGGTTTAATGCTGCGATTGTTTTTTCGTTAAAACATACCCCCACATTTAGAGTTTTTCGGCCGTTGTAGGCAACGGAGGGTCCATAGCAACGGTTCTTTCTCCATTCACATAAGTAGGCTATACCTGTACCTACCATACCCAGTTCGGTATATCTGACTCGATCGCTCTGAGATATATACGAACTTCTGTTTTTATTATTGTTTTCACCAGGGTTCATGTCAAAATCTATCTTCTCCGACAGATTGTTCATAGGGATCCGAGCTGGAAATTTTTGACAATATGGGCTAATGTACTGCCCATAGTCGGCGTGGCCTGCCGATTTTTATTATTCGAAAAAAATAATTTTTATGATATTGTTTCAAAAAATTTAAAGTCCAGTTGCCAAGGGAACGGTAGGTGTCCTAGCAAACGGTTCCATTTGCACACAAATAGTCATGTATGAACTACCAACCAAGTTAATCAATATTGTATTATGAAATCGCCATTTTAAGATATAAGGAGTACATCTCCGAAAAATAAGATGACAGACACGACACCCAACAAGCCCGTAAGGTGGACATGAAGTCGGACTCCCAATAGAACCGACGCGATGGCCGATCGTATGGGGAATGACCTGAGGATAAAAGCACAGAAAATTCATGATTCTAGCTCAAGGTTAAATGCTGAGATTGTTTTTCGTTAAAATAAACCCCCACATTTGAGGTTTTTCGGCCGTTGCTAGGCACACTGGAGTGGGGTCCGTATGCAACGTTCTTTCTCACACAATAACTTAGGAACATACCATGAACCTCCATAACCAGTTTCATGTATATCTGACGTCCCTAGTCCTATGAGATATGACGAACTTCCGTTTTTTTTATTGTTTTCACCAGGGTTCATTCAAGTCTGATCTTCTCCGACAGTTTTCATAGGATCCGGCTGGAAATTTGACAATATGGCTAATGTACTGCCCACAGTAGCTCGATAGCCCGATTTTCTTGATTTCGAAAAAATAATTTTTATGATTTTTCAAAAAATTTCAAAGTCCCGTGCTTCGAACAAGGTGGTGTCCATAGCAACGGTTCTCATTTTGCACACAACTGGTACATGGTATGAAACCTACCAACAGTTTCATCGAAATCGCCATTGTATTAACACAATGAACCAACGAGACATCGGAAAGAGGTAAACATCAAAAAGTTTTGAAACTTTTTTTTCGACAGTGATAAACAACATATCACGGAAGTATAAGAGCAAAATTCTAAAAAAAACAAAAAATAATTTTTTTTTTCACTACATCGATCTACCACAGACAAAGCCGTCAGGCGGACATGGGTAGGCGCACGACACAATAGAACCTGCGCGGTGAGGCCGTTCGGATGGGGAATTGACCTGAGGATAAGCACAAAAATTTATATTTCTCGCTTCAAGGTTAATGCTGCAATTGTTTTTTCGTTAAAAACCCCCACATTTAGAGTTTTCGGCCGTGCCTGGCAAACAGGGGTCCAGCACGGTGTCTTTCTCACACATAACTAGGAACATTACAGTGAACCTACCTACCAGTTTCAAGGTATATCTCGACTCATATGTCTTGAGATATATGAAACTTCGTTTTTTTATTGTTTTTCGACCATGGGTTCATTCAAAGTCTATCTTCCGACAGTTTTCATTAGGATCGCTGGAAATTTTTGAAAATATGCCCTTAATTTTACTGCCCACAGTCGACCGTCCCGATTTTTGATATTTCGAAAAAATGAAATTTTTTTATGATTTTTTCAAAAATTTCAAATCCCGTTGCTAGGTCACGGTGGTGTCCGATAGCAAACGTTTCTCATTTGCACACAACTATGGTCATGGTATGAACCTAACAACCAAGTTCCATCGAAAATGCCATTGTCATTAACTGGAGAAGCACTAATCGACAGAGTGAAAAGACAGACGACAAACATATCGACGGAAAAAGTGATAATAAGGGTTAGGAACAAAAATTTTCAAAAAAATTTTAATTTTTTTTTTTTTCGACACATCGAACCAACAGAAAGAGTGGGACTTGCGCTACATGAACCGCGCTGCGATACCATGAAGACACAATCAAGCACGGAAAAGTGTCATGATCGTCAAGGGAATGCGACAGATTGTTTTTTTGTAAAAATTTACCCGATTTTAGAGGTTTTTCCGAGCGTGCTACCCAAAGGAGTCATAGCAACGGTCTTTCTCAAGCTAGGACAATGGTCGACTACCAGTCCAGTAAGATTCGGACTTATGCCTGAATATAACCGAACGCGTATTGTTTCGCCGTTCGTAGTCATCCAGGAACAGTTAAATCGCGCTGAGAAATTTTGACAAGAATTCGCTGATTCTAGCTCCAGAGTTAACCGCTGCAGGATTTTTTGATTTTTTAAAAAATACCTAATTTTTATGATTTTAAATTCAAGTCCGTTGCTAGGCAACGAGGTGGTTCCATAGCAACGGTTTCTCATTCACATCAACTAGGTCCCATGGTAGAACCCTAACAACCAAGTTTCATCAATGCGTTTACTGAATTTCGCATTTATCGATAAAGTCATCAAAAAATGAATATAATTTTCGAACTATCTTTTATCGCTGTCCCTCGACACAAGCGGTCTCACAAGTGATCAATGGTCCCACGTACCATAGAAACTGGCGCAGTGGCCGCGTGAAGTCTGGAAATTTAATGACAATAAAATTGTGATTGTACTGCGCTCACAGCGGTTGCCTCAGATTTTTGTTTTCGATTAACCATAATTTTATGATTGTCTAATTTCAAGCCGTTGCCTAGGGCAACGGGGGTTCCATACAACGGTTCCTAAAATATTGCCACACAACTAGTCATGATGAACCTACACTACCAAGTTTCAGTTTCTGACTATAGTCCGATTTGAGACTTACGTTTAACTTACATTGTACCAACGGTTATCAATTCAAAAGGATCAATCTCTCAAGACAGTTTTTCACGAATATGATCGGACTGGAAAGTTTGAACAAATTCCAAACTCGTCTAATGTTTATTTTTGAATCGAAAAATAAATTTTTTAGGTGATCGTTGCTACTCACAGAAAACATATGAATCAAAAGTCGTTGACTAAGAAGGTAGGACAAATTGTCAAAAAATTTTACACGGTTTCATTTGTTACAACGAGATGGCAGTAATGACCTATCCAAACCAAGTTTCATCGAAATGCATTGTATTAACGGAGCAACTGGACGAAGAGACAGACAAAACGACAATGTCCGGAAGGCGACATGGGAAGTCGGACTACCCAATAGACCTGACGCGAATGGCCTGTTCGATGGGGAATGGCTTGAGGATAAAGCACAAGAAAATATCATGATTCTAGCTTCAAGGGTGAATGCTGCATGATTGTTTTTTTCGTATAAAAGTACCCCCACATTTTAGAGGTTTTTCGGCCGTTTGCTAGGCAACGAGGGTCCAATAAGCAACGGTTCTTTCTCACACATAAACTAGGAATACCCTGAACACTACCTTACAGTTATTATGTATATCTGATCATAGTTCTCTGAGATATAACGAACTTCGTTTTTTATTGTTTTCGACCAGGGTTCATTCAAAGTCTATCTTCTCGACAGTTTCCATGAGGATCTCGGCTGGATAATTTTTGAAATATGCTGAATGTACTGCCACAGTCGCTGTGCGCCCCGATATTTTTGATTTTCGAAAAATAATTTTTTTATTGATTTTTCAAAAGTTTCAAAGTCCGCGTTGCAAGGCAACGGTGTGTGTGTCCGGTAGGCAACGGTTCTCATTTGCGACACAATAGTCATGGTATGAACGCTACCAACCAAGTTATCATCGAAAGTCGTCAATTTCATTCACGAAACGCGCATTTATCTGATATAGGTAACATCTCCAAAAAATAATTTCAGACAGAGACACCACAAGCCGGTAGGCGGACATGGGAAGTCGACTGCCCAATAGAACTGACGCGATGGCTGCGTTTGATGGGGAAGACTGAGCGATATAAGCACAAGTAAAATTCATGATTCTACGTTCAAGGTTAATGCTGCAGATTGTTTTTTCGTTAAAACCCCCACATTAGAGGTTTTTTCGGCCGTTGCTAGGCAACGAGGGTCCATAGCAACGTTCTTCTCACACATAACTAGGAACATACCGATGAACCTACCCCATACAGTTTCATGTATATCTGCTCCTAGGTCTCTGAGGATATAACAACTTCGTTTTTTATTATTTGCTTCAGACCAGGGTTTCATTCAAAGTCTATCTTCTCCACAGTTTCAATAGGATCCGGCTGAAATTTTGACACATATGGCTGAATGTACTGCCCAAGTAGTCTCGTCGCCGATTTTGATTTTCCGAAAAAATAATTTTTTATGAATTTTTCAAAAATTCAAAGTCCGCGTTGCTAGGAAACGGTGGATAAGTCCATAAGCAAGCGGTTTCATTTGCCACAACTAGGTCATGTAGATGAACTACAACCAAGTTTCATCGAAATCGGCAATGGTATTAACGGAAGCACTGGACCGAGAGACAGACAGACAGACAAGCCGGTAAGGCGGACATGGGAAAGTCGACTACCCAATAGAACACTGAAGCGAAGGCCCGTTCGGATGAGAATGACCTGAGGATAAACAACCCCAAAGAAAAATCAATGATTTCTAGCTTCAAGGGTTAATGCTGCAGATTGTTTTTTTTTCGTATAAATTACCCCCACATTTAGAAGTTTTTTCGGGCCGTTGCCGGGCATACTGAGGGTCCATAGGCAACGGTTCATTTCTCACACATAACTAGACATTAACTGAATCCTACCTACCAGTTTCAATGTATATCTGACTCATAGTCTCGAGATATACGAACTTGTTTTTTTATTGTTTTCGACCAGGGTTCATTCAAAGTTTATCCTTCCCGACCAAGTTTTCATAGGATCTCAGGCCTGGAAATTTTTGACAATATGGCTGAATGTACTGCCCACAAGTCGCTGCTGCCCGATTTTTGTTTCGAAAAAAAAATTTTTTATTTCTAAAATACAAAGTCCTGGCAAGCCGTTCTTCTTTTTGACATATATGTAATGAACCTCAAAACTTTCAATGCAATCGCATTGAAACGGCACGCAGCGCGGACAAAGCAGAATTATCGCGGAAAAGGATGGGTAGCTAAGACATTCAATTTTTTTTTTGAAAATTTGCTCGCGTCGGCTACCCGAATCGCGAAAGTGATAAGTAAGCAAGTTCTCAAATTTTGCACATTTTTCGACAGGATAGTATGAACTACCAACCAAGTTTCATCGAAATCGGCCATTGTATTAACGTGCACTGGCCATTTTACGAATAAGGGAGACAGAATCAAAAAAAAATTCGACAGAACCATAAAAGCCGGTAGGCGGACATAGGGAAGTCGACTACCCAATAGAAACCTGACGCGATGGGCCCGTTCGATGGGGAATGACCTGAGGATTAAGCACAAAAATTCATGATTCTAGCTTCAAGGTTAATGCTGCAGATTGTTTTTCGTTTAAAACCCCCACATTTAGAGGTTTTTCGGCCGTTGCTAGCAACGGAGGGTCCATAGCAACGTTCTTTCTCACACATACTAGGACATACCTGAACCTCCATACCAGTTTCATGTATCTGACTCAGTCTCTGAGATATAACGAACTTCGTTTTTTTTAATTGTTTTCGACCAGGGTTCATTCAAAGTCTATCTTCTTCCGACAGTTTTCATAGGATCCGGCTGGGAAATTTTTGTGACAAGTATGGCTGAATGTACTGCCCCACAGTCACTCGTGGCCGATTTTGATTTCGAAAAATAAATTTTTTTATGATTTTTCAAAAAATTTCAAAGATCCGTTGCCTAGGCAACAGGTGGTGTCCATAGCAACGGTTTTCTCTTTGCACCAACTAGGTCATGGTATGACCTACCACCAGTTTCATCGAATTCCCATTGTATTACGGAGCACTGGACGCAAGAACATTCAGAAAATAAAGGGAAACAATTTCAAAAACAATTTTGAAAAATTTTTTTTTCGAGCACATGATCTACCCAGCATATCGACGGAGTATAATAAGGTAGACAAATTTCAAATTTTTTTTTTGAAATTTTTTTTTCGACTGACACGACACGAAACAGAGCCAGACTAGGTCTTAAAATAGACCTTTAGCTGTAGCGCGGGACATGGAAGTCCGACGACCCAATAGAACCTGCGCGATGGGCGCAGATTTCCGTATGGGGGAATGACTGAGGATAGCACAAGAAAATCTATGATTTCGGCCTTCAAGGGTTAATGCTGCAATTGTTTTTTCGTTAAAAGCCCCACATTAGGGTTTTTTCGGCGTTGCTAGGGCACGGAGGAGGTCCATGCACAACGGTTCTTCTCCACCATAAATAGGAACATGCCATGAACCATACCCTACAAAGTTTCAAGTATATCTGACTCATAGTCTCTGAGATATATTAGAACTTCGGTTTTGTTATTGTTTCGACCAGGGTTTCATTCAAAGTCTATCTTCTCCGACGTTTCATAGGATTCCGGCTGGAAATTTTACACTATGCCAATGTACTGCCATCAGATCGCTACGTGTCCCGATTTTGATTTTCGAAAAAATAAATTTTTTATGAATTTTCAAAAATTCAAAGTCCCCGTTGCTAGGAAACGGTGGTGTCCATAGCAAGGTTATCATTTGCACACAACTAGGTCATGGTATGACCTACGCAACCAAGTTTCATCGAAATCGGCAATGTATTAACGGGAGCACTGGACCGAAGAGACAGACAGACAGACAAAGCCGGTAGGCGGACATGGGAAGTGACTACCCAATAGAACTGACGGCGAAGGCGCCGTTCGTGGGGAAATGACCTGAGGATAAAGCAACAAGAAAATTCATGATTCTAGCTTCAAAGGGTTAATGTGCAGATTTTTTCGTTAAAATACCCCCACATTTAGAGTTTTCGGCTCTTGCTATGCAACGGAGAGAGTCCATAGCAACGGTTCTTCTCACACATAACTAAGGACATAACCTGAACATCACAATAACCAGTTTCATGTAATATCTGACTCATGTCCTCTGAATATAACGAACTTTCGTTTTTTTTAATTGTTTTCGGACCAGGGTTCATTCAGAAGTGTATCTTTCTCGGACAGTTCCATAGATCCGGCTTGGAAATTTTTGGACAAAAATCGGCTGAATGTACTGCCCACAGTCCGCTATCGGCCCGATTTTTCGATTTTCGAAAAAAAATAATTTTTTAGATTTCAAAATTAAAAGTTCCCGTTGCCTAAAAGGCCGGTGGTGTCCGTAGCAACGGTTCTCATTTGCACACAACAGTCATGAGTATGAACCTACCAACCAAGTTTCATCGAAATCGCCATTGATTAAAGTACTGACGAACGAGCAGCTTCGAGAAGTATTTGTAGAAAATTTCAAGTTTGAAAACTTTTTTTCGATCGACTACGAGAATAAGGAAAAGTATTGTAAACAATCATTTCTAAAAATAAAAATAATTTTTTTTTTCAGAACTACAAATCGACTACCCACAGACAGCCAGGTCAGGCGGACATGAGGTAGCTTCTAACCGCCAATAGAACCGACGCGATGGAGCCGTCGATTTGGGGGAATGACTGAAGTGATAAAAGTCACTAAGTAAAATCTGATTCTACGCTTCAAGGGTTAATGCTGCAGATTGTTTTGTCGTTAAAATCACCCCACATTTAGAGGTTTTTCGGCCGTATGTTAGGCAAGGAGGGTTCCGTAGCTACGTTTCTTTACTCACAAAACTAGAAACATACTGAACCTCCATACCAGTTTTCATGTAATCTGACTCACTAGTCTCTGCAGAATAACGAACTTCCGTTTTTTTATTATGTTTCGACCAGGGTTCATTCAAAGTCTATCTTCTCCGACAGTTTTTCATAGGATCGGTGGAAATTTTGACAATATGGCCGATGTACTGCCCACAGTGAACGCAGCACCGATTTTTTGATTTTCGAAAAAATAAATTTTCTTAATGATTTTTCAAAAAAATTTCAAAGTCCCGTTGCTAGGCAACGGTGGTGTCCATAAGCAACGTTCTCATTTGCACAACTGCTCCATGGTTATGAACCTACCAACCAAGTATCCATCGAAATTCCATTGTATTACGACACTGGAGACAGAGCAGCTGCGACGAGACATGACGGAAATGATAAGTCATTTAATTTTTGAAAACGAAGGACTACCCACAGACAACTATGAACGAAGTGATAGAGGGTAACTCAATTGTTGAATGCCTGATCGACCAACAGACAGCGTAGGGGACAGGCTGTCGCCTACCCAATTAGAACCTGATGCGATGAGTGCCCGTTCGAATGAGGGATAATGACCTGTAGGATAAAGCACAAGAAATTCATGATTCTAGCTCAAGGGTTAATGCCTGCAGATTGTTTTTTCGTTAAAATACCCCCACATTTGAATGGTTTTCCGGCCGTGCTAAGGCAACGGAGGGTCCATAGAACGGTTTCTTTCTCAACACATAACTCGGATAACAACTGAACACTACCATACCAGTTTCAGGTAATCTGACTCATAGTCTCTGAGATATAACGAACTTCGTTTTTTTATTGTTTTCGAACCAGGGTTCATCAAAAGTTAATCTTCGTCGCCGTACAGTGTTCATAGGATCCGGCGTGAAATTTTTGAGCAATATGAGCTGAATGTACTGCCCCACAAGTCCCGCGTGGCCCGATTTTTTGCATTTCGAAAAATAATTTTTTGTTTCTAATTTAAAGTTAGGCGTGTTCTTGACAAACCTAATTTCAAAATAGTCGTTGAACCTAACAAGTTACGAATCGGGAGGCCATTAACCGGGATGGAGCTGCCGCAGAGGCAGACGCAGATTTTTCTCAATTTGACAGAAAATATGGTCATTAGGGTTAATGAACTACCAAATTTTCCAAGTTTTCATTCGAAAAAATCCAATATTTGACAGTGTGATACTGACAATCAAGCCAATTATACTACGAAAATGAAAATATAGGGTAGAACAAATTTCCAAAAAAAATAATTAAAAATATTTTTCGACAGAACGACTAACCCAACAACAGCCAGGTAGGACGGACATGCGTAGTCGCTGCCCTTAGAACCTGACGCGATGGGCCCGTTCGATGGGGAATGACCTGAGGATTAAGCAGCAATAAAATCATGATTCTACGCTTACAAGGGTGAATGACTGGCAGATTGTTTGTTTCGTTAAACACCACCCACATTTAGAGGTTTTTCGGCCCGTTGCTAGGCAACGCGGGGTCCATAGCAACGTACTTTCTGCACACATAACTGGGCATACCATGAACCTCCCAAACCAGTTTCATGTATATCTGACTCCTAGTCTCTGAGATATAACAGAACTTACGTTTTTTATATTGTTTTCGACCAGTGTATACATTCCAAAGATCTCATCTTCTCGACAGTTTCATAGGGATCCGGCCTGGGAAATTTTGAACAATATGGCTGAATGAACTGCCCAAGTTCGCTCGCAGATTTTTGATTTTCCGAAAAAAAAATTATTTTATGATTTTTCAAAATTTCAAAGTACCGTTGCTACGTGAAACGGGCGGTTTGTCCATAGCAACGGTTCTCAGTTTGCACACAAACTAGGTCATGGTAATGACCGTAGCTCAACCAAGTTTCATGAACGCCATTATTAAGCCTGACCAGAAACACATGAGGGGAAAAGTGTAATAGGGCAATTAAAAATTTAACATTTTTTTACGTCGACACATCGCCACACGAGTTTAATAAGGTAGAACAATTTTTTTTTGATAAATTTTTATCACAGGTCGACTACACGAAATACACGAAAAAATGAGGCTAAAAAAACAATTTTTGAAATAATTTTTTCGAAACTAATCGAATTACCCAACAGAACAAGCAGACGGTGCGCGGAACGATGGGTAGTCGCCTACCAATATAGAACCTGGCGGATGGGCACCTTCGAATGGGGATGAACCTGAGGATAAAGCACAAGAAAATTTATATTCTCGCTTCAAGGGTTAATGCTGCAGATTGTTTTTTTTTCTTAAAATACATCCCACATTAGATGGTTTTTTCGGCGTTGCTAGGCAAGAGTCCATAGCAACGTTCTTTCTCACACATAACTAGGACATCCATGAACCTACCCTACCAGTTTCGAATTAATCTGCCTCAATAGTCTCTGAGATATATAGAACTTTCATTTTTATATTGTTTTCGCACCAGGGTTCATTCAATAGTCTATCTTCTCCAACGAATTTTTCATAGGATCCGGCTGGAAAATTTTTGACAATATGGCCTAATGTACTGCCCCAGTCTTCGTGCCCGATTTTTCGATTTTCGAAAAAATTGAATTTTTTATGATTGTTCAAAATTTCAAAGTCCCGTTGCGAGGGCAACGGTGTGTCCCATAGCAACGGGTCTCAATTTGCAACACTACTAGGTCTGGTATGAACCTACCAACCATTTCATCCGAAATATCGCCATGTATTACGGAGCACATGGACCGAAAAGAGACAGGACAAACACCTAATCGAGGGAAAAAGTGATAATAAGGGTAGAACAAATCTTCAAAATATAAAATTTTGAAAAAACAATTTTTTTTTTCGAGCACATCGACTAACCAACAGACAAAACATATCGACCGGAAAAATGAGATAAAAGGATGAACAATTTCATAAAATTTTTGAAATTTTTTTTTTCGAGACTGATAACGACTACCCAACAGACAAGCCAGAGGCGACATCGCGTAGTCGCCTAACCCAATAGAACTGAAACGCGATGGGATCGTTCGAAGGGGAATGACCTGAGGCCATAAAGCACAAGAAAATCATGATTCTAGCTTCAGGGTTAATGCTGCAGATTTTTTTTCCTTAATAATACCCCACATTTAGAGGTTTTCGGCCGTGCTTAGGCAAGCGAAGGGGTCCATGAGCAACGGTTTCTTTCTCACACATAACTAGGACATACCATGAACCACCATACAATTTCATGTATATCGACTCATAGTCTCTGAGATATAACGAAAGTTCGTTTTTTTATTGTTTTTCCGACCAAAAGTGTTCATTCAAAGTCTATCTCCCCCGACAGTTTTCATAGGTCCGGCTGGAAATTTTGACAAATATGGCTTGAAATGTAACGCCACAGTCGCTCGCAGGACCCGATT
This sequence comes from Eptatretus atami, assembly GCA_035128595.1. Taxonomy (NCBI): domain Eukaryota; kingdom Metazoa; phylum Chordata; class Myxini; order Myxiniformes; family Myxinidae; genus Eptatretus; species Eptatretus atami. Next base: position 24,114,555 of record CM068958.1, on the reverse strand, counting down.
TTTGATTTTCGAAAAAATTAATTTTTATGATTTTCAAAAAATTTCAAAAGTCCCCGTGCTAGGAAACGGTGGTGTCCCATAAGCAACGGTTCCATTTGTACATCAACTAGGTCAGGTAAGAACCTATCAAACCAAAGTTCATCGAAATCGCCGTTGTATTAAACTGAAACGCCAATTGTTAATACTGATAATAAAGGGTAGTAACAAATTCTCAAAAAAAACATATAATAATTTTTTTTCGACTACATCGACCTACCCCAAAACCGGTAGGCGGACATGGGTAGTCGACGACCCAATAGAACCTGGCGCGAATGGGCCTGTTCAATGGGGAATGACTGAGGATTAAGCACA
>CM068958.1:24063194-24104967 GCA_035128595.1 Eptatretus atami | reverse complement strand
ATCATAAAAATTGAAATTTTTTTATATATGTGACTTTAAGATTGTATACAAATAATATACATATAAGCAATCTATTTTTACTCAATAAGATATTGATGACACTTTTGTTGTGTTATAGTGCGTGAATAACGTAGGACGTGAAATAACCATTAAGCAAATCCGATTTATAATAAATTATAGCTAAATATTCAAAAAATTAATTTTTAAATATTTTACCTCTAATTTAATGTATAAATGTTTTTTTAAAGTATGTATTTAATTTATTTTTTATTTTTTTTTTAAAAATCCCAGTATTGTACGTCTAAAGCTCTAATACTAAATTTTTATTATTTTTAATTTATTATTTTTATAAACTCTTTATCATTGTTTAGTTTTAGTGTGGATTAAAGTTTTATTCGGTTCCAAAATCATATTGAAGTGTTTGGACAGTGCTGTACCGTTGTTTATATTCCCTGATCTTGAATAGTTTGTTCTCTATGATTTTTTGGGTATAGATAATTTTTGTATCCTCATCCTGAACATCACTTGCAAGATGTTTTTTAAATCTGTACAACCCCTTATAATCAATTTTTTATTTTTATCTTACGTTTCACTTATTGAATTATTTTCATTTTCTGCATATTTTTTCTAGTTTTGTCATATTACGCTGATGCATATGCTATTGATCAAGATCTAATAGTTATTTTATTCTCCAAAGGAAAACATGAAGCCTATTGGTACTATCTATTCCTTATCTGTAAACAATTTCAATATAGAATCACAGGTCCTAAAAGTTTAATGATTCGCATTGTACGTTATACAATGTTTTTGTTTCATGTATCGCATTAAATATAAGATAATTTTATTTTGTATAACAAACTTGTGGGTTCATGTTTGTACTTACTGATGATTTTACCTTCAATGCAAATAGTGAAATGTTTCTCAATCCATTTTTTATTATAGCATTTAGCGAGTATATAAAATATCATTAGATATAAAATTTATTCTTTCGATGTTTTAAATAAATTGTTATTACATTCTCAAGCAACATTCAATCTTGTTAAGCTATCTACATTGTTACATAATTTACTCTTCACTTCTTTTTATTTATAAATCTAAAACCAAACTTTTTTTTCCTTAATGTAAACCTATTGACATACTAAGAAGCATTGTAGTTTCATATTCAAGATCTCGAGTCTCATTTATCCTTAAAAAGTTATTGAAATAAATTATAACATTTTTATATATTTTAATAAGTAATTTTTTTATTATTTGATTGATTTAATTTTACATTTTTTATTTGTATATTATTATATCTTAAAATCTATAGTTTTTTTTAGAGACAAGTTCTATTTTTTATTTCTTATTGAAATAGAATAACAGGTGAAGTAGTTAGAAATACATAGTTCAAAAAGATACTTTACGTTCATATCAATCTTAATCTGGTAAATGTCAAAATTTAACCCCGAAATATTCAAGTAAAAATTCATTTTAATACTCCTTATCATAAAAAAACAGAATTAAATATATATGTCATATCGCAGTTAATTTTATTATCTAACAGTTCGGTTCTAATAAATTAATATTTATGATCTACTTAATGATTTGCTCAAGTATTACATGACTGGATTCGTTTTATTTTTCATAACATACAGGCTCAATATTGCTGTAAATTCTTTGATAGAATACTGTGTTCAAAGATGGATATGACAAACTTCTAAGATTGGGTATTTATGGTTTTGGTCTAAAGTACAACTATTGTCCAAATGATTATACAGATGCATTGTTAGAATGCTGAAATTGTATTTCCACCCAACTCAATGAGATTTATAACTTCATATAAGATCTTGGAACTGCATTAAACTTCAAAACGAATGACATTTATAGGTCCTCCGTTCCAGTCATATCATATAGCTCCTATTATTAGATCAAGAACTCTAAGACATCTTTCATATTTATATATTGATTAAGATATTATACATCCTTGATAACTAAATCACTTTTTGTTCTGTATGTATTCTATTATATCTTAAATAACCTTCTGGCAGTTGATTTTTAACTATATTCGCGGATATTCCAGAAATTATCCTAAAGAAGTTGTTGTCCTATGGAACTCAGAATATTGCATTAACCGTAACATTTCATTATCTATATTACATTATAAATTCAAAACTTTCGCTAATGGAATAATGCTATAACATTTACAAGATATCATCAATGTATAAAAAATTCATCAAGATAAATAAATTTAGAATATATGTTGACGACTATCTGAATAACAAAGATACCTCAGACATCTTTAATCCATTAGTAATAGAATTTCACACAAAGACAAATATGAAACAACAGGGTATCATCACTACAATAGCCTTACAAATATAATCTATGAAACTTTCTCTTATTTAATATTCCTTTAGTGAAAAATCAATATATTTCTAGGACATTCAGGTCGTTTTCTTACCCTTTCTGTAATCTGTTCAATAAATTTTGATTACCTTCACAGAAACATGATGAACTCCCTAATGTAACAATAAATTTGTTTTCCATGTATCTTAATATTTTAAAACTCTTTGTGTTACTCAAGTCAAATATATCAATTTATAAACAGATTTGGTAAAAAAGGATAAAATATAATATGTTAACAAAATAAAAAAAAAGTTAGTTGCCCGAAACTACAGCGAACTATCGTCCGTAATACAGGGAACGTTATGTCTAGATGAAATGATAAATCATCTTTTTTTTTGAAGCAATATCAAAAAGTAATCCACAACTCTTTATCCATGGTTTCTTCAATACAATACTACATTTCATAATTTTTTAAATATTTGCTATATATAATTAAATTGTCTTGACTTCTCTTATATTCTAAAGTTCTCGTGTTCTGCCAACATAGTAATAATATCTTGAAAGTAAACATCTAGTAATAAGTAAATTACAACATATACATGCATATATACTCTATAAATCAAACTTATTTAAAAATATACAGTTACTCGAACGTACACAAAAACTTAAGGAAGGATTTAGTCAAAAAGTTTGAAGACCTACAGAGTCACTCTTAACTGTTAAAACCTTAGCTCTCATAACTATTTTATATTTCTAATAACGTAGTCAGTAAATGATAGATTTATTAAAGTGTCAGGTACTATAAATCCCATAAGCACAAGAAAATTACTATTTTAAGAACACAACAACCAAAGACATAAACAAGAAGCAGCAAGCATTCCAAAAATATAATCAGTATATGATAGAGTTGTATTTGTATACCATTCCATTGTACTCTTAAATTTCTTGCTTTCTCTCGTATTGATATTCGAAAAATTATTTTTTTATTTCATAAGACCTGGCTGATTGGTTATGTTCATAATTATCGAATTTTATTAAATCGATTCCTCCCGTTATTAATCGCAATTAAATTTTTTATGTAAAATTTCCATAGTAACAATCAAGTGTAGTATTTTAAAGTTCACATCGGTTAGTCTTAAATAAGACATATGGGTCATTTATTGCTGTACATTTTATGAATGTTAAGTCATAAACGCATACTATATTATATTACGTAAGAAGATCTACGTTAATCTTTCGTAAAGAGCATATTCTCAAGAACCTCCTAAGCAAATTGGACACAGTATCAAATAATCCAATAAAAAAGCTTTCACCGATTTTTAGAAGATCTGAGCTATATAGTTAATTGAGTTTGTGAATTGTAAGATGTAATAATACATTGAAACAAATTAATTCTCGAGACTATCCCTTTACTACAAAGAAGTACAAGTTAGAATTATTTTTACTCTATAACGCAAAATATGTTTATACTTAGGCTCATTTTAATTTTCGATAACCCTAATATATGACTAATTATTTTCATTTTTTGAAAGTATTTTAACTAATAAATTTTTATTTTGTTTAGTTTTTTAATGAATTTATATTTTTTTTTTTAATTATTTCTAAATTTATTTTGAATTGTATGTAAACAGTTTAATTAAAATTTAGTAAATATATGTATTATTTTATTTATTTTATTTTGTTAATTGAATATTGAATTCGTTATTTTTTATAATTTATTTTAATAATTTTTATTTTCATACTTTTAGTTTTTATGTTATTTATTAATCTTTTTTTTTTTTAATTTAATTTTTTATTTATTTTTTTTATTATAATAGTAGTTTTTATTTTTTTTAACAATTTTTTTTTAATTTTTATTTATTGACGAATGTTAAAAATTTTTTTTATTATTCTAATTTAATATCTAAATTTTTGTAATTGATAAATTTAATCTATGTTTTTTTTATGTTTTTTATGAATATTTTTGTATTCACAATTTTAAATATTTATATTTTAATTTTATTTTATTATTTTAATTTTTTTTATTTATTTTTTTTAAATTTAATATGAGAATATTAATATTTTTTATATTATTAAGATAATTTTATTTTGATTTTTTAATTTTCAATTTTGATATTTTTTCACTTGAAATTGATATTTCTTTTTAAACAGAATTTTTAGATTATAAATTTATAAAATATTATTTTATTTATGTATTTATATTTTATTGTTAAATTAGTTTATTTTTTTTAATTATATTTAAAATTTTATAAGTTCAATTTCTTATGAATAATATTTATAAGAATTAAAATTTTAATATTTTAATATTAAAAATAATTATAAATTTTTTGTTTTTTTTTTTTAATTTTTTTTTTTAAATTATAATTTTAAATTTTGTTTTATTTAATTTATAATTTTTACATATTTATTTTTATAAATGTTTATTTATATTTTTTTTTTTATTTTTTTTTTAAAGAGATTTATTAATTATTATTTTTATTTTTCTTATAAATTAATTCTAATTTTTTTTTAAAATTGTAATTTTTATATTTATTGATTTTATTTTATTTATAATTCAGTATTAAAATTTTTTAAAATTGTAATAATATTTTAAATATTTTTATATATATTTTTTTAATTGTGTGTTTTTATTTTAAATTATATTTAATTGTTTAATTATTATTATTTATGTTATTAATAGTATGAAAATTAGATTTAATTATTTCATATTTATTACGATTTTTATTATATTAGATAAATAAATTAAAATACTAGTTTTTTGAAAATTAAAATATAAATAGTAAAATGAATGTTTTTTAATTATATTTTTAATAAATTTGTTTATTTTTATATTTTGTTACATGTTAATAAAGATTTATAAATTATTATGTTTATAATTTTTGATTTTATTTATTGTAATTTTATAGTTTTTATTAGTTAATTCTATTATTTTTATTCTTTTTATTTTTAATTAAAAGTAATTTTTTTTATTGAATATTTTTTATAAGTAATAATTTAATTTTCAATTTTTATAACTTTTAATTATTTATTTTATATAATAATTTGAATTTAATATTTATAATTTTTTTTATAATTTTATTTTTATATTATTTTTTTTTTTAAGTTATAATAATATAATTTTTATATACGTTGAAAAAATATTTTTTTTTTTTATATTGTTAAATAATATTAATTTAATAATTTTTTTTTTTTATATTTAATAATTATTATTTTTAAATTTTAAGTTATTATTTGATTATTAAAATCGTATTAAATTGATTATTATTTAATTATTATTAATAAAAATTTATATTTTAAGAAAATAAATGAAAATTAAATTTATTTACTATTATAAAGATCTATTTTTTTATTGTATGTAATTTTTAATAATAATAATTTTTTAATTTGTTACTTTTTATTTTATTTTTTTTTTAATAAAAAAATTGTATAATTTAAGAATAAGATTAATTTAAAAATTATTGTTTGTTTAAAATTATTTTATTTTTAATTTATTTTATAATTTGATTTTTTATTTTAATATATTATTTTATTAAGTTTTATTTTTTATTGAAATTTAAATGATATTATATTATTTTTTAATCATTTTATATAATATATTATTTTAATTTTATTTTTTTAATTTTATTTTATTTAATCTAAATTCTATATATATTTATATTATATTTTAGTTTTATATTTAATGATTTAATATTTTCCTTTGATAATTTTTTGTATTTGTTAAGAGTTGAATAATACATTTTCAATTAATTTTAAATATTTTTAATTCAATTAAAGAGTAATAGTTTTTTATATAATTTAATTTTTTATGTAATTGTACTTTAGTATTATGGTTTAATATAATTTTTTTTAATAAATTGTTAATTTAATTCATTATGTATGTTATTAATATATTTTATTTTTTATAATAGATTTTTTTTTAATTATATGTTTTTTTTTATTTTTTTTAGTTTTAAAATTTATTATTTTTTTTATTTTTTTATAAAATAATTTTTATAATTTGACAATGATAATTTTTAATTTTTATGATTGTATTTTTTTAATTAATTTTTTGAGATAATTTTGATTAGTTTTATTAAATATTTTAATATTTTATAAATAGTTATTTTAATTGAAGATTTGTGATTAAAATTTTTGTAGATTTTGATAATATAATTTTATAGATATTTCTTTTTTTTTTTATTATTTTATTTATATTAAATTTTTTATTTGTATTTAATATAATTTCATCAATTATTTTTTTTATAATAAATTATAAAATTTTTTTTTTATAATATATTATTAATTTATTCAATTATTATTATATTAGTTACCTTTTATGTTGTTTTTTTATTATATATAATTTTAAATTATAATTTTATAAAAGAATAATATTGTTTTATTTTTAAAATAATTTTTAATTTTTTTAATTATAATTTTATTATTAGTTTAATAAATAATTTTTTAAAGTTAGATAAAATTAAGTTTTTTATTTTATTAATTTACTATTTTTATTTTAGAATTTTCTTAGACTTTTTTTTTTTATTTAAATATTTAATATTCTGAAATTTTTAATGAATTTTATTTTTTTATTTTTATTTATATTGAAATAGATGATTTTATGATTTTAAATGTTTTTCATTTTAAATTTTGATTTTTTTTTTATTTTTTTTGTTATAAATATTCTTGTTTTTTTTTATTTTAGTTAAATGATTTTTTTTTTGTTTAAATTTATTTTAATATTTATATATTTTTTATATTTTATATATTAAAAATTATATTAAAATTTTTTTAATATTTAAATAAAAGTATTAAAAATTTATATTAATTTATTAATTCTTTTAGATATTTTTTTTTTATTGATTTTATGTATAATTTAGTAAATATTTTTATAATATTTTCTTATTTTGATTATAGTTTTATTTTTTTTATATATTATATTATAATTTTAATTTTTTTTTTTTACTTTAAATAATTATATAATAAGTGTAATATAATTTTTTTTAATTAATAGATATGTAAATTATAAGAATTAATTTATTATAATTTTCATTTTTTTTATTTTAAATTTAAAATAAAAATTTATTATTAAATTTTGATTATTTTTTGTTTTATATTATTTTTTAAATTTTTTATAATAATTTTTTAGATTATTAATTTATCTTTATTTTTTTTATTTTTTATTTTTTTAATTTTATAATTTTTAATTTGGATTTTAAATTTTTTAGATTATTTAAAATAATTTTTAAATTTATAAGTTTTATGATTTAAAAAAGGATATTTAATTAAAATAATTGAAAATTTTTTTTTATAAATTTTTATATTTATTGTTGATTTTAGTTAATAATTTGATTTAAAAATATTATAATTATTTTTTTAATAATAAAATAGTTTTTTTAATATTAACATTTAGTTAACATAAAAATTTATAATAATTTTAAGTTTCTTTTTTTTATTAATTTATGTTTTTTTTAAAATTAAGTTTATTTATTTAAAATATTTTTTTATTAAATTTGTTTATTTAATGAAAATTTTTTTATAAATTGATTAAATTTTAGATATTTTTTTTTATTTTTTATTATGTTTTTTTAAATTATTTTTTTTTTTTTTTATTTAATTTTTATTTTTTTATTTTTAAATTTGTTTATTATGTAATTTATTAATTTTTTATATATTTTTATTATTTTATAATAATTTATAGAATAATTTCATTTATTAAAAGTTTCTTTTTAAATTTTTGATTAAAGTTTTTATGTTTATTAATATTAGTTATATTAATTATTTAATGTTAAAGATTATAATTTATAATATAAATAATGATAAAAAAATTTATATATTTAAAAATAAAATTTTTTTATTATTTATAATAATAATATTAAATTGTATTTATTTTATTTTTTTATAATTTTAGTAATAATTAATTTTTATTTGTGATAATTCATAAATATTTATATTTTTTAATATATAATATTTTTTTGTTTAATGAAATATAGTTTATGATTTAATTTTTTTTTAGTTAAATAAATTTTTATTAATGAAGATTGTATTTTAATTGATAGATAATAAAATTTTTAAATTTATATTTATTTTTTCTTTATTATTTTTTATAATTTTTTATTTATTATTATTATTTAATTTAAAATAAAATTAGATAATAAAATTTATTTTTAATTATTTTTTATGAAAAGTTATTATATTGTTAATTTTGTGAAAAATTTTTTAATTTTGATTATTTTTTTTTATAAATTTTTTTTTTATTTTATTTTTTTTTTAAAATTTTTTTTTAAATTTTATTGTGCTTTTAATTTTTTTAATTAATTCTATTTATTTAAGTATTTTTATTTTGTTTATTTTTTTATAAGTTTAACAATTTAGATAATTTTTTTGTTTATTATATTTTTTAATATTAATTTTTTTTATAAAAATTTTTTATACATAAAATAAAAATTTATATTATTAATATATTATGGTAATTTTAGAATGTAATTTTTTTTTATTTATTATATTTTTATAAATTATGAATAATTTATTAATTATTTTTATTTATTATTTTTTTTATTGTAAAATTTAGATTATGATTTGATAGTTAATTTAAAAAATTTTTTGTTTTATTACTAAGAATTAAATTTTATAACTTTTTATATTAGATTTTAGATATGTTTTTATTGTTAAAATTTTATATTATTTATTAGTATTTTTTTTATTTTATTTTTTTTTTTTATAATTTTATTTATATTTTTTTTATAATAAATTTTTTTTTTTTTTTTTAATAGTATTATATCTTTTAAAAGTTTAAATAGTTTTTAATTTTTAGAATCTTTATAAGGATAATAATAATTTTTTTTTTTATTTTTATTTTTTTAATTCTTTTAGTATTTTAATATTATGATTTTTTTTTATATTTAGTAATTTGATTAATAATATTAAAATTTTTTAAATTTTTTTTTTATAAATTTCATTTTTAATTATTAATTTTTTTATAATGAATAATTTAATCTTTTATTTATTATAATTTTCAATTTAATTATTTTTTTTCATTTATTTAAATTTATTATAATTTATTACGATTAGTTTTTTTAATTAATTAATTTAATTTTTTATATTTTTTTTTTTTAATTAAAATGTTTTATAATATAATAATTTATTTTTTATTTAGAATATATTTTAATTGTTTTTATATTAAAAATTTTTATATAATAAAAATTTATTTTTTGAAATGATTTGATAATTTTATTTAATAATATAAATAATTTTAATTTTTTATTATTTTAGTATTCTGTTGATGAATTTATAAAACATTGTTAAATTTTTTAATTATTAATTATAAATTTTTAATTTTTGTGTTTTATAAATGTTTATTATGTTAAATTATTTTTTTCTAATTTTTAATTATTATGTTAAAATAATTTTTTTAATTTTTCTTTATTTATGAGTTAATTTTAATTGTTTTTTTTATTAATGAATTTAATGTATTTATTTTTTTATAATGTTATAATAAATATATGTATATTATTTATAATATTTAATATTATTAATAAATTATGAATTTTAGTGATTTTTCTTAAACTTAGAATTAAATATATAATTAAATTGAATTTATTAATTAATTAGAATTTTTTTATTTAGTTTATATTTTTAATTTGTTTTATTATTTTTTATATAAATTATGTTTTTTTTTAATGATGTATTAATTTTTAATTAATCAAATTAATTTATAAGTAGATAATATATTTATTTATTTGATTTTTTTAAATTTTGAATTGAAATTAAAAGTCATTGAAATTTATTATTGTTATTTTTTGATATTATTTTATTGTTTATTTAATTTAATTAAGTATTACTTAAAAATTTTATTATATTATATTCTTTTATGATTAAATTTTGATATATATTTTTATTTTATTTATATAGTAAATTTTTTTTTTTATTATTAAATTTTTAAATTAGTTTATTTTTAATAGTGTTTATATTATTTTAATTTTTTTTTTATAAATTAATTTTTTAAATATTAATATTAATTGTGATATTTATTTTATTGATATTTTATTTTTTATTATGTTAATTTATGATTTAATAATGAAATTAATTTATGATATTTAAAAATTTTTTTATAAATAAATAAATTAGTTTGTAATTTTTACTTATTTAGATTTTTATTTTAAATGTTTATTTGAATATTTTATTATTCATTTTAGTTTTTTATAAATATCAATTTTGATTTTGTTGTCATTTTTTTTTTTAATTTTTTTTGTGATTAATTTGTTCAATTTTAAATTATGATTATTATTTATTTATTTAAGATATTTAAACTTAGATTTAATTTATTTTTATTTTTTTATTTGTTTATTGAATTGTTTTTAATTATATATATTTTAATTAATTTTGTTAATTTTTTTATTCATAAATTTTTTTTAAAAAATTTTTAATAAAATTATTAATATTTTTTTTTTTATTTTTAGTTATTAGGATGATTGATTGAAGTCTTATAAATTTAATTGATCACAGTTTTAATATTCAGTGTTTTATTTGTTATATTTTTGAATTAGAAATATTTATTTTTAAATTTTTTTATATTATTTTATAAGTTCAATTATTTTTAATTTTATTGTTTATAGATAGATTTTTAAGATATTTATTCATAAAAATTAGAAGTTATTTTTATTATAATTTTTAATTCTTTTTTATTTATTATATTTTATTAATTTATTACAGTTTTGTTTTAAATGTATTAAGATATATTAATTTTTTAATTTAATTTTTTATAAATAAAATATTTTATTGAAAATTATTGTTTTGTTTTTAAGATAAATTATGTTAAATAATTGATTATTTATATTATTTTGATTTTAATTTTAAATTTTTGTTGATATAATTAGTATATGAAATAAATGCTTATTAAAAATTTGATTTATTATTGTATGTTATAATTTGAATTTGATTTTTTTATTATTTATAAATTTAAATTTTTTTAATTTAAATATATTAATAAGAATTTTTATTCTGAAAGTTTTAATTATTTATTAATTTTAATTGACAATTTGTGTATAATATATTAAAATTTATTTTTTTTATTTTAAATTTTTCATTTGATTATGGTTTTTATTAATAAATATTATTGTTTGTTATTTTAATTTATTTATAATGCTTTTTTATTATTGTTAAAGTTAGAATATGAATTGAGTAAAAATTTTTTTATTAATATGATTAGTTATTTTTTAATGTTTATAGATTGAATTTTTAATTTTTTCATGAAATTAAATTTTTATTGTATGGCATTAAAAATTTTTTGTATAGTAAAATCGTTTTAATTTTTAAATAATAAGTTTATAAAGTGATTATATTTTTTTTGTAGTAATTTTTTTTTAATTATATAATAATATTTTGTATTCGTCTTTTTATTTTTTTTTATTTATAACTTAAATTATCATTTAATTAGATTAATTTTTTATTTAGTTATGGTTAAGTTTGTATTGATTTTTGTTTTTATTGTTTAAAATAGGTTATAATGAGATTGAATTTAAATTATTAAGAGTTAATTTTTTTAAATGTATTTAAATAATTCATTTTTTTTTGATTTTTTTTTATGTTTTTTTTATATAAATTAGTTTGAAATTTTTAATGAGATTTAAATGTAAAATTTTTTTGATTTATTTTTTTCAATATTTGAATTTGAATATTTTATTTTTATTGTTTTAATTTGAACGAATTATAAAAATATTGTATTGTATTGAAATGTATTGAAGAATAATTTGATTTTGTTATATTATTAATTTTTTTTATTTTTGTTTATTGTAGTTTTTGTTTTAATCTATTGACCATTTAATTTTTTATAGTTTTTTTTGATTATAATATTTGTGAAAATTTTTAAATTAAAATATTTTTAAGAATTATATTTTTTTTATTTTATTTATTTTTTTTGAAAGAGATTTTTTTTGAATAAAAAAATATATTATTTTTTTTTTATGAATTATAATAATAATGTAAGGATAATTGTTATTGTTTAATTAAATTTGTCTAATTTATAATTTCTTGATTTAAGTTATGTTTTAATAAATTTGTTCTTATTTTATTTATTTTTTAAATTTAAGATTTATATTTTTTAAAATTTTATTTTATCAATAATTAGAATTGTTTTATAATTTTTTTATATATTAATTTTTTTTAAGATTTTGTATTTTATTTTATTTTTTTAATTATATTTTAAAATGTTTTAATTTGAAGAACAAATTTTTATGATTTAATTAATATATGTTAAATTTATTTTTTTGTTTTTTTTTTATATTCTTTTATGTTTTTTTCTAAATATTTTTGTTTTTTTATTAATTAAATTATTTTTTAGATTTAATTATATATATTTATAAATTAAATTATAATTTATAATATTAATTTATTTTTAATGTAAATTGTAGTATTAACAATTTTTTTTGCTTTTATTAATAATTATTATTTATTATATGTTTTATTTTATTATTTTGTATTTTATTTAAAATGATCTATTTTATTTTTTAAATTAAATTAGTTATAAAATTATGTAAAACATTTTGTGATTGTCTTTTTATTTTATTTACATTATTTGTTAATTTATTTTATTTTAATTAATTTATTATTTTTTTTAATTTTTTTAAATCTTTAGTTATTTTTTATTTAATAGTAATTTATTTGTGATTGTTGTTGAGATATTTTTAGATAGTTAAAATTTGATGTATTTTTTGAATAAATCTGAATTTTTTTTTTTGTTTTTTTTTTTTATTATTTCTTTTATTTTTTTTAATAATTATATGACTTATTTTTTTAATTTAAAATTAATGTTTTTAAATTTAGTAAGTATGTTAATTAATTTTATTATGTTGATTTTAATATTTTTTTTTTTTTTGTATTAATTATTTTAAGATTTTTAAATTTGATTTTTTTTTTTTAATAATATATATAATTTTAAGATAGTATATAATTCTTTTAAAAAAGTTTATAAATGTTTTTTTAATATTTTTAATTTATTATATAAAGTTTTTAATTTTTTATTTTTTTGTTTTTTTTTTTTTTTTAATGCGAATTTTTTTTATTTTTATTTATTTTTATATGTTAATTTTTAATTTATAATATAAATTATTTTAATTAATTATGTTTAGTTATTTTTTATGTATTTAAATATAAGTTAAATTATTAATTATAGTTTGTATTTTTTTTTTTATATTTTTTAAATTTTTTAAGTTTGTTTTTAATTTTTTATTTTTAGAATGTTTTATTTTTTTTTTAGTATATAGTTTGTAATTTAAGAAATGTTTTATTAATTTTAAAATATTTTGATTGTTGTTTAATTCTAAATATTAATTTTTATTATATTTTTTTCTTTAATATTTATTAAATTGTTTTTTTATTTTTTTTATTTTATGATATTTATTTTTTTTTAAAGATAAGATAATTTTAATTTTTTTTATAATTTTATATAATTTTTATTATTAGATTTTTAAATTTTTTATTTTTGATTAATATTATTTAAATGTTATTTAGTTTAGTTTTGTTTTAAGAATTTTTTTATTATATATAAAAATTATTAGTAATTATTTATATTTTATTTTTATTTTTTCTTTATATTTGATTAATTAATTATTCAATTTGAAATTTATTTTATTGTTATTTTTGTATTAAGTATTTTTTTATTTATGATGAATTTTAGTTTATATCATTTATATAAAAGATTTTTTATTGTTAAGTATTTATGTTTTATTTTATGAAAAATTTGTTGTTTTTGATTGGAGTTTGTATTTATGTTTTAGAGATTAATTTAAATTTAAATAAAATTTATTAGATTTTAAAGTTTATTTTTATTCATTTAATTGTTATTTTAAGTCTATAATTTATTTTATAATATTAGAAGAATGTATATTTAATAATTTTTAATTTGTATAATTTTGATTTTTATTTATTAATAATTTCATGTTATTTATTTAAAATAATTGTTTATTAGTGTTATTAAGATTTTTATTTTAATTAAATTTTACTATATTTTTTTATTTTAGGTTGATTAAGATATTTATTTTTTATTTTTTAAAAGTTGTTTTTTTGTTTTTAGTTTTTTTTCAAAATTTGTTTATTTTAAATTTAAAATTTAACGTTTATTTATTTTATATTACTAGTATTTTTAATAAATTTGAATTTAATATGTTTATTATTAAATAATTATTATAATAATGATATTTTCATTATTTATTTATTTTTATTTTAGAGTAAGATTTTTATGAAATTTTGAGATATGTTTTTAGCAAAGAAATCTTTGTGAAATTCTATTAGATTTTATTTTTTTTATATAATTTTTAGTTTTAAATAAATTTTATTTAATGTATCTTTTTTTTTATTGTTATTTTATACTAAAATTTTTTTTTTTAATAATAAATTTTTTTTTTTACTTTTTTTTTTAATATCATTTTTTGAGTATTTATAATATGTTAAAAATTATTAAATTTTTAGTCATTTTTAGAATTTTAGAAATAATTAAATTAGTTTATTTTTCTTTTAATATTTTAGAATTTTTTAAATTTTTTTTTTTTTTATTTAAGTATGAAGAATTTATGTTTATAATGTTAAAATTATTAAAATTTTTAATATTGAGTAAAAATATAAAAGTAGTTTTTAATTAATTTTTTAATATGAGATTTATGATAGAATTTATATTTTAAAAGAAATTTTATATATGTATAAATTATTTTTTTAGTATATTTTAATTTTTAAATATTTATTAATGTATTTTTTTTTTATTTTATTGTTTATTTATGATATTTTCTTATAAGTCTTCTTAATGTTAATTATTTTTTTTTTTGTACTTTATTATTTAGATTAAGTTTAAGAGTTTAAGTTTTATTTTTTTTTTTGATTTTTATATATTTTATTATTTATTAATTTTTTTATGTAGATTTTTTTTTCTTTTTTGTATTAGGTTAATAGTTTTAGTTATTTCAAAGATTAATAATATGTAAATTTTTAGTTAGATATTTTTTATTGATGCATAATTATTTTTTTAAAATTTATTAATTAATTATTTTGATTTATAAGTTAATAGATTTATTTTTTGATTTTTTTTGTATATTATTTTGATTAGTTTAAATAATATTAATGATTATTTTTGTAATGTAATTATTTTTATTTTGATTAAATAATTTAGATTAAGTTTTTTAATTTATATATTTTTTAAAGTTATGAATATTCTTTTTAGATAACGTAGAATTTATTTATTAATTAACGTAATAGAATAATAATGATGTTTTTTTATTTATTTTATTTTTTTAATTTTTAAATTTTTTTTTTTTTAAAAAATAGATTTAAGTTAATATAAAAGTTATTATTGTTTTATAAATTATGATGTACAATAATTTTTATGATTTGTATTAATAATATTTTTAATAAATTCAAAGTTTTATTTTTTTTAATACTATTGTATTTTTTTTTAGTTGTTTTTAAAATTTTTATTAATATAATTTTTTTTTTATTATTGATATATTATAGAATTTTAATTTTTGAAAATTTGAATTATATTTTTTTTTTTTTTTTTTTTGTTTTTTTTCTTGTCATTTTTTTTTATTAGAATAGTTGATAATTTTTTTTTATTTTTTTTTTGATAATTTTAAAGATTTTTATGTTAATTTATGATAATTTATTATTTATTTTTTGAATTTAGTATTTTTTATAATGATTTCATTTGTTTTTTAATTTTGATTAATCAATATTTAATTATGATATATAGATATACATTTTCTTTATTTTAAATTTTTTTTTTTAATGTTTTATTTAGTAACTTTTGAATATAATTTTTCAATTTAAATAATATATTGTATTTTTTATATTAATGACGAAAAAATTTATTTATGATTTTAAAAATTTTTTTATGATTGAATTGTTTTTTTATTTATTGTTAAATTAATTTTTAAATAGAATATTTATTCTTTGGTAATTTATATTAATTTTTAATTTTATTTTATATAATTTATTTTATATTTTTTATTTATATGTTTAATTTTATTAAATTAATTTTAATTTATTAGTATTTTTTAACAAAATATTGATTAGAATTATGAGTGTTTTTTTTAAAATTGTAGAATGTAAGAATATTTTATTTACTTTAGTATGTATTATATTTTTATCAGCAATATATTAAGTGATAATGTGAGAGTGTTGAAAATTGATTTGTATTTTATATTAAATTGTTTTTTTAAAATTTAATAAGTTAGATTTATTATATTTAATAAATAAATTTTTTCTTGATGTTTATCATCTTTTAATTTATCATTAATTTTTTTTAAATTTTAGTATTTTTTTTTTATATTTTAAAATAATTAATTAAATTTATTAATTTTTTATTATTGAATTTAAAATTGAGTTTTTTTATTATTTATTTTAAGAAATATTTCTATAAGAATTTATATTTATGAAATTAATTAATTTTTTTAATTTCATTTTTTTCAATATAAAAAATGAATATTATATGAATAATTTTATTTTTTATAATATTATTATTAGATTTTATTTTTTTTTTTTTTATTTATATATTAAAAAATATTAATTTTATGTATGAATTTAATTGAGAAATTTTTAATAAATATTCTTTTATTTTATTATAAATTTTTTTAAATAAATTTGATATTAAATATTAAAAAATTTAAATAATAATTAAATTTATTAAATTCTAATTTTTAGTTATATAATTTTTGTAATTTTAAGAAATTTGTTAAATTTATTTAAGATTTGATTTAAGTTTTTTGTATATAATATATATTTTATAGAATAAAATTCTTATTTATGTTTAAATTTAATTTTTAATTTATTTTAAGAAATTAGAATAATTTGTATATGATTTTATTAAGAATTAATAATTTATCGTATTATATTTAATAGTTTTTATATTTATGTTAAAGTTTTTAAGATTTTAAATTTATCATTAATAATTATTATTAAAATAATTTAGATTAATTAGAATTATTAGTAGTAATATTTTTTTTTAATTTTTTTTTTTTTGCTATTATAATATTTAAAATTAATATTTTTTTTTTTTTTATTTTAATGTTAAAAATGATAAAATTTATATTTTAATTATTTTTTTTTAGAATTTTAAAATATATCAGGATTTTTTAAATTATATAATAATTTATTTTTAAAAATGTTTTTTTTTCTTTTAATGTTAAATTTTATATTTTTAATTCTATTGTTTAAATAATTTAATTAATATATTTAATAATATAATTGTACTTATTAAAATTAAATTTTTTTTATATAGTTATCTTGTTGTTATTTTTATATGTAGTTATTTTTTAATAAATTTTATTTTTAGAAATATTAGTATTGATATATAATAAGATTTGTAAGATTAAATTTTTTTATGATAGTTTAAAATAAGATTTTTAATTATATTGTTGATTAATTGAATTTAATTTTTTTTTTCTATATTTGAATTTTTTTATTGATTTGAGAGAAAATTTAAGAATATTTGTATTTATATTAATATTTATATATAATTTGAAAATTTAATTTTTAGTATTTTTTTTTTATTAATGATTTGTGTTGCTACGTAATTTTATTAGTTTATATTGTTTTTTTTCAAATAAAATTAAAGTATTTTTAAAAATTTTTTATATATGTTATTTAAAATAATTTTTTATTTATTTTTTTTTTAAGTTTTTATCTCAAAAATTTAATTTATTCTTGATTTTTAATTAATTATATATGAATTTTTTTTATTTTTTTATATTTAGAAGATTTGAAATCACACTTTTTATTAATTTTGATAATATTTTGAAATTTAGATTGACATGTTTATTAAGTATATGTTAATTTTTATTTATTAATAATTAATTAGATTATTATTTTAAAATATTTATATTTATAAAATTTTTTAATTAATTATAATTTAATTTATTTTATTTTATTTTTATTTTGAATTAAATTATATTTAATTAGAATGTTTGTTTTTAATAATATAATTAATTTTTTATGTTAATTTTATATTAAGATAAAATTTTTTTTAATTATTTGATTATAATATTTAACAATTTTTTAATTTAGTAATGATGAAGATTTAATATTATGTGATTTGATTTATATCAAGATGTATTAATTAAATATAATGTTTATATAATTAATTTTTATTTATTTATATATTATTTAAATAAATTAAATTAATATAAGAAGTAATTATATTAATTTTGTTTGTTTATATATTTTTATTAAATAAGTAAATGAATTTTTTTGTTTTATTTTTTTTACTGATTTTTTTTTTTATTAGATGTTTATTCTTGTTATATATTAATATTAATAATTGATATATTTTTTTTTTAAATATTTATAATTTTTTAATTTATATTAAATATTATATTTTATTATTAAATTTTAAATTATTATTTAAAGAATAATTTTTTAAGTATATATTTTTTTTTTTTTATTGTAATTATATTTAATTTTTTTGTAGTGTTTAATGAATTTAAAGATATGTTTAATTTTTTAAATTTTTTTATTATTTTTTATTATAAACTTTTTTATATTAATGATAATTTTTTTTTTATAATAGAAAATATATTAAATTTGTAGAATTTATTTAGTTATAAAAATTTTTTATTTTTATTTTTTCTATTTTATTAAAATTTTTTATTTAATTTTTAAGTTAATTTTTTTTTAAATTAAAAAATTAATTTTTTATTTTTTTTAATTTAATTAATATGTTATTGATTTTTTTATATTTATTTATTTTGTTAATTTATTGTGTTTTATCAATATTAAATTTTTTTTATTGTTTTATAATTTTATAATTATGTAAATTTTTTAATATTATTATTTATTTTAATTTATTAAAATTATTAAATTTTTTATTAAATATTTGTTTTAACTTTTATTATTTAAAAGTTTGAATGTATTTTTGAATGTTTTTAGCTTTTTTTTTATAGTTTACTCTTAATTTTAAAATTATATTTAATAATATTTTTAATATTATTTCTTTAAAATGTTTTTAAAAATATTATAAATTTGAAATTTTATAGTTTTTTTTTATAATTTAAATTAATAATATTAGATTTTTTTTTGATTTATTTAAATTTTTAATTATTAAACTTTGAGTTATTTTTTATTATTTGTTTTTTGAAGAATTGTCTATTAAGTATTTTTTTATAATTTGTCTAATTTTATAATTGAAAGATATATTAATTTATTTTTATAAATATAAATATATTTTTTATTTTGCAATATAATTTATTTAATAATTAATTTTAATTAAATTTTATTTTATAAATTTTTAATAAATTTAATCTTAATTATTAAATAAGTATTTTTTTTTTTATATTTGATTTTGTATTTATATTTTTTTATTCATTATTTGATAATGTTAATATTTTTAAAATTAATTTTTTATTTTTTAATATTTTATAATACATATTGTTTATATTGTTTTGAGTTACGTAATCAATACAATAAAAAGTTATTTTTTTTAATATAATGATTTAATTTTATGATTTAATTTTTATTATATTTAATTTAATATTATTAATATTTTTTTAAAGAAATTTTTTTTTTGAAATAGTTGATTATTTAAGATTTTTTTATAATTTAACATTATATTTTTATATTGTTTAATAATTATAATTTTTTTTAATTTTTTTTTATAATTGTAAATATACTTAAATGTATAAATGAATAAAGTTTTAATATTTTATATTATTTTTTATTTATGATTGATAATTATTTTTTTATTTAAATCGTAATATTTATTAAAATTTATTGAAGATTATTATATTATAATTTGAATAATTTATTTAAATAATTTTTAAATTAGTTTTACTTTTTTTAATAATTATATTTTAGTTTTTATATAATTTTTTTTTTTTTTTTTTTTATTATAATAAATTTATTTTATTTTTTTTATTTTTAAGTTATTTTTATTATTTAAATATTACTAAAATTTATGTTTTTTGATAAATTGATTAATTAATTTTTGTTTTTAATATAAATAAATTTTGTTTTTTTTAATTTTTAATGATTATTATAAATTTTATTAATAATTAAATTTAAAAAGAAATTTAATATGTTTTATTTTAATTTATTTTTTTTAATAGTTTATTTTATAATTATTTATTATGTTTGAAAAATTATATATTATATTTTAAATTTAATGTTTAAAAAAATTAATTTTTTTTTTTTTTATTTATTTTATAATTATTAATTTTAATTTAATTTTTATTAAATTTTTATTTAATTCACAATAAATTTTTATAGATTATTCTATAATTTTATTTTTAATTATAATATTTTTTATAAGATATAGATTTTTTAATAATACTTTTTTCATAAATTTATTATAATTTTTTTTAATTTTTTTTAGTTTATATATATAAGTTTTTTATCAATATTTTATTTACTTATATTACAGAAATTTTTATTTATTTTTAAATTTATTATTTTTAATTGGAATATTTTATTTTTATTTTTAATTTTATTATTTTATTTTTTTTCTTAAAAATTTTTTTTTTTTTTTATATTTTTTTTTAAATTTTATTTTTTTATATTTTTTTATTTTTATGATATTTAATTTTTTTTTATTTTAATTTTTCTTTTTTTTTGATTAATTGTTTAAAATTTGTATTTTATTTAATTTATATATTCATAGTTTATTTTTTTTTTTTATTTTTTTTTTAAATTAATATTTAATGATTTTATTATTTTTTTATTTTATTTTTATTTTGATTATTTTTTAATTTAAAGTAATATTCGAAATTTATTATATTTTTATATTTTAAAATATTTTTAAAATATATTTTATTTATTATTTTTGTTTAATAATTGAGAATGTAATTTTATATTATTTTTTTTTATAATATTTTAATATTTTTTTTTTAAAATTTTTTTATTATTTTTTTGAGATTTATTTTTTTTAAGAAAAAGTTTTTATTTTTTTGTATATATTAATATAGTTTTTTTTTAATTTTTCATTTTTTTTTATTTTTATTGTTAATTATTAGATTTTTGATATTGATATATTCTTCTTTTTTTTTAATTTTTATATTTTTTAATTTTATTTATTTTTTTTTTCATTTTATTAAATTTTATTTTAATTTATAATTGTTATTTAGTCTTTTTTAATTAATTTTTATTTTTTTTATTAATTTAATGTTTAATTTTATTGTTTTATTTTTATTATAGTTATATTAATTTTTTTTATTTTTTAATATATCATGTTTTAAAATTTTTTATTTTTTTATTAATTTTATTATAATTAATTTTTTAATTTATTTTTTAAATTTATTTTTAATGATATTTTTTTAGTAAGTATTTATTATATTAAATATAATATATTTTTTAATTATTTTTAAGAATGATTAATGTTTAATTTATAAAAGAAATTATTAATTAAATTAAAATTTTATTAGTTTATTAATTTAGAAGATAATGATTAATTGCTTTTATATTATATAATTTTTTAATTATTAATATATATATAATTTAAATAATTTTAATCATAAATTTTTGTATTAAAAATGTTAAATTAAAATTTCAAATTTATTATTTTTTTTAAAAGTATATTAAAATATTTTTAATTTATTTTTTTTTTTTAAATTTTTTTTATTTGTTATTTTGATTTAATAAATTTTATTACTTTTTAAAAATTATTATTTTAATATTTTGTTTATTTTTTTTTTTTATTTATTTTTTATTTTAATGATGAATTTATTTATAATTAAGTATGAATTGAGTATGTTTAATTATTTGCTTATTGTTTTTTTTGATTTATTTATATAAAATTAATTTAATTTGTTATTAATTCTTTTTCTTTTGTTATAATATTTTTTTTTTAATTATATTATATTTTTTTATTTAAGAATTTTTTTTTTTCATTATAATAGTTAATTTTTAAAATTAAATCTATTCTTTTTATTAATTTTATTTTATATTTTTTAATTTTTTAAATTAAATTTGTTAATTATTTGTAATATGAAAATGATTGTTAATTTTAATAATTTATATAAACTAAATTTTTTTTTTTTTTAAATATGATAAACTATTATTATTTATTTTATTATAATTTTTTATAATTTTTTTAATTTAATTTATAATTTGTTTTTTAATAATTAATTATATTAGATTTATTATATTTATTTTTTAAGTTGTTCTTAATGATAATTTTAATTAATTATTGTTTATAATTTTTAAAATATTTTTTTCATTTGATGATTTTTTTTATATTTTTTTTTAAATTTGATAAAATTTTTATTTGTATTTAATCAAAATATTTTTTAATTTATATGATATTTTTCAATTATTAAAATATTTTAAAAAATATATTTATTTTTTTTATAGAATCATTTTTTTATTAATTTATTTTTAATTATTTTTTTATCTAATTAACATAGTACTTAGTTTAATTAGTATTAATTAAATTATTATATAATGAATTATTTTTTATAATTATTATATGTATATAATAACTTTTTTTTTTTTGTTTTTCTAATAATTGTTAATATTTTTAACAATTATTAATATTAATATTTTTAATTTTTTGTTTGTTATTAAACTAATTGTTTTTTATATTAAAATTATAATTCTAAATAAATTATTTAAGTTTAATTTATTAATATTTAAGTGCTTATAATTGTTATTATTGAAAAGATTTAGATATATTTTTTAAAAAAAGTTTTTTTTTTTTTTATACATGGAATTTACTTATTTATTTTTAAAACTTTAAATTTAAATTTTTTAAATTTATATAGAAATTTTAAGTTTTTTTTTTTTTTTTATGTTTTATTTTAATATTATTAATATATTAATTTTTTTTTTTTTATTTTATATTTTTTATTCTTTTGAATTAATTTAATAGTTAAATTTATTAATTTTGTTTATATTAATAAATTTAATAAATAACGTTATTTTAATTTATTGATTTTTAAATATAATAATAGTAATTATTTATATAATATTTTCAAAAGAATAATTTATTATTTTATATTTTGTATATTAGTTATATTTTATTATGATTTTATTTATTTTGATTAATAAGTTATTTAATAAATTTTTTAAATGATTTTAATTTTTAAATTCATTTAAATTATTTTAATTAATTATATGTTTTAAAAGTATATATATTTTTTTTTTTATATATTTCTTTTATTTTTATTGAAAATATTTAAATAATAAATAAATTATTATAGTAAACTTTTATTATAATAAATTTTTTCTTTTTTTAAAGAAATTTAATCATTTTTAAGTTTTATCATTATATTTATTATTTTTATATGGTATTAGTCTTTCTAATAGTTTACGAGATAATTTTTTAAATTGTGAAAGTTTTATTGATAGTTTAATTTAAAAATATTTGTTATTTTAGATTGATTATTTATTTTTTATTAGTTTTAAAATTTTATATTGAATAATTATTCATTTAAAGTCTTGTTTAATTAAATTTTTGTTATTTTAAAAAACTATTTTTTTTTTTATTTTTTAATAAAAAGAATATTTTAAATTTATTATTGAATTTTTTTTTTTTTTTATATTATATTATTTTTTAATGTCTAAATATGTTATAGATGAAATTTTTTAAAATATAATATAAGTTAAAATAGTTTTTTCATTGATTTTTTTTGAATTAGAATATTTTATTATTTTAAATAATTGAAATTTTTTTATTTAATTATTTATTATTTTGAATATATTAAGGATTATTTTGTTTATAATAAATATTTTTTAAAAATTATTTTATTTATAAATTTTAAGTAATTAAAATTATTAATAAAATTTTTAATTTAACTATTTAATTATAATTATTAAATATATGTAATTTATATGTTTAATTTTAGATATTTATTTCTTTTAAATTTTTTTTTAATTATTATTAATTAAATTTTTAATTAGTTTTTATTACTTTTTTAAGTTTAATTTATTATTATTAAATTTATTAAAATCCATTGGTTTTTTTTGTTAATTTTTTTTAATTGATACTTTATATACATTTAATTTATATTTTAATTAATGTTAATTTATATTATTTTTAAATAATTTTGAATTTCGCATTAAATTAATTAATATTTAATTAGAATAATTATTTTAAATATAATATTAATTTTGTAATATGATATTAATAATAAAATTTTTTTATTTAAAAAATTTAAAATTAAAATTAATTTATTTTTTTTTTTAATTTAATAAATTGTATTAGATAATAGATATTTTTTTAAAATTTTTATTATCTAAATCTATTAAAATTTAATTTATTATTCTTTTATTTTTATGTTGATAATTGTATTAGATTGCTTTATTTTTAAATTTTTAAATTAAAATATTATTTAATTTTTATTTATTTAAAATAATGTTTTATTCTATAATTTTATAATTTTTATTTTGAATATTTTGAATTATAAAATTAAAAAATATAATTATAAATTCTTGTTAATTTAATTATTCATTAATTTATTTATGTTTTTAAATATGTATTCATATTTTTTTTTAAACGATATAATTTTTTTTGTATTTTTAGTTTATTATTTTTTAATTATATAAAGATTTATAAATATAATTAAAAAAGATATTTACATTATATTTTATATTATTTTATTTTAATATTTTTATTTTATAATTATTTTAATTTTTTTTACCATACAAAGACAATTGTGTTCAATTTTATATTATAAATATTTTTTATATTTTTTTTTAATTTTTTAATAATTTATATAAAATAAATTAATATTTTTTTTTATTTTTTTGATAAAAATAAGTTTTAGATTAATATTTATTTTTATATATAATTTTTTTTTTTTACTTATTTATTATTTTTTTATTTTTTGATTTTAATTTATTTAATTTTTTACTAATAATTACATTTTAGTTAATAATATTTTTTTATTCTTTTTTAATATATTATTATTTTAGTAATTATATTTTTTTGTATTTTTTTTTTTGTAATATTTTTTTAAAATTCTTTTTATTATTTTTAATTATTGTAGATTATTTTAATTATTTTATTTTTTTCATTTAAAATAATATATATAGTTAATTTTGATTATGTTATATAATTGTATAATTTTTATTTTAATAAATTTCTTAGATTTTTTTTAAATATTTATTTTATTATAATTGTCAATTTGTTTTTTATTTATAATAATTATAATTTATAAAAGTTAGTTTTATTTTTATTTTCAATTATATTTTATTTTTTAAATGTTATTAAAAATTTTATTTTTTATTATTTTTTATAATTTTTTTTATTAGTTCAATATTAATGTTTATTTTAAATTTTTTTAATATTAATAGTTATTTAATTAATGTATATTTATTTTTTTTCAATGTTTTAATAATATTATATTTTTTTATTTTTTTTATTTTATGATATTTTTTACATTTATTTTAATATTTTTTCATTTTAAAAAAAATAATTTTTTTTTATAATTTGTATAATTATTTTATAATTTATTTTATAAATTTATATATTATTTTGTCATATTGTTAAATTATTTTATTTTTTTTTTGAGATTTAATTTTTTAAATTTTATATTTTTTTTATTTTAATTTAAAATTAAAAAATAAATTTATTGAATTTTTATTTTTAATTTTATATAATTAAAAATTTATAAATGTTTTTTATACAATTTTATATGTATGTTTTTTTTTTTTTATTTTTAATAATTTTTATATTTCGTATTTTTTTATTTTCTATTTACAATATTAATAAAATTTTTTTTTGTATATGCTTTTGTTTTTTATTTTTAATTTATTAATTTTTTTTGTTTTTAAAATATTTAATATTTTATATTATTATAAATTTTTTATTATGTAATGATAAATAATTGTTTTATTAATAATTAAAATAATAAATATTTGATTTTAAGAATTATACTTGTTTATCTAAATTGTTAATTTTTAATATATTATTTAATTTTTTATTTAATTTTTAATTTTTTTTAATTATTCATTTTATATATTTTTTAAATGTAAATTTTTCAATTTTTATTTTATTTTTTTTTAAATTTAAATGAAATTTTGAATATATTTATTTTAAATAAAGATTTTTATTTTTTTTTTTTTTTAATTTTTATTTTGTTATATTTTATTTTTATATTTTTTTTTTTAATTAGTATATTTTTTTTATGTAATATATTTTGATTTGATTCATTATGATTTTTAGTTTTTCTTATAATTAAGTGTTTTTATGTAAATTTAATTAGTTTTTAACTTTTTTATTTTTAAAATAATTTTTTAAAAGATAGAATAAATTTTTTTTAAAATTTATTAAAATTAAATTATTTTATGTTTTTTTATCTTTTATTTTATTTATATTAAAAAACTTTAACTTTTTTTAGAAATTTAATTTTTAATTTTATATTATTATTTAGATAATCATTTTTTTTTTTTTAAAGTTTAATTTTATAGTTAAAATTTAATTTTTATTTTTTTAAAATTTATATTAATAATTATTGTAAATTTTTAATTAATAAATTTTTATATCTTATTTATATGTATTTATTAAATATATTTATAAAATTAATTTTATTGAATTTTATTTTTATATGAAGATTTAATATAATGTTTTTTTTTTATTAACATTTAATGAAATTATATTTTTTTTTATTTTTTAATAATATAAATATATTTTATTTTTATTATTTTGTTTTTAGTTTTTAATTATTTTTTTTTAATTTTTTAAAAATAATTTTTTGAAATTTTTAATTTTGAATAAAGATATAAAATTTTTTTTTGTAGTAATTTTAATATAATTATATCAATTTATCTTAATTGTTTTTTTATTTAATTTTTTTAATTTTATTTATTATTTATTTAGAAATAATGTTGTTATGTAATTTATTTTAAATTTTAATTAAATAATGGTTATTTTTTTTATTTATGTATTTATTAATTATTATTTTTTTTATTTATTTTTTTTTTTTCTTTTTTTATTAGATTTTTTTTATTTAAATTGTTTATTAATTTTTTAATTTTTTTTTTTTGGATATGAAAATTTATATGATTTTTAAATATTTTAATGATTTATTTTTATTTTAATGAATTAATTTTTTTAAAAATTAATTATAAAATTTACATAATTCTAAAATATTTTATTTCATATATTTTATTAATTTTTTATATTTTTATATAAGATTTTTTAATCTATTAAAAATTTATTAATTTTTTGATTAATAAATTTAATAAATGAATTTTGAATAATATAGATGTAATAAATTTAACATCTATTTTAATGAAAGTTGTATATTTTAATAATTTTTTATTTTTATCTAATAATTTTTTTTTTTTTTTTATTATTTTTTTAATTAATTTTTTATTAATGTATATAATATATGTTAATTTTTTTTGTTTATTAAATATTTTAATTTCGATATTTTCTTATTATTGTTTAAAAAAGATATTAGATATTTTAATTTATTAATCATGAAAATTATTTTAGTTATATTGATTTGATTATATTTAGTTATATTTATTTTTTTGTTATTTTTTATAATATTATTTGTTTTTAATTTATTTGATTATTTAAGACAAATATTTAAATTTAATGTTTTTTTTTATTTTTATTTGTTTGTTTTTTATATTATTATTATATGATTGTTTTTTTTTAATTATAATATTTATAAATATATTTATTTTTTTAATTTTATTTTATTTATTTTATTTATATTTTATTTTTCTGTTATGATTATTATCATTTATATTTTATTTAATTTTATTAATTAAATTTTTTGATTATTTTATGTAATTTTTTTTTTCTATAATTCTTTTATTGATAATAATGAATTTAATTTTTTATTATATAATTTTAAATTTATTTTTTAATTTTTTAATATATTTTTATTATTTTTACTATATATTATTTTTAAATATTTATATATTATATATTTAATTTATATTTTTTTTTTCAAATTATGTATAATAAATTATATTTGAATATATCTTACATTTCTTTGTATTTTTGATATTTTTAATTTTATTTAATTAAATTTTTTTATTTTTTTTTTTTTTTTTTGTTATTTAATTTTTTAGCATATATATTTAGTATTATTTTTAAGATAACATTTTTTTTTTTATATTTTTTTAATTTAATATTTTTTTAATTTAATTTTTATTTAACATTAATTATATTTATATTATTTATAATTTTATATATATTATCTTATTTTTTTATTA
This sequence comes from Eptatretus atami, assembly GCA_035128595.1. Taxonomy (NCBI): domain Eukaryota; kingdom Metazoa; phylum Chordata; class Myxini; order Myxiniformes; family Myxinidae; genus Eptatretus; species Eptatretus atami. Next base: position 24,076,521 of record CM068958.1, on the reverse strand, counting down.
TTTTAAATATTTTAGTTTAAGTTTATTAATAAATTTAAATTTTTAATTTTTTTTTTTATTAAAGTTTTTTTTCTTAAAAATATTTAAATGAAATTTTTATTTATATAGTTTTTATAGTAATTTGATTTAAATGTATTTTGATAATTTTTTAGAAATTAATAAAAAATTTTTATTTTATTATTTAATTTTTTATATTTTTAATTTTAAATTATTTAATAAATCAAAAATTTTTTATTAACTTTTTTTATAATTTATTAAGATAGTTAATATTAATTATTTATTGTATGTAAATTAAGTTTAAGTTTTAAATTTTTTTTTTTAATTATAATATTATGTTCTTAAAATATTATAAAATTTTATTTTTAATTTATATTTTTTTTAATTAAAAAAGTAGATATATAATTTTATTATGATATATATCTTGATTAATATTTTAGTATATTTTTATTTTTTATATATTTTATTTTAGAAATTTGTTTAAAAATTATTTTTTTTATTTAGTAATTATTTTTATTTTTAAAAATTAATTAGTTTTGTTAAATCTTATGAATAATTATTTTTATTTTTAAATATTAATTGTTGAAGATTTGATTTTTATTTAATAATAATTATTTTATATTTTTTTTAAAAAAATTTTTAAGTGGTTATATATAATTTTTGTATCTAATTTTTTTTGATAAGTTAATTTAGATAATTATTAAATATTTATATTTATTATTTTTTATTTTTTTTTAATTAATTTTTTTAAAATTTATTTTTTATATTTTAATAATATTTTATTTTATTTTTTTAATTTATTAATATTTTTTTTTTTTTTATTTAATTAAATTTTTTAATTTTAAATTTTTATAATAGATTTATTTTTTTTTTTATTTATTTATTTAGTTTTTTAATTTGTATTTATTTAATGTTTAATAAGATAATCTTTTTATAAAAATATAATAATAATATTCATTATTTTTTTATTATTAATATTTTTATTGTTATTGTTAATTATTATTATTTGTAATATTTGTTATTAGATTTAATTTTTATTTATTTAAATTTAATTTATTTATTTATAAATATATTTATGTTATTTTTTAATTTTAAATTAATTTAGATGTCAAAGTTTAATTTTTATTTTTTTTTTTTATATAATATATATTTTTTAAAATAAAATTTTATTTTCAAAAAATTCAAAGTCCCGTTGCTAGGCAACGGTGGTGTCCATAGCAACGGTTCTAATTTGCACACATCGAGGTCATGGTATGAACCTACCAACCAAGTTTCATCGATATCGCCATTGTATTTACGGACCACTGGACCGAACAGAGGGACAGACAGACAGACAGACAAGCCGGTAGGCGGACATGGGTAGTCCGTCGGCCGTTGCTGAGGCAACCGTGGTGTCCAAGCAACGGTTCTATATGGGCACAACTAGGTCATCGGTATGAACCTACCAAAAGCCAAGTTGCATGCAAAAATCGCTATTCGTTTAAACTGAAATCGCGTTTTAAATACTGATAATAAGGGTAGTACAAATCCTGCAAAAAAAAAAAAAATTTCGCCTAGATCGAGCCATACAAACAGAGCAGACAAACATATGGACGGAAACACTACGATTAAGGGTAGAAAATAAATTCTCAAAATTTAAACAAAAACATTTTTTTTTTTTCGACTGCGATCGACTACGCAATATTCCGACGCGAGAAAAAGATGATAATACGAGGGTAGAACAAATTTACAAAAATTTCAAAAAAAAATTTTTTTTTTTCGGACTAGATCGACTTCCCAACATATCGACGGAAAAACTGATAATAAGGGGAGACACTAATTTCAAAAATATAAAAAAAATAAAAATTTCGACTTGGAATCGAACTCCCCAACAGTCGACGGAAAACTGATAAGGGTAGAAACAAATTCAAAAATTTAAAAAAAAAAAAATTTTTTTTTTTCGGGACTGTGATCGACTACCCAACATTATCGCAGAAAATAACTTGATACTAAGGTAGAAAAATTTCAAAAATTAAAACAAAAAAAATTTTTTTTTTATCGAATCTGGATTGACTACCCAAGCAAACAAGCCGGTAGGCGGACAGACTGGCGAGTCGACTACCAATAGAACCTAACGCGATGGGAGGGCCTGTTTCGATGGGAAAGTGACCTGAGGATTAAGCACAAGAAGATTCATGATTCTCAGCTTCAAGGGTTAATGCTGCAGTTGGGTTTTTTCGTTAAAAATGACCCCAGCATTAAGAGGTTTTTCGCCGTTGCTCGGCAACCGGAGGGGTCTAGCACGGTCTTCTTCTCTCACACATAACTAGGGACATACACCATGAACTCCTACGCATACCAGTTTCATTATAATCTGACTCAATAGGTCTCCTCTGAGATATAACGAACTTGTGTTTTTTATTGTTTTTTGCCCCAGGGTTCATGTCAAAGTCTATCTTCCATCCGGAGAGTTTTCATTAGGATCCGGTTGGACTTTTTGACATGATGGCTGAATGCAACTGACCCCACAGGTTGCTTGTGGCGCGAATTTTTCGATTTTTCGAAAAAATAAATTTTTTATTGATTTTTCAGAAAATTGCAAAGTCCCAATTTGCAACGGCAAAACGGCTGGGTGTCCATAGCACTCGGTTCTCCTTGCACACACTAATAGGTCATGGTGTGAGACCTACAACCAAGTTTCATCAAAATCGCGCATTGGTAATTCAACTGAAAATCGCCATTTCTAAATACTGATAATAAGGGATAGTAGCAAAATCTCAAAAAACCAAAAAAAAATCTTTCGACTAGATCGAACTACCAAACTCATACTCGAGCGGAAAAATGTGATAATAAGGGTAGGAGACAACATTTCAAAAGATTTAAAAAAAAAAAAAAATAATTTTTTGCGACTGGCATCGACTACGCCAACCTATCGACGGAAAAATGTCATAATAAGGGTAGAACAAATTTCACAATTTTTTTTTTCGACTGGAAATTTCGACTACCCAACATATCGACGGAAAAATTGATAATAAGGGTAGAACCAATTTTAAAAATTAAAAAAAAAAATTTTTATTCGACTGATCGAACTTCCCACATCTCGCGGAAAAACTGATAACTAAGGGTAGAATAAATTCTGCAAAAAATTTAACAAAGAAGAATTTCTTTTTTCGACTGGCATAAACTACCCAATACAAACAAGCCGGTAAGGCGGACAATGGGGTAGTCGACTACCAATAGAACCTGACCGCGATGGGGCCCGTCGTCGATGGGATGGACTGAGGATGTAAGCAACAAGAAAATTCCATGATTCTGCTTCAAGGGTTTCATCGCATGGCCAGTTTGTTTTTTTCGTAAAATACCCCACATTTAAGAGGTTTCTCACGGCCGTTGCTAGCCAAACGGGAGGGGGTCCATAGCAACGGTTCTTTTCTCACAATACTAGGACATACCAAATGATCCTTCCATACAACAGTTGTCATGTAATATCTGACTGCACGTCTCTGAGATATAGACGAAGCTTCGTTTTTTTATTGTTTTTGAACCAAGGGGTTCATTCAAGTCTATCTCTTCTCCGACAGTTTCATAGGCTCTCGCTGGAAATTGTTTGGACATAATGGATGAATGTACTGGCCGCACAGTCGCTCGTGGCCCGATTTTATGATTCTCGAAAAATTATAAATTATTTTATGGATTTTTCAAATTTCAAAGTCCTGTTGCAGGCAACGGTGGTGTCTCATAGCGCAACGGATTCTCATTTGCACACAACTAGCATGGTCCTGAATCCTACCAACCAAATTTTCCATCGAAATCGCCAATTAGTATTAACTGAAATCGCCATTTTTAAATACTGGATATAAGGGGAGAACAAATCTCAGAAAAAAAATTCTTTTGAGACTCGGATTCGACTAGCCGCAAGCAAGCGGAGACGGACATGGGTAGTCGCCTACCCAACTAGAACGGCTCGACGCGATCGGGCCCGTTTCGATTGGGTAATGAACCCTTGAGGACTTAAGCACAAGGAAATTCATGATTCTAGCTCAAGGGTTAATGGCTGCAGGATTTGTGTCGTTTAAAATACCCCCACATTTAGAGGTTTTTCGGCGTCGCCTAGGCAACGGCAGGAGTCCATTTAGCATACAGTTTTTCTCACACATAAGCTAGGACATACCATGAACCTCCCCATATCAGTTTTCCATGTATATCGCTGCTCATAGTCTCTGAGATAATAAAGAACTTCGTCTTTTTATTGTTTTGTCGACAGGGTTCATTCAAAGTCTATCTTCTCGAAAGTTTTCATAGGATCCGCCTGGGAAATTTTTGCACCAATATGCGCTCAGAAATGTACTGGCCGGCACAGTTGCCCGTGGCACCGATTTTTGACATTTTCGAAAAATCTTTGTTCTTTTTTATATCTTTTCAAAAATTTTCAAAAGTCCCGTTGCTGAGGCAAAGGTGGGTCCATAGCACGGACTTCTCATTGCACAACTAGGTCAATGGTATGAACCCATACCAAACAAGTTTCATTCGAAATCACGCATTGTATTAACGGAGGCAACTGGTCCCGAATAGACAGACAGACAAGCCGGTAGGACGACATGGGTAGATCGGCCGTTGCTAGGCGAACCGTGGTGTCCATAGCCAAACGGTTTCTCATTGATCACAACGTAGGTCATGGGTATGGGAACTACCACCACAGTTTCATCAAGAATCGCTATTGGTTTAAACTGAAATCGCCGTTTTAAATACTGAGTAATAAGGGTAGTACAAAATCTCAAAAAAAAAAAATTTCGACTAGATTCGACTCCGCAACAAACAGACAAACATATCGCGACGGAAAAACTGATAAGGGTAAGAATAAATTCAAATTTAAAAAAATTTTTTTTTTTTTTCGACTGGATCGAGCTACCCAATATATCTGACGGAAAAGTGATATCATAACGGTAGACAAATTTCAAAAATTTAAAAAAAAATTTTTTTTTTTTGCCGACTGGAATCGACTTCACCAACATATCGACGGAATAAACTGAATAATAATGGGGAGAACTAATTTCAAAATTAAAAAAAAAAAAAATTCTTTCGCAACTGGATCGGACTCCCAAACATATCGACGGAAAACTGATAAGGGTAGATACAAATTTCAAAATTTATTAAAAAAAAAATTTTCTTTTTTTCGACTGGATCGACTACCCCACATATCGACAGAAAAAACTGATAATAAGGGTAGACACAAATTTCCAGAAAATTAAAACCAAAAAAAACATTTTTTTTTTCGACTGGATTGACTCCGCAAACAAACAAGCCGGTACGCGGACATGGGCTAGTCGCTACTACCAATAGAACCTACACGCGATGGGCCCGTCTCATGGGAATGACTCTGGATTACAGCACAGAAAAATTCATGAATTATGCTTCAAGGCGTTAATGCCGCCAGATTCGTTTTTTCGTTAAAATACCCCAGACATTAAGAGCTTTTTCGGCCGTTGCTAGCTCGGCACGGGCATGCATCGGGGGTCCCATAGCAAGGTTCTTTCTCACACATTAAGCTAGCGACATACCATGACCTACCATACCCAGTCTATGTATATCTGACTCATAAGTCTCCTGAGATATAATCGAACTTCGTTTTTTTTATTGGTTTTCAACCAAGGGTTTCATTCAGAGTCTATCTTTCTCGAGAGTTTTTCATAGATCCGTTGGAAATTTTTGACAATATGGAATGACTGCACTGCCCACAGTTGCTTGTGGCCCGATTTTTGATTTTCGAAAAAATAAATTTTTATGATATTTTCAAAATTGCAAAGTCCCATTGCAGAGGCAACGGTGTGTCATAGCATCGGTTTCATTTGGCACACAACTAGGTCCATGGTAATGAACCCTACCCAAACAAGTTTCAACCACTCGAACATCACCATTGTACTTAACGGAGCACTGGCTCCGAAAATAGACAGACAGGACACGGCCGGTAGGCGGACATGGGTAGCTCGGCGCGTTGCCCTAGGCAACCGTGGTGTCCATGAGCAACGGTCTCATTTGCACACACTCGGTCATGGTAGAACCTTCGCACCAAGTTTCATCAAAATCGCCATTTGGTATTACAATGAAATCCGCCCATTGTTAAATCTGATACTAAGCGGGTAGTACACATCTCCAAAAACCAAAAAAAATTTTTCGACTAGATGCGACTACCCAACATATCGACGGCAAAAGTGATAATAAGGGTAGACAAAATTTCAAAATTAAAAAAAAAAAAAAAAAGAATTTTTTTTCGCACTGATCGAACTACCCAACATATCGACGGAACAAACTTCATAAATAAGGGTAGACAAATTTCAAAATTTTTTTTTCGACTGGATCGTACTAACCCAAATATCGACGAGTATAAAAGAAGAAGACAACCCCAAAGAATAGATAAAACAAAATTCATTCAATCCCTGTCATATACCCAAAAGAAATACCAGAACATCGACTCAGAAGAAAGAGAAATTGAAAGAACAAAAGATAAGAGACGAAAGAGAAAAAGTGAAGCGATCACGAGTACATGAAAGAAGAAAAAAGACAAGTACCAAGAGCCTTAAGCCCTCGAAATACACAAATCGCAACACAGCGAGGACAAGAACAGAAGACAGAAGACACACTCTGGAGAATAGACCAAGAACCTCACACAGGGATAACAATGACCAATGCCGCTCCACACTAAAGCCAGAAGGACAGGACACCAGCCAGAGAACAGCACTTCCATCACTGAACGAAAGCGTAGCAGAGTCAGCAAAGACTCAGCGCGAGACCAGGCGACTCGATAGGAAGTGGGCCCCAGGATAATCGGGTGGCAATTCGGGACCCAGGGAACTGGGAAAGAGATGGGAGAAGTTCAGCACCAGAGGCGGGAAAGAAAGGACTTGTCCAGAGGATGGGAGCAAAGGTTGTTCCAAAGGGCTGTCGGAAAACAGTCGTGGCAGCGGGAGAGTCAGCGATTGAAAGACCATGGGCCACGTGGGGGACAGTGTGAACTGGACCAGACGCAGGACAAGAAGCGCTGGGCCGGTCTGAGGGAGAAGACGGGTAAGGGAGAGGGGGAGTCAGCACAAAGAGAGAAAGAGGGCGCCAGAGGTTCGAGAGACATGGGAAGAACCAGAAACAAGAACAGCGCCCAAAACGCGCCTTTGGGAGGAACGCCAGCCTTGACAGGCAGAGGAGGAAAGAACTCCAGGCAGAGCAGCACGGGACTGCAACAGGAAGAAGTCTGCGAGCCATGGAGGGGAGAGGGTCGGATATGAATGAGGAAGAGGGGGGGAGCAGAAGTGGGCCAACCATATTCACAAGCACGCGATGGGAGGGAGGGGCCGGAGTTGCAGGGCCGCATGAGGACCTCCACCGTGGTGGGGAGAGCAGAAGCACATATCAGGAAAGGGAGACCTGGTCTGGAGACCAAAGTGAAGATCGGAAATGCACCAGTGGAGAGAGGAAGGTGAAGTGCTCAAGCGAGGGATCCTGCTGATGATTGGCTGAAGCTGGATGGTCTGTAGGGCAGGGAGCGGTTTGCACGTGAGCGGGCAGTAAAGGTGGGGATTGCCAAGCAGGGCAGAGACGCGGTGAGCAAAGGAGGGTGGAGCAAACGAGAGAGGACAGAGTCAAGGAGAAGGAGTTACGAACGTTCGGGATCGCTGGACCGGCGGCAGAACCGGGGCGAGGGGGACACAAGCGCGCCATGCGGGGGGTAGACAAGGACACAGAGCCAGGATAGTTGGGGCGATGGGGTTGGAGAGTGGGTACAGAAACAATGGGGCAGACAAGATTCGATGGAAGACACGAGTTAGGCGTCAGCTCGACGTGCAGTACAAGTGTGGCCAGGGACGTAGGAGGGATGGGAAGGGAACATTCACAAGAAACAAGATTGTGATAGACCACAGATGGGAGGAGGAGAGGGTGGAGATGGCAGACGAAGCGAAAGAAGGGGCTGGCCGCCTGAGGAGGGATACACACGGGCCGAGCTGGAGGAGGACTGAGAGTACCCAGGGGTGGCGGGCCAGTTGAGCAAAGGCAAGGGTCAGGACACGGCTCACCACAAGCGCGGGAACCAGGGGCGGGTGAAGGAAGATTAACTGGAAGACGAGAGGGATACTGGCACGGGGAGAGCAAGTTCGTAGAACGAATGGCGCCAGGATGAAGTGGCATGACGAAGGTAACGATGGAGACCGTTCGAAAGTGTGGAGGACGCGGAGACGCGTGCGATCGGCCGGAAGATGCCAGACTCGACGGCTGGAGGGCGCTCTTAACAAAGCCAAGAGAGGGGCAGTGTGACAAGCACGGGGCAGAAGACCGGAGTTCCAAGGCTCTTCACTCTGCCGCTTCCGCCAGTGAAGACAGCGTTCCCACCATCTCAATCATCCCAGGCCAAACCATTTGACTTGCGTCACTCGTTTGAACTACACCAACTCCACCCCGTGACTCCTGCAAAATTGCAACTGCCGGCTTGAAGTTGTTGTCTGTGTCGGTTTATCCATTGGTCCCAATCCCCTCACCCAGATGATTCCGCTGCCCGCTGCTGGCTTCGCTCGCGTGGTGTTCCCTCTCCGCTGTTCCTGGTGTCTGGGTTCGATCCCGTTCCCAGTGTACTCGACTCGCTCTTCCACGAGCCCGACTATTACAAAAACAAATCTTCACAAACGACACCCTTTATTTCATGGCTGGGAGTGCATGTGGTACGATGGATCCACACACCTGCGGGCACGTGCAGCCCTGAAATGATTATTCAATTAACAACGGCAGGTTACTCCACGAACACAATCCAACGTTCCACAAAGTTTCATTCCCATCCGTCCAAAACCAGTTGAAGATATCGCGATCCTTCACCTCGTGGCGGCAGGGAATCAGTGTGGTGCCAAATCTCGTATGGAGAGAATCATCGACGAACTGACTGCGAGCTTCACCTCACAACAGGGATCTAAACACGGTAACATCATTAACTAAACTGTTCAGGAACCACAAGAATTCGGTACGGAAGAACGCACGTACGTCCGGACTCCTTCGCGGGTGAACCGACCAGGACCCGCGGTCTGAGGGAGAACCTCCGGGATCGGACAGTTCCCATCGAAGCGTTCGGGATCCCATGGGTCGATTTGTGACTTCGCCAAGAGATCTCGGATCATCGCGCATCGTCTGACTGCGGGACTGTGAACGGACACGCAAGTGGAGAAACCTGAAGTGTTCGAAAAGGAATCACGTGATCAGATGGAATCACGGTTTCTCAGCGGCAGATTCGGCGCGCCAGTCAGTGACCGACGAAACAGGAAACTCATCATTCATCGTGTTACTTGGAAAACTACACACAATAATTCGGAATACAGGATGAATTAATAATTAAAACGCAGAACAACCTGACACTACAATAAAGATTTAGTGGACTCCAGCTCTTGGTCGATACCCTGGTGGCTACACCGTCGTTCTGACATCATTCGGTTTTCACAGTGCTTTGTGATGTGCCGCGTCTGCATCTCACTATTTATAATAATTCTATCCTCAACGGTGCGTGACTGCACAGCGAGACAGAGAGCCAAACACTGTCCCACAGTTAACATTCCAAAGATAGAAAATCCACCCAATCGTGTTCTTACACCGCACAGCCGTTTAACAATTCAGGTGTCCTTTTGTTTGGGATTGACTTCATCAGGGGGGGGGGAGCGGGCTCGCGTGCGCAATAAGAAGGCGAAGTGGTTGTGGCTTCTCAGGTGATCTTACATATTTCCTGCAGGGGGAAGAAATGGATCACTCGCCTTTGATGATCCAGTTAAAATATGGACAGGCAAAGCCGAGAAGCCGACGTAGAGAGGCTGTCTTACATTCGCTTTCTTAAATATATCAAATTAAACATCTTTTGGCAATGAAAAAAATGAATATTACTACCTTACCTTCACAACAACATACAACACGTAGAAGCAGCATCCATCGAAAAATAATATTACTCACATTACACCTTCACACAACTACACCGCCTACAACAGGATCTCATCTGAAAAAAAAAATCCTCAACATTCCTCAACAACGACAATACACCGCTAACGATCCATGCTAAAAAATAAATTTACCTCAACATTATACCTCAACATATGCTTCACATCAACTACAAACCGCCTAGAAAGGCTCTCACAAAAAATTAAATTACCTCACATATAGCGTCAACATTACCTCACAACACGAAACCGGCTAGAACAGCATGTCATCTGAAAAAAAATCCCTGCAACATTACTCACGAACGACAACTACAAAAAACGCACTAGAACAGGATCCATCTAAAAAAATTCATTACTCAACATTAGCTCACAACGAAATACACGCCTCAACAGATCCAATCTAAAAAATAAATATACTAATCAACATATACCTCAACGATTATCTTCAAAAAAAAACAAATAACGCCTAAAAGGATCTCATCTAAAAAAATTAATATTACGTCATACATTACCTCACACAACAACCTACAGCACCGCTAGAACAGGATCTATCTGAAAAAAAAAAAAACCTCAACATTACCTTCACAACGACCATACAAGCCGCCTAGAACAGGATCTCAATCTAAAAAATTACATATTGACTCAACATTACTTCACAACAACAACTACAAAACCGCCTAGACAGGATCCATGCTGAAAAAGAAAAAAATCCAACATACCTTTCACAACGACACTACATCACCGCTAGAACCGGATCTCAATCTGAAAAGAAAACAAAATCTCACATCACCTATAAACATCACACAACGTAAATCACGATTAAAAAATATTTTGATGAAGGCGGGGATAGTCTTATTAAATCTGAGGACATATACACATGTCTGAGTATTATGGGTCTTTCATGTCTCGCGATGCCTTCCATCTCCCGGCATGCATCATCCCCATGACAAAACCGGAAACAAAAAAAACCATAAGCAAAAAAAAAACGGAAGCAAAAGGGTCATAGCCAAACGACACAGATTCCCAATTGCAAGGGTATTGTGTTGTGTTGTTGGTTCCTATTCTCTCATGTGCACTCTTAAGTAATACTTCACAAGAAGAATAAACCAATCGTGTTATACATCGCACAGCGTCTAAAAAAAACGGACGCAGAAGGTTCAAGCCGCAACACGGGCACGGGATTCAAAGCCAAGATCAATCTGTGTTGTGTTGTTTTGGTTTGTTTCCTATGATCTCCATCACAATGTGCACATAACACAGACCGCGTATAAAGCTCCTGCATTCGACAATCACACAGATTGGGTGAGAATGTTGTGATTGTTCATAGAAAGAGGCGGTTGTAGGAATAATATGATAGCAGATGTTAGATAATAAGTAGGATAAAATAAGTGAAGATGAATTATCAACAGAGTAGACCGTGAAGGGACAGGGGCCACGCTCGAGAGTAACAGAGAGACGGAGAGTTGAAACGGTAGTTAGGAGGGCTTTCCTCAGAGAGGAGTTAATCGTGGAATGGCTCCCTTGAAGAGGTAGTGGGAGGAACGAGTAGATTATTAAATTTGAAGTTGGGATATCCGATGAAGTTATCGGAGATAGAGGGGTAAGGGGATTTGATAAGACTTTTAGGAAGTTTGAGTATTGAAGTGATTGTGTACCGAGTGCTTTGGTTTGGGGTACTGTAATGGGGTGGGGTCTTGTTACTGGGGGTGGGGTTTGCACTTGTCGTGAAAGTAGCAGCACTGGCAATTACAAGCACGTACAGGTTAACTATCCCTTGATGTCTCGGCTATCCTGGCCGTGTAACGAATCGTTTCGGTTTTTTTATTGTATTTATCTATGCCGAGTGACGGGTCCGTATAATCGAAAGATTAACAAAAGGGAACGGTGTAATAAAATACACATTTCAAGTGAGCCAGGCACGCGAACAAGACCAGGGCTAACGTAGGTGAGTGAGCTTTAACATTTGTCGAAGTCGATCACATACAGATAATATCAAGTGACAGGTGTCCTTGTTTCGCATCCCAATGGCCTTAATGCACTCCAACGAAACAGTTGATTAAGGAACGGCTGTTTGACGAAGCGATTCACGATACACGACCATCGTATTAAACACTACACCTCCGAATGCCAGAATACAAACTGCCAAATGGAAACGGACACTCATACTCTCACCATCGACAGTCGGAACATTGCTGCTAAGTGAATTGCTGGTCTAGATTGTAATTGGAAGTTGGAATTTCGGAGGTGATGGACCGGGTGGAAAGACTAAGCCACGGAACATCGGTGTCTCCGGGTTTAAAAAGCATTGCTATGTTCAGCGATTCATAGCTATGATGAACAGCATTCGATAATAGAGTGGGAATGAATATTGTTTGTGGTGTAGAAATCGGTTGTGGCTGTTTCACAGTCAGGCATGGTTTCAGCAGCCGGCAAAGAAATGGTGAATTAAGACTGTTTTCGGGTTCTCTTTTTCTGGTCTTTGTTTTCTTCTGGTTTGTTTTTTTCTGGTTTTTGTTTCTCTGGTCTTTTCTTTTGTATTTCTGATTTTTAAAGAATGGTGTTTTCTGGTTTTAATGGGATGTTTTTCTTGCATTCCTGCTTTCCTTTCTGTGTTTTTTCTGGTGTTTTTTCTCAGTTCTTCTTTTTTGTATTTCTTGGATTTTAAAATTTCTGGTTTCTTACTGGTTTTTTAATGGATTTTTCGCATTTTTCTCTGCTTTTTTTTTGTTTGGTTTTTTTTTTTCTGGTGTTGTTCTGCGGTTCTTTTCTTTGTTGTATTTTTCTGGATTATAAAAATTTTTTTCTTGTTTCTTACGCTTGTTTACTGGGACTTTTTCGATTTTCTGCTTCTTTTTTCTTCTGTTTTTAGGGTCAGATCAGAACAAGGTCAAGTTTGCAGAAGAATTGTCAGTTTTCTCCAGTGGATCAAATTTGGTTAAGGACAGGGAGAGTTGTATCTCGAACGGCTTTGCTCCGGCGGTGTTTGTCCGACGGTCCAGCGGTGTTGTTCCGAAAGTGTCGCGGCGTGTTATGCTCTGGACGGGAAGTTTATCTCCAGAAGCATCAAGGGTTGCTTCCGGCGTGTTGTTGGATCGCGCCTGTTCTGCCATCCGTCTAGACCACCGGCCGGGCGGGGGACGGGCAACACGGGGTTGCGGCGGGCGGCGCGCGACTATGTGTTTTGGGCGTGTTTTTCCTGGATGCGTTCTCGGTGGTGTGGTGTCCCGATACAGTTCGCGGCTCCAGTGTGTTCACAGTGTTTGGTCTCGGAGGGAGTTCGTACTCGGACATGTCGAGCAGTGTTGACTCCCGGACACTTGGCTCGACGCGCGGTGTGTTGTCTCCGACATGTCGAGCAGTGTTGACCCGACAGCTTGGTCAAGCGTCGGTGGTGTTTGTCT
>CM068958.1:24025103-24036942 GCA_035128595.1 Eptatretus atami | reverse complement strand
AAAATCTAGTCACGTGATTGCGTGGAGCCATTTTTGAGTCCATCGCGGATAGGATCGGACGCATATCGTTCAGCGTTTTTAACGTTCCCGATGGAAGTAGCGTTCTCATTCGTGTTTTACATTGATTTTATGACAAAATGACAGGTTGTTGCACTTTTGGGTGCACAAATAGAACGGAGAAGGGATTCAAGATGTATAGATTTCCTTCAGATTGCTAAAAGACGGAAAATCTGGGAGAACAGAGTCAGTCGTGTTGGATGGAAAGCAACTTCTTCGTCAGTTCTCTGCCAGGTCAGTGTGATGGTGGTAATGGTCCCATATACGTATATTTGTGTGCTGCGAGTGAGACTGGCCTTTGCTTTGGCTTTCCAGGCTGTTATCCATTGCTCGTGGATTAATTAGCACTTGAAGGGGAAGCATCTTTATTTAAATTAAGTTTGAGTTAGAGTCTTCGAGCTCGATCAATAATATAGGGTCTAGATCATGTCTCCAAAGTCAGACTCAGACTCAAAGTCAAAGTCAAACTAAAGTCAAAACAAAGACGAATGAATGGAGAACGGATCCGGACTAACTCGCCCACGGGCTAACACGGCCCACTCTTCAAAGGCAGGGTTAGGGTCAACACTAACCCTATTCTGACCCTAACCCTAACCCTAAACCTGACCCTAACCTAAATCTAACCCTAACCCTAGCTTTTAAGAGTACGTTATACCAAGATTTAAAATCTATGGTGTGGGTGTGACTGCCAGATCTCAGGATACGAAACAGGTCGACACCCCATAGAAGCATAGAAGGGAGCCCATCTAACTTCTGAGTGTAGAATGGTCGGACGGCTTTTACCTTCGGGGAGGGAGGGGCTGAGGGGGGGCGGGGGCATGCATTGAATGTATGTATTTGTCTCTGTTGATTTGAATGTGTGAGGACATTAACTGTTGTGTGTGTGTGTGTGACTTTCAATTTATAATTTGTATGTGTGTGTATTAGTACATGCGTGTATGTGTGGTGTGGTTGTAATATGTAATTTGTATATGTATTAGAGATGTGTGTGTGTGTGTGTGTGTGTGTGTGTGTGTGTGTGTGTGTGTGTGTGTGTGGTGTGTGTGTGTGTGTGTGTGTGTGTGTGTGTGTGTGTGTGTGTGTGTGTGTGTGTGTGGGAATGAGGGGGCCGGGTTGGGTGGGCTAATCTATTTTTGGTGGGATTAATATATGATCGGCAACATGCAGCAAAGTTTAGATTAATAATTTAAATATGAAAATTAAACAAACACAAATATACCCACACACGATAAAAAGGTCAAACAACTGCGAAATACAAAGACAACTCTTAAAATTGTATTGTACATGTACATGTATAAGCAGGGAGTGAGAGTTCGAGTCTCGCTCTCGCCTTCCTGAAATTAAAATGAGGCTGAAATAAGCAGCACATGTACTTGTCTAGTCATTCCTTCTTTGTCATGATTCTAAATGTCTGTGACTGTTAAATCACAACCAGCTCTGTGAATTTCTTCTTGTCATATGGCTTCTAGTTGTCATAAATCTTCTATTTTGTCATCTTCACATAATTTGTTCATTATCAACATGGAAAAGACCATTCACTTCTCATACAGAGAGACATAATGGAATACACGGTTCAATGCACTAGCGCCATACGGCGGCTCCGCACGCGCACCGCACTGAATGGACTCAAAATGGCGTCAATCGTTAGTTGTCGCTACTCTCTCTATAAAGGGACTCTAGGTGTGGCATGTGAGAGGGTACAGTTTGGGGTGAAGAGAGGCCACTGGTATGGCTATGTATGATGCTGATTGACGCTGCATTCTATGGTGATCAATGAAACCTCCATCTCCTAAACCACAACTCAATGTCATCTCATTATAGTGTATACGGTAGTAGGGTGGATATACTGATTCTGGCTCACTTTTCCCATGTAAATGAATGGGGATTTTCAGCGATTCACTTTTTTTTCCCTAAAAATAAACCCCCTTTTTTATCCGTTTTTCCCTGCTGTGCAGGGGTTTGGCTTTTTGTGAGACAATGTTTTATGGTCGGATGCCCTTCCTGGACGCCTCTTACAACACAGGGATATGGTACACCTATTCTAACCGGGCATTCACCGGGATCAGTACACTGGTACTCACTTCGCCGACCTCGGATGGATGACAGGCTGAGTCAACCCCTGGTGTTAATTCAGCAGCTGAGCGGATTCGAACTCGGGACACTGGGATCCCAAGCCGCCACCCAACCACTAAGCCAACACCAGGCTTATATATATATATATATATATATATATATATATATATATATATATTATATATATATATATATATATATATATATATATATTATATATATATATATATATATATAACCAGGCTATATTTATTTGTCTCCCTTTTAACCTAGGGACACTCTTTTTCAAATAACCAATGCATATTGTTTAGCTCACACATTGAACCTATAAAGAATTGTTCATTCTCAAATTCCTTCAATAGTTTAATTTTCTTTGCACAATAATCCCATCTAAAATATTAAAAACAAAACATTTGAATCTTTATATTTTTCAAGATACCCCTTTTGTGCTATTACGAAATGATAAACTTCTCTTAATGATCTCATTCTGACCACCTCCTGAGGCACATATCATTTTGAGATTATAGTAAATTGTTTTTCCATTGTTCAATTGATAACCATCGAAGTTTTCAGTCCATTGAAGGATATTTTTTTTCTTTAATCCTCTAACTTACTAGTTTTTAAATTGATTCGCTTATTTGTTTTATTTCCTTTGTTTTCGTTATTTTTCATAAGACTTAATTGATATTTTTCACATTCATTATGTTTCATATATACCAAGACTGAGATTTTCTCCACTCTTAGTTTGATTAATACTTGGTTTAACCATATTATATGTTGAAAAAACACGGCGGTAGCCCTTAAAAAACCCTAAACCCATCTTCCCATTTTAAAACACAATCTATTCTATACACTCTTTCATACAATATCCATATGGAACACAATCTATTCCATTATCTAAAATAATCTCTATCATCAAAGGCTCCTAATGCCTTTTTATTTACTTCTTCACTATATATGTTATGTTTATAACTTCTTATTGTATTCATTTTCCTATATTCTTCTTTCTTATTCATCAAACAATTATAATAATTTCTAAAAGTTATTGATTTCTTATTACTATTTCTTTATTCCCTTTAACCTTTATCAATCTGATCTGATCACCATACTTATAAGCATATGCCTTTGCTCCAATCCAATAAACTCACTCATTACTTTTCCACCCAACTCATCCTTAAACTTACCAATAACCTTTCATTCTTTTTGAAAATAACTCGCTCTTCTTACTAAAATTACTTGTATCATATACTCCAATATTTTTCTTCATATCTTTATAAACATCATCAGTTTTTATATCTAGGATAAAACTATCAGTGTTCCATATACAACAATGAAACATTTTCACCATACTCTTTCTTTTAAGCCATTATACAAATAATCTACATCATAATCTTTGATTCATAGAACTGCTGTTCCAATATAAATTGGTTTATCATTACATACTTTCCTTTTCCATATGAATAGCAGAAAAGTTCTTCTGAAACTCTCCTTGTTAAAAATTGTTTTATTTATCAATCTCGAAGCTTCTTTCCAAGATGTTGCAAATCTAATGTTTTGCCTGTTCTAACATTCTATTGTCTTCCAAAGACAGCATTATTCATCAATTTATAGAAATCCCTTCAAACTTTGTATTTGCTCTCATATCTGTATTGAATTTAATATACTTTTTCCATCAAGGACTTTGTTTAAATTTTAAAACTCTATGAATTTTAGCTACTCTCAATCCTTCTCTCAAAAACTGTTTTAAGCTTCTCTGATGCAAAACATATCCCTCTTTATCATAGAATGTTTGTTAATAACTTTTCTGTTGATTTGCCTTTAATTATTAAACTTTATGATAATCACTTAACCATTCTTTCTTTGGGGTTTCTTTCTCACATGCAAAAGGAAGGTCTTTATGCTTATTATGAAGATCACTCGGGTACTCAAATCAACTTCAAAAAATAACCTTCTTCTTCCTCATTCAATCCTCTTGAGAAGAAAATAACAATATTCATCAAAGCCTTTTCATAATCCTTTTCTTTCCACCCACTCTAATTTACCATAAGGTAGAGATTGAGACATTGCCCATCCCATACAAATTATTAGCATCAAAATACATCAAATAATTACTATCTTTTTTCACTATCATAATTTGGGAAGATATTTATTATTTGCTTTAGCAATCTTTTTGAACATACTTGTGATATTCCACCTCTCTTAGACTTCTCAATCATCAAAAGCATATCTACATCACTGATTAAATCTAGATCTTGTTTTTGTCATTTTCAACATTGCACTCCAAGCTAAACCAGGAGCTGTGAAATAGTGAGCAGATCTAATCCATAACAATTTTTATTATGACAGAGTGATCTAAAAACTCAAACACATCAGCTAACAAATAAAACATCTGTTTTTAGATACAAATCATGATATTCTCCAAGTTCTTTATCTTAAATATTTCCAAATTTCTTGTGCGTGTTATATTCCTTATCACTTATCTCTTCTTCATAAAGGTTATTATAAGAAACTTTCTTTTGAAGGAAGTTGTGTTCTTTAAATCTCATAAATGAATTCATATAATCATAAGGATAAATTCCCTGTCCTTGTAAGAATTTTTCTCTTACTTTGAATTTCATTCCTTGTTTGAATTTCCTCTCGAGTTAGAATTTCCTCTTTAATCAGATTTCATCTTTAATCAGAATTTTCTCTTAGTTAGAATTTCATTCATTGTTTGAATTTTCTTTACAATTAGAATTTCATCTTCAGTAAGAATTTCTTCATTAATTTCCTCATTAATTAGAATTTCCTCTTTACTGTTGAATTCTCTCTTTAATCTGAATTTCCTCTTTAGTTAGAATTTCCTCTTTTGGAAAAGAATGAATTAAGATTTAGAAAGAGCTGGAGCTTAGATTTGATGCTAGGTTAGCTAGTGGTGTTCCCATAAACTTGTAAGAATCTAGAAACCTAATACGAGTTATAGGTTTTGTGAATATCATTTTTGCAAATTGAATATACTTTTGACTTGTGTTTGTTATGGCAGAAATATTCCCTGGTGTTTTTGAAAGTTCATTTATAAATAGATGTGTATCATAGTTGGCGCTGTTGTGAGAAAGACTGAATAAAAGAAGGTAATTTATAATTAAGATTACAACAGGAATGAGCGGGACCTCTATATTTACCAGTAAGATGACAATGATCCCTAACTTTAGACTCCTCAATTTCCTCCTCACAAATATGACAGATATTGTTCTTTCTAAATTCTAATTTTCTTCTTTGGTTAATTTCATCGGTTCATTTGTTTCTTTCATTAATTTAGTTTAGTCTTATACAATCCTTTTCTAATCGTTTTTACAAACTCTTGTGAAGCATTTTTTCCACGATAATGTTCAAGTTTATTATACTTTTCTCCAACAGATGATTTGATTAATAACAGAAACCACAAGGAATATGTTTTTGATATTTATTTGTATATGATCTTTTGGATTAGGAAAGCAGTATTTATCTTTTTAGTTAGGATACATTCAAAATCAGCGTATATTCACAAGGGGCAGAGGTAGATTTATTATAATCTTCAAAATAAATCTTTTTACCAGGTTTGGCATTGTAATTACAGCTGATTATGATTACTACAATATTTTGAATGTTGTTGTAATCGTTCTTTTGTATGAATATAATAGACATCGCTTACAAGGATATTTTTGTTTGCTGTTCTGAATACCTGGAGAAGAGATTAATCTTGATAAAATTATTGATGTTGTTATAATTGAATTCCTTCCAACACTAAAATATAAAAAGATCAATGTGTGCTTCTTCATTTATAGTTGTTTGAAAATTTTAATATTGAACTTTGTTTGTATCCGTTAATCCGTATACATTAATAGAAAGATTATTCTTTTTCTCAAATTAGGAATATCTGTAGTGGCATTGGAATTTAAAATCTTTAATGTCCAAGGTATTCTCATATTTCATATATTGTTTTACTCTTTTGAATTACATTTTGTGGATGTAAGTGAGCAAGAACAGACCAGAGAAAACATTTATTATCATTGTTCTTAATATTAACAACTGCCTTCTTTAGTTTTATTTCTTTTGTAATTTCAATATAAGAAGAAGCTTTCAGAGGGTTTGAATTTTAGAATGTGTATATCTAAAAAAGATGATTTTTTTAATGTTAAATCCACTTCCTACCACTGATTATCAACATCCTCCTCTTTGTTGAAGTTCTTCATAAACCCCACTATTCAAAAAATCTTGAAATATTTGTTATAAAATAAAGATCTGTTCTCATTATAAGAGTTTGTTCTTCATCTTGTCTTTCTATATCATTTTCACTCCCATATAAAACTTTAAGTTTTCATTTTCTTTTAATGTCTTTTTAAAAACTTTTTCAACATCAGGTTTTCACTATTTCAATTGATTCAGTTATTGGATGATGGACCCGGGTTCTCCAAATTGAAAAAATCCTTATTTTATATGTCCTTTAAATGCCCCATCAGTGTTTTCATATTAATAGTCTCCCTTTACTTTAAACTCATTTTCTTGTGTTTTTGTATTCAAATGTCTGTTATAAACTACTCTTCAAAACATCCTTTGAGCAGATTCACAATGTTTTCTTTCCAACTAAGAGGAGATATTTTGATGAAATAGATTAAATGTGGTTGTTGTTCGGAGTGTTTTCATAATGTTTATATTCGTGATTACAACATCGCAGTATGTGATTCACATATATTATATAATAAAACTTTGCTTAAACTAAAATTTTCTTGATGAAAATTCGTTTAATTTATAGGTGAATCTCTGCTTAAACTAAAATTTTCTGATGAAAATTCGTTTATTTTACAGGTGAATCAGTGCTTAAAACCATTTTATCCTCCAACTTTTTTCACTTAATAAATACAATGTTTCAAGACACAAAAGACAAGTTTCAATCAATCTCTTCATTTGTAAAAATACTGAGAAATATGTCAAGGATGTAAAATTGAACAAAGATAAATATTAACAACTATGGATAAAAACATTATGTGGATATTTGAGTTTCTTCAATTTCCTTCAGTGAAGGCTTTTTAGTATACCTGTTGTAGAACATCAATTAAAGTATCTCTAACAAAAGTTTCTCCTCTCCTTCTGGCAATATATTTCAAAACTAGAAAAAGCAATGAAACAGAAAAGTATCAAAAAACAAAAAACCCTTATGGATGAAGCTTTAGAAAGAAAAGATAGACCATCTTAATATGCAAGGAGAAATTTGTATTTTTTTCAACAACCCTAAAGATGTAAATCCTGATGAAATAAAGGATGTTAATATATCAGGTGAATGACATTTCGTTCAATAGTAGTTAAGGGATCATTTTAAAAATTACCTTTATATAAAATTTTGTAGTTGAATCTGGTAATGAAAAAAAGTATATAGCATATCGATGGTAATATTATTAAATATGAGTCAATATGCAACTGAAAGTATAGATTGAATTCAGTTTAAGTAAAGTTTTACTTTATAAATATGAATAGTTTACTCGGATTTGCAGCCTCTTGAATTCCCTGATCTCCATATGACAAAGTTTGAGAATTGTCTTGCGTGTGAAAAGACGGGGGATTAAACACAGGGAGTCAAAAAGCCTATAACAATGTATATTCTGTAGATTATCTTCTAATTAATTGATAATAAAAAATATAAAAAGCGAAAAATAATTCTTTTAGTATTTACACCAAAAATGGGATATACTTTTACAAGATTGATTTAGAGAAATGAATGTATAAGTATGAGGTGATTAACACACCTTTCCTTACAAGGGAAGAAACTGAACGTATCAGAGAAATGTTCAAAGGGAGTGTGTTATATATTATTCATGGATGTGATTTTCAGGGAATATCACACAAGAATATTGCATAAATAAAATAATGGATTATCTTGAAATTAAACCTGAACTTAGGATTAAAATTATAGAGTTTCTAAAAAAAGCCAATAATAAATTAAATAACCTGTTTTCCAAATATATAAATTGAATGGATTTTTTACCCATTTGGGAAAATAAGATAAAATTTAAACAACCAGGAAAAATCTCCCAAATTTCATTAAGATGCCTCATAGTTGGTTCAGCGGGGTGTGGAAAAACCTTGCTTACTTTTAAAGATGCTCCTCACTCCCAACTTTTTAGATTATATAATTTAATAATTTTCACAAAGTCGAGTTTTCAACCAGAGTATCAACTACTCTCACAAGTTTTAATGCTGCGACTTCAAAAAGAGATTATATTGGTTTATTTTAAACTTCAAAAACCTAATAATGATGTATAACATTGAAGATATAATACAACTATTTTGTGATACACAGAGATGCTAAAAAGAAATCAAAACCAATACTTGTATTCTCTGTGATAATACGGTGATTTATACCGTCTCCCAAGATTTGGATAAATCCAAAAAGAACCTCGTCATCTTTGTATGGATTTGTTAATGAGATAACCAAACGGTAATGGACAGCTATACACAGAGGGAGACATTCTTCTTGTAATCTGTATTTAATCTAGTCAATCGTACTTTCAAACTTCTCGTCGTTCCATCAGAAACCAATGCTAATACTTTATTTTATTCAAGTTAAAATTCAATAGTATTAACAAATTTGGAGAGAAATTGTTCTTACATTATGTTAGTAAAGGAATTTTGGAGATTACATGAAGCACCACGACTGAAAAATATAAATATATTTGTTGTGAAACAAGATGAGATATTAAGGGATATATTTCTTTTTTATAAATAATTACATATATAAATGGACAACTATTATTATAAATCTTTGTGGGTAATCTGCTTCTGGAAAAACTTTCATAAATCAAGGTTCTTGTGTAGTACAAATGAGAATATTGTAAAATTTACTAAAAACACCCCGTGATACGCATTGTATCAACAACAACTAGAGCAATAAGACCTGGAGAAGTAAAAGGTGAAGATATCACTATATTTCAGTGGAGGAACATATGCGATTTGAGAATGGAAGGTCAAATATTGAGGGAGGTTTCTCGTACACAATATCCTTTGTAAGCAGTGAGTTAAGGAAACTAAATGTGGTCTTGGGGATATTAGAAACGAATCCAGAGGAATGAGCAATATTAACATCTGAGCGGACGTGAAGATTTATCATTTGGTTTTGATGTTGATGAAGAAAACTTCAACGCAAACGTATAGAAAAGCAGAGATGCAAGATTAGTGAAGAAGAAATTCAACCGTGATTAATGTTAATAAAGAATTTGATGAAATTATTAAAGACAAGGATTTATGTTGAACACATCTACTTGGATGATGAAGAAAAGAAAATTTCCCTGTTGGATCTTACAATTCATTAAATGATATTTCCAATAAAAAAATGGTAATGCCGAAAGAAAGAGCAAGAAGATTTATGGACATCAAAGAGTTTGCGTTTCAAAAAGTTTGCAAAGCCAACAGGAAGACATAAAGAAGACAGAACGCAGGAAAAAAACTTAACGGGTGAAGAAAGTTATTGAAGAAAACAAAGAAATTTTTTAAACCACTTTAAAAACTTCCCAAGAAAAAAAAATTAAGATGTTTCCACAGTTCCCAACAATAAAAGTATACTCCTAGAAGCTCCCAAATGTTAAAGATTTCAGTTCAAATGACGGAGGAAAATTAGAGCATATAGGAGAATTAGAATATGATGATGAAGGCATTATTCAACAACTGGAAGAGGATTATCGGACCCCCCTGATATATTGTTGATTGCTCTTCAAAAACAAATGATATTCAGCGGAATTTCAAAAAACCAAAGCAGGACTCATTCCAAACAGGAACAACCACAATATTTCATCTTGTTCAAAAAAAGGTATTGATTATTAATTGATGAATTAAGGTTCTTGCTTCTGCTCAACCTTCCTGTCAAACTAACTCGAGATTAATGTTTCTTATCACAAAGGGATGGAAGACAATGTTTCAAACTGCTTGAGGGATGATCAAAGTATATTGTAAACCTTAGATATGAAAATGATGATGATAAAGTATATATTGATCTGCTTGAACTCTGTTGATTTTAGGGTTATTCTTCTGGGTAAAGTAGGAGAATGAGAAGGAGAAACCACATTATTCAGGCTTTAAGTATCCTTGGTTCAGGTTGTTAAGTTTTTTCCAAATTGACCCATCACAATTAGTTAGATAGGACTGTTATTGTGTTAGGCAGTTAAGAAGGCTGGAATAACAATTGTTTTAATGAAGCATCAGCCATTTTAGACCAGTTGGATGAACATGAAAATAATTAATAAATATTCAATATAAAGATATTCTTATCTCAGATGTTAAATAAGATGAGACGCACAATCCTTTAGTTTCAATTTCACAACAAGCGGACCACCACTCTTCACTTCCCATACCCACTACAACTTACACAATAAAAGGAATATGAGGCCATCTTTATTGTCTATGGAACTTTATAATAACGCATTATTTAATATAACCGAGAAAAATGACAAGTTAAGTATAAATCCGGGAAGGGGATACAAAACGATAACAGTTCTCACCGGAGCATATGAGATTACTCAAATATCTTTCTTGCAAATTGCCTCGTCTTATGAAAGAACAGGGTGATTGAACCCAAAAAAATATTGCTTATAGATATTCAAAAACATACTTCAAAATAACGATTAACTTAAAATAACTACAAGGTTGATTTCACAATTGATTAATTCATTTAGAGAGTTATTGGGTTTCTTTCCTCAAAAAAAGATTGAACTAATGGGACCGTTTTACAGTGATAAGTCATTCAAAATCCTCAGGAATTAAATTCAGTATTAATTCACTGTTGATTATTGATGGTGCTTATTAATGGATGGAATAAAAACAAATACATATTTTCGATTCAGTGCATTACTTCAACCCCAATTGGTTATAAATGTCAATTTATGGAACCTAAAAATTTTGGTTATCTTCCCTGGTCAGGCTTCAACCATACACAGAGTAAATTTTAGGATACCGACCAAGATAATCGTAAATAATGATTTCTTTTAAATGGAGAAGTTATTATGCTAGAGAATTCACCTACGTAAGTTTCCAATAAATAAATACGATGGTTATTGTGAGGGAAACACGGAGTTGCGGAAAATATAAAATTAATACCAGGGGATGGGATGTTCCTTTCCCCATACTACAAGGGTGAAGGTATGTATCTTGTAGAGGATATACTATAAACCTACGAGACAAAGGGTGTCGGACATCATTTAGAGGAGATGGGATTAATTGATACTCTCTGGGTTATCGGTTCAAACTATTCTTAAAACATAAGACCTAATTGGTTCAACTGCCTTTCTGCCTGTTGGGAAATGTAGCAGGTGCTGTAAAGAGTATAAAGATTGCCCAAAGGATCGTCATAAACATTTAAAAGCAATAAAAGAAATTAAAAAAGGCAAAACTCAGTTGTCTCCCCAAGACGACAGAAAATAATTAAAAACTTGGTCAGGGTTTTCAAAAGTTTTAACATCTTTTTTCCTAAATAAATACAGTATGGAAGCAATTGATAGTTATCTATGATTTGGATGATACTAATTATTATCTCAAACTCACTAAAAAAGAAGATTACTTCAAGTAAAGGCAATAACTGGAACAGACTGGAATTGCAAAATGGTACAAAAAGTTATTGAAATAAATAAATCAACAAACCTATTTGGAATCTATCCGAAAGTTTCTTGTTGTGTAAATTTAAAGTTTCACTAAGGCTGGGATAACACAA
>CM068958.1:23861770-23872992 GCA_035128595.1 Eptatretus atami | reverse complement strand
AAATTTCAGAAAATTAATTAAAAATACAAAACTATAACATCGTTAACTGAACACGCGACCATCTTGGCCCACTGCTATTATGGCCCATATACCCGTATCATCCGTGCACCCTATTACATCACATACATTGCCATTATCAGTGGCTTTATTGATTATTGATTGATTATTAGGATATTTAACGACCACTTTTGTGCATATTAAGGCTGCACATTGCATCAATGAAGATAAATATGAAAAAAAATTCAAACTATGTTCGCCATAGCCAGTCGATCATACGTATGGAATTTTGCATCGATCTGTTAAGCAGTTCTGGAGAAGGTGTTTTTTTTTTATAACATTTTTATTTTCAATCAAATATGGCCACCAGACCACGTGACCAATGATGTAAACTCAATTTGCCAGCTTTTTATGCTATTTCAGGAAGGTGCGAGGATAATAAATCACAATAAAATCCAATATGTATCATCCATGCACCCCGTTATGTCACATACATTGCAATTGCATGTAGCTTTATTGATAATTATTGATTGATTATTAGGATATTTAATGACAATTTTTGTGCACATATAGGGGACTCATCAGGTCCCTGCATCTCCTTCCCCATCTTTGTCCACTTCCCCATCCACTTCTCCTTGTCCCCATGTTCGCTTCCCTGTCCCTGTCCCCACATTAGTTTCTCCGTCCCCATCCCCGTGTGAACTTCCGCATCCGCATCTCGGTGTATGCATCCCTGCATCCGCACCCCTGTGTCCACTTCCATCACCATCCTTGTGTCTGCTTCCTTCACCATCCCCACATTCCCATCCATCTGTATCCCCAATCCCCACCCTCATATCCCCTTGTGTCCACGTCCCCTTGTGTCCCTGCGTCCTCTTGCGTCCCTGCCAATCTGCCTAATTCTATCCACACAAAACACAATATCCTCTCCTGTCCTTTCAGGAATGTGTGAAGCTCATCATAAACATCAACAAGACTGTGGACATGCAAACCCCAAATTAAAAATTAGGACCACTGGACCTGCAGATTATCTGGGCCCTGGCCTAATGCTATAACCCAAATTTGGTAGCATTCTGACTGGTAGGCCTGGAGAAGAAGATTTTTGACGGAATTTACACGATTTTGCCAGGAATTTACGCGACCGCCATTTTGACACACTTCCGGTCACATGATCGGCATGACCTCCACAATTTAGCATCAGAACTCTGGCCTAATGTTATAATCCAGATTTGATCGCATTCTGACTGGTGGGTCTGGAGAAGAAGATTTTTGATGAAATTCAGTAACTCGACCATTTTGACCTACTTAAAGTCACATGACCAGAACAAGCTTTGCAATCCCTGTTACCAGTCAGGAGCGGAACGTTGCTGCCAAATTTCAGTCGGATCGGCCCAGCGCTTTGACCACAGAAGTCGAAATAGGAGACGGACGGACAGTGCCCAATGACATTACCTTATCTGGAATTTCAATTCCAGATAAGCTAAAAATTGTGTGAACACAGCTGTCTATCTCACATTATTCCTTTCGTCTTTTTAGGTCGTAATCTAGTTCCTTATCAAAAAAAAACAATTGTATATCGCTCATCCATCTCTCTTTGCAGATGTACATATAATTAAAAACTCTTATTTTACATTCCACTTCATACAGTTAAGGGGAGGTGTCTAGCAATTCCTATTTGGCAGCAATTTAGTGCCCACGCAAAATACAAAGAAGAAGAAGAAGAAGAACAAGAAGAACAAGAAGAATAACAACAAGAACAACAACAAGAACAACAACAAGAAGAACAAAAAGAACAACAAGAAGAACAACAAGAACAACAAGAAGAAGAACAACAAGAAGAACAACAACATGAAGAACAACAACAATAACAAGAAGAACAACAACAAGAAGAACAAGAAGAACAACAAGAAGAACAACAAGAACAACAACAACAAGAACAACAATAACAAGAAGAACAACAAGAAGAACAACAAGAAGAACAACAACAAGAACAACAAGAAGAAGAACAACAAGAACAACAAGAAGAACAACAAGAAGAACAACATGAAGAACAACAACAAGAAGAAGAAGAACAACAACAAGAAGAAGAATAACAACAACAACAAGAACAACAACAACAACAAGAACACCAACAAGAACACCAACAAGAACAACAACAAGAACAACAACAAGAACACCAACAAGAACACCAACAAGAACAACAACAAGAAGAACAAGAAGAAGAGGAATAGAAGAAGAATAACCACTCCTTTCGCATCATCATACACACAAGGCTGCTGAGGCAGTTTTCCATTGGCTCGAGGGCACAATCCTGGATGGATCACCACTCTGACACAGCATCACAAATAAGCACAGTGCATTTACAAGTCATCCACGAAGTAAGGACTGGCAACATACACTGAGTGTACAAAACATTAGGAACACCTGCTCTTTCCATGAAATAGACTGATCAGGTGAATCCAGGTGAAAGCTGTGTTAAATTAATATCCCTTATTTATTGCACCTGTTAAATCCACTTCAATCAGTGTAGATGAAGGGGAGGAGACAGGTTAAAGAAGGATTTTAAAGCCTTGAGACGGTTGAGACATGGATTGTGTATGTGTACCATTCAGACTGAGTGTGAATGGCCAAGACAAAAGATTTAAATGCCTTTGAACGGGGTATGGTAGTAGGTGCCATGCGCAGCGATTTTGAGTGTGTCAAGAAACTGCAACGCTGGTGGGTTTTTCACACTCAACAGTTTCCCGTGTGTATCAAGAATGGTTCACCACCCAAAGGACATCCAGCCAACGACAGGCCAGTGGTCGAAAAGGGCTCATTGATGAAAGAAGCCAAAGGAGGCTGAAACAAATTGTGCAGAGCAACTGAGGTTTTAATCAACGATCCCTTCACAACTTGGTCAATCTCCTCGGTGATAAAATTGGTTTCCAAAAGCTTCAAATTAAATTTCTTAACACTTCTTCCTGCATACAGATTTAAACCCACAACCTGTGGAATGCCTGTCCCATATCCTTACCTATAAGACTGTTCATTTAAATAACCAGGTATCCTTACTAAGTGTACCCAGGACATTTATCTTTTGTTTTTTTTAATTAGTGTATCTTTCACATTAGTCTTTCTTCCCACAACATGAAACATGTGATCCAAAACAGGGGAGCAATTGGAGAAGACAGGAAGAATACAAACCTGCAGATAACGATGGATGCTCCATGCGGCTGTCTTCCCATCGTTAGCCGCCTCCACCGTCGTGCTCGCCACGCCAGTGAGGTCTCCACCAGCAAACACACCAGGTGCACTTGTTTTCAGGTTATCTGGCTCCACAAAGGGCAAGCCATTATCCGCCAGGCAGATAGGGAACATGGCTTCCAGCACTGAGGGCACAATGTGGAGACTTTGGTACCGATAGCATAGCGAACACTGCATGCCACTTTCTAAAAATGCGAAACTCTTGATTTGATTCAGATATCCTCATCTGGAATACTGTATTATGAACATTTTATGCAAAACGAATACAAAACACTGCATTCCTACAAAGCCAATTGAACAAGCTCAATAAAACATGAACCTGAGGAGCAATTGAACCGAGAGTTTTACATTATTTTGTGAGAACAAGTATAGCCCATTTCACTGATATGGAGGGAAACTTAATGACTAGGGGAACATAATGTTATATTGAAGGTGGTATTTATTAGGTAGCATGTTAAGTTTGTGTAGGCCTTGTGTTTGTGCAGGTTCGAGCATTTTGTGTAACTAGGGACCAGTTGGAGCGAAGTTGTCCTGTTCGCATGTATGCCGTGACAAGCGATATAGTTGATATAGTAATTAGACAGGAAAATGTAATTCATTTGTGTCCTCTCTGTAAACCATGAAAGGCATCAGGCAAGGTGAGGACAGAGTGGAACAGAGTGGACTTGGCTATCTGCATCCCATGTGTGGCTTTATAAACCTCCCGCAGCCTATGGTGGTACGAGGGGTTCTGTGACATGATGACACCGCGGCAGCAACCGTATACAACTTGATTGGCAGAGCTGTGCTGCGAGCAAGGGGCACTGTGGGTTTGGCCACAGTGGAGGTGGTAATAGGGTCCGCATACCGGGCAGTGAGCCGGTTGGTGTTAGTTGGAGTTGAAGAATAAGAAAGCTACCGGTTGGAGTCGGGACAGTGAGCTTGATGCTCACTGGCTCTTCTCCCTTTGGAAGTTCCAGACAGCTGTTATGGGTCGTCAACGCTCACATCAAAATCAACATCATGGAGAAAATCTGATTCAATACATCTATGGCATAGAACGGACAAGACGCTGCATCTGATGCATGTCGGCCTTAAAGGAAGCTCAAACTATCTGCCCCCAGATGATCTGGTGGAGGATTTTTATTCTGCGCATAAATTTATTGCCATAGACGAGCTGAATGAATACCTTCTTCATCTCCATGAAATATATTATCTTTAAGAGTAATTTTCAAAGGGAAATCCTCAAATATTAGAAATGAGACAAACAGATTGCTCAGATAAAGTTTTCACCACAAAGCATCCTTCACCTTATCCATATAGACCACTAATGATTTATCAATCGATACAAGGCCTTACTTTGTCCATCTCAAAACTAAAAAATTATGCCCTGAACTTTCCAAAAAAGAACATTTAAGCACAAGCTTGATCTACAACTAGCTATCATGTGCAGCCTGTTTCTACTGGTTGCATCATTTTCTAGGGGAGTGGCTTTGCTGCTGATGCAGTGCCTTCTGTTACTAACACACTGGTACTCATTTTGCTGACGTTACATGGATGACAGGGTGAGTCAACCCACGTAGTGTTAATTCAATGACTCAATCCAACAGGGGGCTCAAGCTCAAGACCCTAAGATCTTAATCCAGCCACTTTAACCGTAAACTCAACACCAGGCTTGATTAACAACTAATATGATGAATTCTTCATTTTTGGTCAGAGGACATTTTTGGGCCAAGTATTTCATGAACCAAGCACTGGCCAGGCCTGACGTTTGACTGAAGGTGATTTGGGCAGGAATTTGTAGTTTGTTCAAGGTACCGGCGATAACTCGCCTGCTCATTGCTCAAGACACTGGATGGGATCTTCAACATCCACCAACTAATGCGACAGATGGGACAACCAGCTCAACGTCCACCCAACAGTCGGCACACTTTGTGACACAGCCACCTCCATGAGAAGCGCTATTCTCAGCATGTATCGAGTCGGGTTGGGAATCTAGCTCAGAGTCGAGCTGAGCACAAGCTTGATACCTGGATTTCCCATTTTTATTGAAAAAAACAAAATTTACCAATTTCAACAATTATAAATCTTAATCAAACTATAACAAGACAGAATTGAGCACTTGACAATGCGGTGCTTCATTTGGGGATATAGATGGCAGTAGATCTGAGAATGAACGATCTATATCAAAGTAGATCTGCTATGAGGTTTGGGTTAGGGTTAGGGTTAGGGTTAGGGTTTGTGTGTGTGAGGATTCACACAGTCACTGACACACAGACACAATATCGTTTCCCAAGCCTCCGTGAATGCGAATGGGCGAGGCTAGTAAAGAGGTACGTGTTCATTCTTATACAACTGTCCTTCACCAATACCTCTGAATGCTTTTAGTTTATGATAATAGAGATTCCATAGAAGTGCAATAGTGCATCTCTTCCCCAAAAAGCTGATCATTCTTCTCTCTTCCTTTAGTCTCTTCCCTTGGTTCCCCCATTTTACCTTTAGCATCATGCAAGATGGAGCCAAACGCCGAGATGACCGTGCTGGTACGCAAGACGAGGGGTTGATCAGCTTGAGTGACCCAGGTCCCATCCTCGTCTTGCTCAGTGCGTAAGAACTCGAGTGCCACAATGTGATCATCTCGCAGAATCACACGGTGCGGAGCAACAAATGGCATCAGCTCACAGAACTCATCACGCGCGGCCTCCACCTTTGTATGGGTTACACAACATTTTAAAGCTCGTGTTTCAACCGTGGTGAGGAATGAATTGTAAATTAAGGCTTAAGGGGAGTAAGGTTCGACTTCGATACAGGATGTTCATCTGATATCAGGTGCAGCAAAACAGAAATCATGAGGGTATTTTAAAAGGCGTTGAGGTTCATTGAATAGCACAGAACAAGAAGGATGTTTAAATGTACAATATGGTTTGTTCAGGAGCTTTCCTCTTGGTCACCTCTTCTGGCACAGCACGGATGTTATTAATGCCCTTGCGGAAGGCGACAATGACACGGCGAGCACCACAGCGTAGCGCGGAGGTAGCACAGTCAAACGCTGTGTCACCAGCACCCAGAACCACCACGGTTCCACGCAAAATGGGCAGCTGTGGAGCTCGACAGCATAGACCTGCGTGACAAAAACAAAACATGCCATATTGACAAAGAGGCACAGCCAAACACATACACACTAGATTGTGAAAGTGGTTGTTGTCCACAGTTTAGCTCTGATATCTCCTATAAAGCCTTGAAAATATCTCAAAACAATTCCATCATATAAATCTATTTAATTGTCCCAATTACTCCCATTTCTTATGCATAAAAGACGGCTAAGCGGAACGTTTGGCCCAAGTGTTTCACAAACCAGGCGAACAGGCCTGATATTTCAACTGGAGATGATTTTGGCCGGAATTTGTCATTTGTTCAGGGTGTTGGTGAAAACTCACCGACAGTGGCCTGCAGAAGTATTCATCCCCCTTCAACAATTTCCACATTTTGATGCCACCTGAGCTTATTTCATGATGCTTTCAAATGAAACTTAATAAACAGAGTCTTCACGAACTACTCCAAAGTGATTAAGCCAAACAATGTTGATAAAATGTGAATAAGTCAGATTAACAGAGGAGATCAGATGATCGTTAGTTGCATAAGTATTCAACCCCTTTACCTAATTAACCCTAAAATCACTGCAGGAGCAAATTATTTGTTTGAAAGATTACAAAATAAGTGTAATACGTTTCACCTGTATGTAATCAGTGGTTTAACTTAAAAAAAAATTAAGCCCTCCCACTTATCTAAGGAGTTTTAAAGGGGAACCCAAACGCTCAGACCACTTCGACGCTAATCTATCCCTCGATACCCTACAAAACATCCATGATGTGTCTTTTTCCGATTTGCGAAATATAAAACAAATAATTTTGCGATTTAAAGTCGAAATCTTGTTCGTCACTCTGAGCCATAACGTCATACCCAGAAGTCAACCGCCATTTTGTACTGTACGTGGGTTACATCATGGGACGATTTAACTGAAACGGCGAACGATTTTCGATTTTCCACAAAGGTGCCGAGTCGATGCATCTGTGGATGTTGTAGTAATACAAACCGAGATGGTTTCATGCTCCGGCTACACCGATGGCTGAAAGACACCAAGTTTGCCAGAAATTGTACGGGTTTCAT
Source organism: Eptatretus atami (assembly GCA_035128595.1). NCBI lineage: Eukaryota > Metazoa > Chordata > Myxini > Myxiniformes > Myxinidae > Eptatretus > Eptatretus atami. The sequence goes on along the minus strand of CM068958.1, from coordinate 23,865,603 downwards.
CCGAAATACCCGAGCGTGGATCGCGCCTACAAAATGTTCCCTTTTGTGCTAGGAACATTTTACAGAGCACTCTTATGAATCAGAGATAGCAAGATCTTGTGGTTATCCGCCACAATTGAGAGAGTTATTCCCCACCTGGTCTGGTATTGTCTACATGTGACACTAATGCATACATTGGAGTTGACTGTTAATGCCCTTGCGACAACATGAGATGGGATCTAAAATATTACCAATGAAATGGCATGGTGGCCCCAAAATCCCCATCACCAAAAAATAAAAATAAATCACCCACCTGGTTTTGATGCGGTGGCAACGAGTGGCAACAAGTCTTTGGATGTATAAAAACCTTGTTCAGGAGTGAGGAAATCAAACTCGGGAGAACGCTGCGGCTCAGGAAGACCTCCATAAAGCAAAAACACAGATTCACAAGCATGGACAACAAGTACTTGTCACATGGTCATTGCAACTGTAAAATGAAACAGGTGTTAATAAAACAAAAAAGCCTTTTTTAAATGTAAAAAGATGTACAGTTAGAAATGCCAAAATGTAACCAAGCAACCGAGATGGGAACGTCAAAATATTCAAGCTCCGTCCATACATTTGTATTTTCCTCCTTTGATGAAAATGGCTGGTGTGTTCAACAATCTCATTGATTTACGGGAATTATAAGTAGATGCCATGCACTAATACCAGGTTGGTTGTTGTTGCTTGTAATTTCATGGTTGGTTGTTGTACACAAGCAGTAGTTGACTTGCTAGCATGTGCACTGAGGATGAAACACAAGCAGTTTCACTGTGACAGCTGCAGTGCCATAATGAAGTGTTTTGATATGTGTTATGTGTGCTGTATATGCGTATGTATATGTATATGTATATTGTGTGTGTGGGTGTGTGTGTGGGGAAGTGTTTGGGGTGGGGGGGAGTGAGGGGTAAAAGAGGAAGCACGGAGTGGACAAGATGGACACAGAAGAAAACTCTCAGGAAGGAAAACACTGCAAATTCAAAAAGATGTGGGTTTTGAGGGGGGGCAGGGGGTTAACGAGGGTAGAAAAGATCATGGTTTTGGATTAGGGACGATCTGAGATGGTGGTAAACAACTGTCTTGAAGACATGTAGGGAAGAATGAGATTGAAGAGTGTGTGGAAGTTGGTTCCACAGGTGGGAGAAAAGAGGAACAGATGAGTGCAGGTGAGCAGCTGTGGTTGTTTATAGCAATTTGTAGTTAGTTACCCACCAGTTGGTCATCAAATAACGCAACCAGAACATAAAAATTGTCATAAACTACATTAAAATGCCACATGGTAAACCAGAATGTTTTGCGAAAACTTAACTAGAATAAAGTAAAGTTTTTTTTTAGTTTTTTTTCACAATTGGTCTTCCACTAAATGACGAGTTTTCATCGAATTTGACTCCATCGTGGCATCAGTTAATATCACCTGCTTCCTCAAATTATGCTTCGATTAAAAGATGCTATGAGCGAGGTTGTAAGAACATTTAATTACCACTATTAAAGATTTCAATCCATCAACATAATATATCATTATACCGATGCCAAGGAAAATGGCCTTGAATCCATTCTTTTGGAGAACCTCGATACTCATTCCGTCCATCCCGAGGCCTTTACCGTACTCCACCTACAACGCACAAGATGCACATCCGTATAAAATACAAATACCTAATGGAACAATCATTAAATTTGTATTCTAGGAAAGTGAAGTGCAGCATCAAGATAAATAAATAATGCTCAGCCATGAGTTAAACAAGGAAAAAAATTAATTCATACGAGCAGGTCCCCATGGAATATCCACACAATGTAAAATGTGACTTCAAGTCCTCAACTCCCCCCCCCTCCCACCCCACAAACCCTAAGTCATCAAGCCCCCTCCCAAATCTGAAGTCATCAACATCCCACTCCCAACCTGAAGTGTTCAATCTACTCCCCACTCCAGGCCTTCAAACCCCCTCCCCGACTCTCTCTCTCTGCCACCCACAACTTCCAACCCCCACGACAACTCAACCCTCCACTCTCCCACCAAAAGTCCTCAACCTTCCATCCTAACTCTATCCCATCTTTGCTACCCCCCTCTCCTCTGAACCCATCACCCTCACAAAAATATCTCATGAGGTCCAATGAGATCGTCCTCAGATTTCTATCAGATATGATGAGAAATCATGACTTTTTGTGAAGTCAAATGCTTTATTATTAATTCTTTTTACAAACTGCAATTAAATAAAAAATAATTGAATGAGCAGGACCATGTGGATGAAGCTGGGAACGATCTTCGACAGGTAAGGTCACCTTAACGCCAAGGTCTTGCATGAGTTTAACTTCGTAGCTCACGGCCTCATATGGGAGTCGGAACTCTGGAATTTCTGAAGAGCTGGAGAAAACATGGACGTTGAGAGGATAAATTATTCATGAGCATTAAGGTTAAGAGCTTTTATATTATATGGACAAGTACAAAATGGCAGACATGAATGTCAAACCGATTCAAACCTGAGTCGTTTCACCACACACATGCACTTAATGGCAAGGCTGTTGTGTTTCACAGACCATCTGTTGCAGGGGTGCTGACCTAGATGCCTACTCTTATAATGGGGTGGCAGGATAGTGTGCAGGCAACACGGTTAGCTCCGAGTTATCTAACAGAGGTTAGATTCCTGACATCATTGGATTTGACTGAAAATTGTCATCTCACCACTTTACATGCAAGGCATAGCATAACAGAGTATGCTATCCTTCAGAAGGGATGGTAAGTTTGTTCTATTTACTCAAATTCGCTTGTGTATCCGACAGTACCTTTCAAAAAGATTAGGCCATTGTGTGTCACTAACCTGGCTAAATTTATAGATCCTGCCTCCTGATTCACCAACCAAAGTCTGGTATATCTAACCTAATGGTAGCAAATGAGACAATAACCTGAGTAATCAGGGCTATTCAGACAGCACGAACCTCTGGCCATACTACGACCTGTGAAATGGAAACCTGGATTACTATTCATGCCCAGATAGATTCAGAATCCTTTGGGGGTGAATATTCCAACAAATTTTATATTCACATGTGAGTGCGTATTCAAAGCTGACTTATTGCCTCCTCTAAGAAAAGCGAGATTGGAGAATCGGCGAGAGAAGATGCGGTAGATTTTAAGATTATTCTCCTTTCATGCGATATATAGGAGATGTAATGGGGGAAGAGAAATCCATAATCGACTTTCATTGTCGAGAAAATGAGACATTGGAGGAGATACGACGGTGAACTGAACCCGGTATGACGGTGAATCATCCCTTTACCCCATGACAGCATTGGATAGAATTGTATTTTTCTTGTTTAACTATTCCCACCTTTGTGTTCCTTCCAATATATCCTGTGGTTTCTCATCAGATCACATTAGAAATATTTTTGTTTGAGAAAAATAATGAAAATTTGTTTGCAAGATATTTTAAACGAGAATGGCACTCGGAAGAGCGCTCACCTCTGCCAGGCTCAACAGTTTACGTTTTGTATCCCAATGATAGGCTGGATCTGCATCCGTACCTTAACCAAAATCTAATTGCCTTGTTATTGTCACTTACCAACTAATCCATCAAGTGTTGTCATAATCCGTCCGTAACATTTTGAAAAATCATGTTATATGTAGTTTATGGCCCCATCTCTCAATGGTGAAGAATCAATTTTAAAATTCTAGTATCCGGATTCGAATCTTCAACAAAATCGAATCAATTTGGCCTCATCACAATCCAACCCGCCCACCAAGATTTGTCCGAATCAGTCCATAATTTTTTGAGATATCGTGCTATGTGTCCTTTTTATCCCTATCTCAATCTCAATGGTGA
>CM068958.1:23835355-23838282 GCA_035128595.1 Eptatretus atami | reverse complement strand
TTAATGTTGAGAACCTTTTTTGGGGGTTATTTCTTTCTTTTTCTGGTGCCAAGATGAAAACAAATTTCATTGTATATTATATACATTTGACAATAAGCTTGATTTGATTTGAAGCAGTTTACTATCACTTGCCAAGCCAGATGTTCTGTGTCATCCCGTTTATTTGTTATTTTTTTTACCCAAATTTCCCGCATCTTCGTTTTACACAGGTTCCAGGATGCCATTTGTTCCAGTTTTTGTTGTTTTTTTTCACAGTACGATGAACAATATTTGCAAAAGGAAAGATGTCACGCAGTGCTGGCGCGTAAACCTCCATCATGGTGTCAGTGTACTGTCAATAAGGCCAAACAGCAGTCAGAAACCCTGCAATGGCATCTTGGGACTCATAAACACGAGAATAGTGCAACCGTTACGAAATGTTCAATTGCTTTCTTTTTTTATGATTTGCAATTATGATTTAAGTATCTGTGGAAAAAGCGTCATGGTGGAACACAGTCGTCAAAAGCGCACCAACAATGATTCTGAACTTTAGCTATTTACATTTCAATTTTAGCTCGCCTGTTCGAAGAACAGAGAGCTATAGCGATACCCCCGGCGTGAGCGTGAAAATGTAAAGTTTTTGGTGGCAAGTTATTTCCTTTCTAACGTTTTTATCTACCACACTATTTTTTACTGATTACAATATAAAATCCATATATTGCTTTAAAATTATTTGGATCTGACTTCACTGCAATGCTTTATAAAAAAATATTATTAGACTAGTCTTTGAGCGTCAGCGTGAAAATGTTAAAGTTTTTGGTGCAAGTTATTTCCTTTCTCGTGTTTTTATCTACCACACTATTTTTTACTGATTACAATATACAAATACATATATTGCTTTAAAATTATTTGGATCAGACTTCACTGTAATGCTTTATAAAAAATATTATTAGACTAGTCTTTTAAGATAGTAGGAGCGAGCATTGGGTGGCTTTGACACCAACTCTCTAGTTTACTGATTAAATATACAAATACATATATTGCTTTAAAATTATTTGGATCAGACTTCACTGCAATGCTTTATAAAAAATATTATTAGACTAGTCTGAGCGTCAGTGTGAGCGTGAAAACGTTAAAGTTTTTGGTGCAAGTTATTTCCTTTCTAGTGTTTTTATCTACCACACTATTTTTTTAGCTGCATTACAATATACAAATACATATATTGCTTTAAAATATTTTGGATCAGACTTCACTGTAATGCTTTATAAAAAATATTATTAGACTAGTCTTTTAAAACGATAATGGATAAACAGGCGAGCATTGGTGTGCTTTGACACCAACTCTCTGGTTTACTGATTACAATATACAAATACATATATGCTTAAAATTATTTGGATCAGACTTCACTGGAATGCTTTATAAAAAATATTATTAGACTAGTCTTTGAAAACGAAAAACGATAATGTATAAACAGGCGAGCATTGGGTGGCTTTGACACCCACTCTGGTTATTTTATAATGGCACACAAACATGGCACACAAACATTTTGCTCGATTCACCCTATCATTTGCCGAGGGTCATCTTCCACCTGCTTGGAATTCTGCTGACATCACCTTCATCAACCATCCTTGCTGTTTAAATAAGTCGTGAGGAAAAATAAAATAAAATCACTTTCGCTTCGCTGTGAAACACAGTGTTGTGTGCTTTGGTGTAAACCTTCGCTTAAAATGAGTGAAATGAAACATTTTGAAAATTTTGAATGACGAGCAAGTTGCTCGTGCCCGCCGCTCAGGAATCTAAACGGAGTAGGGATGGAGAGGGCAAAAATACAAATGGAGTCTTCTGTCATCGAGCCGGCAAGCTGGGAGCAACAATTTGCATCTATTGCCACATCTGATGCAATTTAAATGCTCTAATAGTGGTTTGGTGCTCCATTTGAAATTGTTTGCTTGATAGTTGGAGCTTTTTGATGCCGAGGGTCCATAATAAAAATTTGCATTGGTGTCAAAGCCGGTGACCGATTGCAAATTAATAGTAGGAATATCATTCATATTTCAACATCACCGTAATTTATATTGTTAAGTTGTTTAAACTTTCTAAATATAAGAAGAAGTAGATTTGTATTACTGGCTATAACCGGGTGGTGCTACACAATACAATACACATTTGCAAGGAGAGAATTGGGGTCTCCCCCCCCCCTCCCCCATTCTGAACACCCTCCCCCGGATATGCTACCAACACAGAAACCATACTTGGAGTACCCTTAGGCAACATGCAAAATTTGGTTGGATTTGGTTCAGTAGTTCTTTACTTTTTGAAGCTTATATAAACAAATATATAAATTAACTTTTATAGTAGAGACGTAGTATTCACGCAGATCTTGGCAAGATAAAAATTTCCATTCAAAATCCTATAGCGTATAGACTAGCGGGCACCCTCACCCTCCGGGTGGGAGTTCCTGTGTCGACCCACTGAGCATGGATGGCGGCCTAGTGTCTGGGGAGTCAAAGTATCGTAAAATTGTCAAGGATAGTGCCGTGATCAACATCGTAATCACTAGGATGGGTCACGAAGTGAGAAAAGCGTGGGATAAAGACGCCGCATCGTAATCACGACAAGGAGCGGATACTCTAAGCCCCACGCCTTTTGGGTGGGATGAGGAATATATCTGTGTAAAACGAAAGCGAAATCTTGAACGGTTTTTGAAATATCGTGTACACAAACCAAGTTACTGAGATGGTTGCCATTATCAACATAATTGTGCATTGGCACTTATAATGATCTAATCAGGTTGAGATGATGTCATGAGGATTAGATATCTGCACAATGAAAGCTAAACGTTCAATGGTTTTTTAAATTTCAGTGGGTCAGTGCCCACAAGCTCCACTTATTATAATAGATATGAATATACAAAACAAAACAAATGTACAAAAGTACACCCCTCACAA
>CM068958.1:23827855-23832855 GCA_035128595.1 Eptatretus atami | reverse complement strand
TGTGTGTGCCTTATTGTGTTTGTGTGTGTACTTTTTTTGTTGTGTGTGTGTATGTGTGTGTGTATTTCTCTGTGTGCTTGTGTTTGTGTGTGTGCCTTTATTTGTGTTTGTGTGTGTATTTTTTGTTGTGTGTGTGTGTTTGTTTGTGTTTGTGTGTGTTTGTTTGTTTGTATTTGTGTGTGCTTGTGTGTGTGTGTGTGTGTGTGTGTGTGTGTTTTGTGTGTGTTTGTTGTTTGTATCTGTGTGTGCTTGTGTGTGTGTGTGTGTGTGTGTTGTGTTGTGTGTGTTTGTTTGTTTGTATTTGTGTGTGCTTGTGTGTGTGCCTTTATTTGTGTTTGTGTGTATTTTTTTGTTGTTGTTTGTGTGTGTGTGTGTGTTTGTTGTTGTGTTTGTGTGTGTTGTTTGTTGTATTTGTGTGTGTGTGTGTGTGTGTGTGGGTGGTGATGTGTGTGTGCTTTTGTGCTTTGTCCTGCAAGTTCAATGACAAGGATCTCCAGGTGGGGGAGGGAATGACAAGTCTCCACCATTTACTGCACAGTGTTCCCGTCCCCACGTTACCTCATGCTGTGACGTTTTTAATTATAAGCAGGAGTTATGTTTTTGCTTCGTGTAGGTAAACCGGGTTATTTTTTATTTTATTTTCGGGAGCGTTTGAGGCAGCAGGTGTCCGTTCTATACACCACTCGAATAAAGTCACGTGTCAGAAAAACCTGTTATATGCTTGGAACAAGATCACCTCTATGGCGGGTCCTCTGCTAGTAAAACAAAATTCTGTTTTTCCTTTTCTCATATTTGCCTTTTTTAAAAAGAGGGTAATTACGGTTTTGTTTTTATAGCTCAAAGGGTGACACTGCCAAAAATGGTGTGTTGTTTTTATAACCACCTGTTTAAGGGGTCTGGGGGGGTCTGGACTGACTCTCCTGCCAGCCCTCCATTCTTAGGTTATCAGTTATCAACGAGTTTGGATGAGTCCTGGTGCATGGAAAGTCCATTGTGTTTGTTATAATTGGACTTTGTCTCCAGATCCTTGTCATTGAACTTGCGGGATAAAGCACAAAAGTACTAAAATTAAATAAAAACAATCGATCCAAAGTGTCTCCCAGTTGGGAGCATATCTGTGTTGGCTTCAGGGTATCCATCTTATTCGTGTTAACTTGACACGCTTCACCAAGTGCTCAGCGAAACGTGATAAGCAATATGCAGGTGTGACCCCAGGTGAAAATGGATATAAAAAGCAGGGCACCTAGCTGGTTACGAGTCGTGTATAAAACATGGAGTGAACAGTGAAATGAAAACACATCAGAGGAGGGCAGGAAGGGGGGTATATGTGGATCGGACTCACCTCGATGTCCGGGAGGTCATGACTCACGGTGCAGTTCATGGCGAATACACGAGACGATCGGGCTCTCAATTGCGTCAGAAGCTGAACCACAGTGGGGCGGACACTAAAGGTCCCTGAGATATAAAATGTTCAGTAAAGTGTCAACAGGGGGAGAGAGTCACACAGCCAATGGGGATTTTAACTCCTTCAAACAGCACCTGTAACCAGCATAGCAATCCATGTATAAATGTCACCTTCGAATTACTTTCGTTTCAACAACTTCAAAGGTACTGTACTATTGATGTCCGAGGAGAGGAGTCGTACACATATTTATTACACTCACACAAGGTTGGGTTGACACCAGCCAAAGTTGTCCCAACTGTTTTACACCATATGTGGTTGCTGTACTGGAACAACTTTGGTGGGGTTAAGAGTCCGCTTTCTACATTTGCTAATGACACAAAAATGTAGGTAAGATTGATAGCAGAGAGAGGGGTGATCAGAAACAGGAAAGTCGAGATTATTTCAATATGCTGGCTGATGCAGTTTAGCAGAAACTAGAACGGCACTTGGTAGAGCACATACAGTATCTCCGCCAGCCTGAACAGTTTATGTTTTGTATCCCACTAATAGGCCGGATCTGAAAATGGACCTTAACCAAAATCGAATCGGCTTGTTCTTGTCACCTACCCAACGTATCCACCTAGTTGTGTCATAACTCGTCCACAACTTTTTGAAATATCGCGCTACGTATCGGTTTTGGACCCATGTCTCAATGGTGAAGAATCATTATATATATATATATATATATATATATATATATATATATATATATATATATATATATATATGTGTGTAAAAAAAATGATCTTATCCGGATCCGCATTCGGATGTCACCAAATTCAAACTAATTCATCCTTGTCACACAACTAACTTGTCGACAACTTTTTGAGACATCGTTCCAATATATATCGTTTTGGCCCTCTCTCTCTCAATGGTGAGTCATTCCTTCAAAAAGTCTAATATCCGGATCCGGATCTTCACAAAAATCGAATCAATTTTTCCTTGTCTCACACCCAATCAAGTCCATCGAGTTCCATCCGAATCCGTATGTCACTTTTTGAGATATCCTGCTCACAGACAAATAAACAGACAGACAGAGAGACAGACAAGCAGACAGACAGGAGTGAAAACACAACCTCCATCCACCTTCAGTGGCGGAGGTAAATATAAGGTGCTGAGGATGGGTAAGAACAATGAAAATATGGATTACATGATGCAAGTGGCAGTCTTATTGAAGCATGTCACACAGGAAAAAGATCTGGGGGTGGTTTGATGCAGAAGGGAAAACAGACTATCGTACAAGACAGCTATAGTAGTCTGGTTCCTTTTTCAATAAATAATAATGTGAGGCAAATTGGTGTAATGCCCAGAATCCAAGTGCTTCAGCCTAATTTCAGAATACTGAATCTGAATAAATTGTATGTCGGGCTCAATTTTCACACATTCAGCCTCTAAAATGAAAAAGAAAATGGCCGTCATTTGAAAATGCTATTTGGCATTACTTTGATCCATATAAAGCCTCTACTCTTGGATTTGGTGTCCAAATCCATTTCTTTATCGTCATCGCGTCTAATGATCAGGTCTGCATATAATATTTTATGGCAGCCATCTTGAATTCCAATATGGCCACTATTCTGGCCTTACTCTTACTTTTAAACATGTTCTAGCTCGACGAGAGACAAAATCAGCACTTAATTAGTGTTCTCCATAATCCACAGGCATGAGATGTATAAAATATCCATGAACGTTTACCGATTGCATGGCTGAAGAGCCAGAAATATCCTTAATGTTATCCACTGCATCACAACATCATACTGATGAGAGCACTAGAACAGCACCGGCCACAATTTTTCCATTAGAGTTTTCTGAAGGCGCCGCAATGTGAGATGCGAAACAAGCTAAATTGATGGGAATACTCACGAAATATGGTGTATAGTATACATATTGTCGCGGATCTGGGGTTCGAGGCTTGCCTCAAGGGGACGCACTTGGGTCCCTCCCCAATGCCCGGTCAACTCCGCACACTGGCAGGTTACTAGCAACCACAAATGCCGATTGGCACGGCCAATCCGCGCAGGGTTACACTACTTCACATGATACCTTACCTGTGGACGGCTGGCTAATCGGGGTCAGTGCCCTCAGCACACACTCGGATTACTGCCGAGCATTACAGTGAGTGTGTGCTGGGGCAAGCAAATTATTGGGTAGAATGTCCTGTCTAACTTTACTTGTGCACCGAGTCCAATAAAGGAAAAGACAACCAAGACAGATTGGAAATAACACCAAACAATTATTTATTACAAACACACAAGCAAGCAATCATTTAAGAGCAAGTGTTTATAAGCAAGAAAGCAAAAAGGCAAGAAACTATTGTAGTCTAGTTCCTTTTTTTTTTTAGCAAGAAAGCAAAAGCACAAAAGCCTCCCTCAGCCTTCTGTGTCTGCCTTCTGCCCTCTCTTCTGCTTTCTGCTTTCTGCCTTTTGCTTCTTCCCTTTCTGCTTTCTGAGCCATCTGCTCAGGAGCGCTCTTCGACCCTGCTCACGCGAACTCGTCACAAGTGCTTCTCTGCGCCTTTCTGCTTCTTCTTCATGACAGCTCTTCCCCTCCTCCCACAAGCCTTCTCCTCCTCCCATTGGTCCGCAGTGGATGGGGGTGGTTGCATGACGTCACTTGTGGAAATTGCCGCACCATTCTGAGGGAACTTTCAACCAAGCCGCCACTTCACCCTCTACGTGCCCAAAGCTGAAACAAGAGCCCCCAGCCCCCTCCCTCGCACGCAAAACACCCATTCGCACTGTTCTTGCACTGTACCACGTCCACGAGAAGCACCGCGCCTCGCAGGCGACGATGAGCACCAAGCGCCATGAACATGCATGTGAGACGCAACACGAGCGTGCATGCGAGAGAGAGGGTGAAGGAGGGATTTTTGAAAGGATGTTTGATGGAGGCAAGATTATTGGCAGACCGTTGAAAATGGGCTGTTGGGGTAATGGAGGGATGACTGAAAGTAACACAGGGATTGAACAGAACGATGGTGTGAAGGAATAAAGATTGATTGTGTGAAGGAGGAAAGATTGACCAGCAAAACAGTGTCACCACCAAAGTACCCCCACACCATCACACCTCCTCCTCCATTCTTAACAGCGGGAACCACCCATGTAGAGATCATCTGTTCACCTTCTCTGCATCTCACAAAGACACAGCGGTTGGAACCAAAAATCTCAAATTTGGTCTCGTTAGATCAAAGGACAGATTTCCACCAGTCTAATATCCATTGCTCGTGTTTCTTGGCCCAAGAAAGTCTCTTCTTCATATTGGTCATCTTCAGTAGTGGTTTCTTTGCAGCAATTCGATCATGAAGGCCTTATTCACGCAGTCTCCTCTGAACAGTTGATGTTGAGATGTGTCTGTTACTTGAACTATGTAAAGCATTTACTTGGGCTGCAATCTGAGGTGCAGTTAATTGGTGATTTCTGAGGCTGGTAACATTAATAAACTTATCCTCTGCAGTAGATGTAACTCTGGGTCTTCCTTTCCTGTGGCGGTCCTCACGAGAGCCAGTTTCATCATAGCGCTTGGTGGTTTTTGCGACTGCACTTGAAGAAACTTTCAAAGT
>CM068958.1:23747653-23827627 GCA_035128595.1 Eptatretus atami | reverse complement strand
ACTTTTAACAAGGCACACCTGTTAATGAGAAAGCATTCCAGGTGACGACCTCATGAAGCTGGTTGAGAGAATACCAAGAGTGTGCAAAGCTGTCATCAAGGCAAAAGGGTGGCTACTTTGAAGAATCTATAATATAAAATATATTGATTTGTTTAACACTTTTTTGGTCACTACATAATTCCATATGTGTTATTTCATCGGTTTTATGTCTTCACTGTCATTCTACAATGTAGAAAATGGTAAAAATAAAGAAAAACCCTTGAAAGAGTTGGTGTGTCCAAACTTTTGACTGGTGATATATTGATATATATATATATATATATATATATATATATATATATATATATATATAGATTAGTGTTCCTGCAAGATATTGTACAATCCATGCATCTGTGCAACCGAGTCTGACCTGTCGGCATCCGCAGTGACTGGTTGCACAACCTCTGGAGCAGCCACACGATGTAATTTCCAAACAAGCTGCAGGGATTGATGGAAACCTCATCATCTCTGGTTTCAAGGGATCTCCAGATATGGTCCAACCGGAGCTGGATACTTGTTGGAGTAGCTGAGTGCAGATGTCAGTTTGGATCCAGGCCATGGTCATGGTGCACGTTGGATATGAAGATGTACAGCATCAGTCATCGGTGGCACTGACTCCTGGGATAGACATTTGTCGAACAATTTGACACGGGCCTTGCTTGACAACAATTTGAGACCGAGAATGATGGTACACCTCAGTTATTCTCATTTACGACAATCTTCACTGCCTTGGTTTTCCAGAACCTCTTGCCCACCAAGCATGAGGTTGAGAAACATATATAGATTATCCAGTATGCAGTGAATAGAGTTATCCTGATTTAAATCAAGGCCATTGAATGGTGGTTGGGATAAGATATCACTCCTCATCTTCAGCACCACATGAACCTGATCGAGGAACTCATTTTCTCCTTCTGCTGGTACATATGATGGAATGTCAGATTCATCGTGCTCTTCATCAGCAGCAGCCTGTTGCCTCATCATTGATACAGGCATATGTGCAGACTTTAACGGTATTAGAAGAGTACGGTTGTCAGTTCGTCTTTGATCGTGGAGAACAATGACATCATATATACCATATATCTGCTCTGACAATTTATCTGTGAATGTCGTCATCTGGCTGATGGTTGATGAGGGTATTTTCAAGCCAGAACTTTGAGCTATGTTACAATATCTCGTCTATACCTCCTGTAAATCCAGAACGTCTCCATGCTCAGCAGCGAGTTCCAATTCACCACATAGCCACAGCATTTCCAGGTCAGATTTTTGTGTTGCATCCTTGTTTCGCTGGGTGTTTCTCTTAAATTGTTGGTGGCACACCTTCAGTGGCCACTTGGTCCTTAACACCAACACGAGTCCTTAAGTGCTTATCATACTGCGCAGTTTTCAAGATACAAGTACTCACTTCCAATGTCTGAATGTATATCACCTTGGATTTACCACGATGAGTGGTCTCGTAGCACGATGGAGTATTTGAGTGGAAGACATGGAGGTAGATGCTGATTGGTTCCGTGCGGCCTGCGTGCGATTAGCTTTCTCTAACCTTGAAACCCTCTCTTTTCTGGTATTGGTGGAATAACAGTTTTTGTGACACAGAATGGGTTCCTGGGGATATTTACTTGGCGATGTTTGTACTCTGTCTACAGTGTTGAGGTTTTTGATATCTCTATACTTCTGGCATTGTTGTGTGGATGTTGCCAAAGTTCTAAATCCTAATCATGGGTTTTATGTGGCACTAGCAGAGGTACCTGGCGTTGCCCAGTGCTGTTCTTTATAGCAATGTGAAAGGTAATATTAAATGATCTCTGACCCCATTCCTTAGTGGGTGTCGGGACGTGTTTGGGCCCCCACAAAAATAATATTGAAAAAAATATTTGGATTTCTTCAAGAGTCCCAAAAACACACCCTGGCACTCACTGATGAACCTCTGAAAGTTTGAGAAAGATCCGTTTTTCCCATTTCTGAAAAAAATAGTGACACACAGACACACAGACAGACAGACAGACAGACAGACAAACATCTCTCTTGTTGTATTGATTCATATACGGGGATAAATTACAAATCGATGGAGGGAGTTTTAACACCGTCTAGGAAGTTAGTGAAGCCCCATCTAGATTATTGTGTGCAGTTTTCATCACCACATCTGAGGAGGGACACGGCTGCCATAAAGAGGGTACAGCGTCGAGCAACTCGTTTTATTCCAGGGTTAGCTGGACTAAGCTATGAGGAACTGTTGAAGGAGACAGGACTTTATACATTGGAAAGGAGGTGATTGCGAAGGTATATGATTGAGATGTTTAAGATAATGAAGCCGGCGTGAACAAGAAATGTGCAGTGCAGTTTTTCAGCAGAGTGGACAGTGTTAGGACCAGGGGCTATAATAGCTTGAGGGTAAAGATGATGAGATGAGAGTTAGGACAGTTTTAAGGCAGGTTTTCCGTTCAGTGGGAGAGTGGTTAATGCATGGAATGGTCTCCCAGGAAAGGTAATGGCAGATCATTGGTGGATATGTTTAAATGGGATTTGGATAGGTACCTAAATGCATTCGAATAGAGTGGAATGGGGATATTGGCGTATGTGTTGATAGGTGCGATACTGGGTTTGGTGCAGTGCAGGCATGATGGGATGAATGACCTCCTCCTGTGCCAAAGTTCCTTGTGTGCACAGTTGGTACCAATAGAAGTCGTTTTTAGCGACAATGGACCAACATCAAAAATCCTCTTGTGACCATTAAACCTTTGACAATGTCAGTGTGCTAGCTGGGTTAAGTTCGGCAGGGTTAATGTGGATTGAAAATATCATGGGTAGTAGGGATGTGGGTGACAACTGCACCACCTACTTGAAGCCCTGAAGGGAAGTGTGAGATTTAACAGTCTAAGGAAAACAGTTCCATAAATTCCATAAACCCAGGAAAATAGTTCCATCCATAAATGGGAGGAAGTAGAACAAAAAAGCAGATATGGGTGAAAAGCCCGGATTTTGGGAGTTTAACCAGGAGTGGGATACTGGAAAAACAAATGCTTCCTGGAGGAACAGGTTAGGATCAGATAGTTGAGAAAGCAGAGTGAGTGAGGCTATGAGAGGCAGTAAACACAAAAAGGCCACCCCATTGCCTGTAATGCCTGGTGTTGGCTTAATGGTTAGGGTGGTGGGCTTGGGATTCTCGGGTCCTGAGTTCAAATTGTGCTTAGCTGTTGAATTAATACCAGGTGGGGTTGACTCCGCCTGTCATCCTTCTGAGGTCGGCTAAATGAGTACCAGCTTGCTGGGATGATTGAACCATTGGATTATCCTGCGTCGGCATGGCGAACCATCCAGGATTGTGCCCAATAGCCGAGGAGACTGCTGAGGTAGCACCAACGCTCTGCACAGAGTATAGTCCCAATGGATGGATGGATGGATTATCTGTGATGTGATTGCAAGAGGGCTTGTGTTTCATATGATTGCAGGGAGATGGCATTAATGTTTGAAAATTTCGATTCCACAGAGTTCAGGGGGGAAATGTCTTGCTGGTACTCGAGTCCTTTGGGGAGAGCAACACTCCAAATGAGCTATGAACAAAGGCTTTCTAGGCTGTGAGTAGCTCTGATTTATCAATAACTTCAAACGACTTCGGATTCCCATCTTGTTACTGGCTTTGGAAGGTATTCCGCCCAAGAGATGCCATGATTGATAGTGAGGCTGAGATATTCAAGGGACTGAGCATCATCCAGTGGATAACCATGGAAATAGATGAGGGTCTATTGAGGATCATTCAGGAGAGAAGGTGCAGAACTGTGAGAATTGCCAGGACTGAAAGACGTGTTCCATTCATCAGACCAACATCCAATCAATTCCCAATTAATTTGATAGGAATGTCACATACATGAAACACAACCGTGACGATACAATAATGTGATAACCTCGTTACAGGTTACAAGACTTCAAATCACAGAAATACACTGATCTAGCTTGTACCCATCAAGCTCAAGCCATCGCAGCATTCTCAAAGATGTACTTACTTCGTGAATATTTATCTTTGGAGGAACAATCCCACTGTATCAAATGGGGTAATTGTATGTATGTATGTATGTATGTACTCTCTGTATGTGCAGTGGCATGGCAACATATTCACCCCCTACTAGTAATGCCACATTTAGATGAATTATGAATTATGTTGAAAAAAAAAATCCAAAATAACTTTTTTATTCATAACTCAAGAGATCAAACTAAACACTGTTATAGTTGAAGTAGGTTACATGTCAGGAACACCTGTAAAACACATGGACAAATCAAAATTCTCTGGTTACCTCCACCACCGAAGATGAAGGAGGTGATGTTTTCACCCCCTTTCTGTCTGAGTGTTTGTCTGTTTGTGTACAAGATATCTCAAAAAGTTTGGACGGATTCGGATGAAAGTTGGTGGAGAGGTTCGGTGTCTGACAAGGACGAATTGTTTCGATTTGGGGAAAAATCCGAATCCGGATCTGGATACGAGAATTATTTACTTTTGAAAGTGATTCTTCACCATTGAGAGATAGGGCCAAAAGTGATATATTACTGTATAGCATGATATTTACCTCCGCCACTGGAGGTGAAGGAGGTTATGTTTTCACCCATTTCGTGTATATGTATGTATGTGTATATATATATATATATATATATATATATATATATATATCACTAAATAATTATGTGGAAATCTTGAGTGAAATCAGAAAAAGAAAAAAAATTAGGAAAAAGCAATGTTGTTTTTTTAATAAGCCGATATAATTAAATAATAAGCTCGCAGTAGGTGAGGTTAAATGACTCCAAAATGTATGGTTTTTTCACTCTTTTAAAGGTAATTAATCATCTTACATCTCATTTTATTTTACATCATCTCGGGACACCGGGAGCGATCTTTTCAGATTCGGATTCTATTTTTATGATATTTTTACATTTTTATCATATAAATACAACATGGAATCGCAGTTTGTTTATTTACACTGCGTTACGAAACAACCTCTCCCACAACAAAAATGAAATGTCAAAAGATGTTGTGGTGGTAATCCATAAGAGGATTGTGGTGTCATATTGTGGTGTCATTCCGACTTTGTTTGGATGTTGTTTTTTATGGAGATTACATCCCTATTTTTTTACATTTTTATGAAAAAAATATACAAATTAGCAACGGATATTTATGATAACATTAAATGACTCTACACTTATCGGAGACACTCAATATGCGAATAACCACGCTATAATAAACATTTTATTATCCACAACAATACTTTCATTCATTCTTCTGTACTTACATTCCATCATGCTGGGACAAGTAGCAGCTTCCACCAATACCCAACGCCACAACTCGAAAATCTGGTTTTCCTTTAATCCTTTGCGTTTATGGGTGAGGCGGTGAGGCGATAGCAGAGAGGTGGTGATCAGATTCATGAAACTCCAGATACTTTCATTGATTGGACAAAGGATTGGCAGATATAGTTTTACAAAAATAAATGTAATATGCTGGGAATGGGTAAGAATAATGGAAATAGAGATTATATGATGCAAGGGGAAATCTTGAAGCATGTCACAGAGGAGAGGGATTCTGGGATTGGTGGTTTCTATGGGAGGTAAGCAAACGGCACAATGCTAGGCAGCTATAGGTAAAGCTAACAGAGTGTGAGGTTGTATTTGTAGAGGGATAAATTATAAATCAACGGAGCCAGTGTTGACATTGCATTGGAATTTAATGAGGCCTCATCTGGAATAATGTATTCATTTTTGGTCACCACTTTTGAGGAAGGACGTACTGCAGCTGTCATAAAAAAGGGTAAAACGTTGGGCTACTACTAGGTTGATTCCTGGGCTAGCTATAGACTCAGCCATGAGGAGAGGTTTAAATAGACAGGACTTTCTCCATTGGAAAGGATGTGATTGTGAGGGGATATGATAGAGATGTTTAAGATAATGAAGGATGTGAACAAGATTGGTGCAGTGGAGTTTTTCAGCAAAGTGGACATTGTTAGGACCAGGGGTCGTAGCTTGAGAGTAAACAAGATGAGAATTAGGAGAGTTTTAAGGAAGGGGTCTTTCAGTTGGAGAGTGGTTAATTTATTTTCTCCAACAACCTCATTTCAGATCACCAATTTGGTTTCAGACCTGGTGACTTCACCTTGGACATGCTGGTTCGACTCATCCAACAATGGTGGAGGCTCTCAATGTCCGACATGAGATCAGGGCCGTCTTTATGGACTTATCTCGTGGCCTAAATAATTATGTGGAAATCTTGAGTGAAATCAGAAAAAGAATTTTTTTTTTTAGGTGAAAGCGATTGTTTTTTCGAAGCCGATATAATTAAATAATAAGCTCGCAGGAGTTGAGGTTAAATGGCTCCAAAAAGCATGTTTTTTTTTCAACTCTTTTAAAGGTAATCATCTTACATCTGATTTTATTTTACATCATCTCTAGGGACACCAGGAGTGATCTTTTTAGATTCGGATCCTATTTTTATTATATTTTTTACATTTTTAACATATAAATACAACATGGAATTCCCCCCTCCGACTCCGACCCCCAAACCCTCCTCCTTCCAAATTTCCAGTTTTCTTTCTGAGAGTTTCCTTCTGTGTCCATCCTTTCCTACCCTCCATTCCTCCCCACACCCATTGTTTGTCTGCTTCCCTCTATCATGTCCTTCAACTGCACTGTCGGTGTCCCTCTCTCTCTACTGTTTCCTTTGTTCTGTTGCGTCCTGATCCTTTCATTGTTCTTACTCTTCCAGGAGCCTTGACGCTGTATATCAAAAATAGAGAGAGAGATGACAAAAGCCACTTCAATGGGAATGGGCATTTAAAGCTGTCAAAGACGGTGAAGCAGTGCCAGCCCATTATCTCATTCTTCGCCGCAGATACTTTGAAAGGACAAAGTGATTCGTGCTGACACGCTATTCACCGGTTATATCTTTCAACACGATCTGCCATCTGAAGCAGAAACTCACGCAGGGCCCTTATTCAGGAAAATGTTTCCTGATAGTACCATCACCAAGAATTATGGATTAACTGTCGCAAAGGCTTCAGCGAGTGCATATACAGTAACCCTGAGCAGGTTGGCACTGCTGAAGAAGATGAATTGTTCCGATACCTTGCGACAGTCACATTCCTCTATTTCTAAGGAGAAGAGCTTCAACTAACACATTTTCCAACCGTGAGGGTGTGGTTAAAGCCACATTTTACATTACATGGAATTTCCACGGGTCCCTGCTGGTCTAGCTATAATGGAGCAAACGTGGATGTCACTCAAACTCCAAAATTGAGATTTAACCATTCTTGGGCCTACATAGAGGTTTCAAACCCAGTTCTACCTCTGGTTCCAACCACAATACTGGTCTTAAGTGGCCACCCAAGGCCAGCAGATGAGCACATACAGTACTTTAACCTTACTCCAGTGCACATACCCCTGCCTGCCCAAACTCTGATAAACCGATAAACCCCGGGGACGGGGATGGTTCGTGAACCTGGCTTTGAGTACCAAGGGGAAAATAATCGTGCGTAAATACTTTAATGTGTCCTTTAATAAAATGTTGTTTCAAGAACACTTATTTTACAGTGGTTATTAGCCCCTGTTGGACTTGGTCTGAAATGAGGGCTTATGGATTTGGTCTCAATTTTTGTGTCCGTGCGCACGTGTGTGCGTCCGCAACCATATCTCGGACATGTATGGACTGATTTTAGTTCATACTTGACAAAAAAGACAACACATGATGGTATACATATGCACGTCATTTATTTTTCGACATCAGATCCAAGATGGCCGACTGGCGGTGATTTTATTTGTTAAAAAAAATTTTTTAAAACCGCTGTCGAGCATGTCCTCAACCATTTCTCGGACATGCGTTTACCGATCTTGTTATTTTCTTAAATTTAAAATGGGAATTGTTGTAAATTCCAGTTACATAAAACACTAAATTTAAAACAACATTGCAGTGCATCAGATTTTGAAAATTTCATGAACATCTTGCTGAAATGATCGTGCATACAGAAGCATCGGAACTACAATATGAAGTGTGCCGAGAAGGGTATTCCCACCCAGAGGGTACTCCTTTGGACCTAATGTAGACGCAAGCGGGCACTCCCACCCAGAGGGTACTTCTTTGGACCTAATGTAGACGCCAGCGGACACTCCCACCCGGAGGGCGTGAGTGCCCGCCAAGCATCGACATTAAGTCCAACGCTAACCAGTCTCCAAATTAAGAATTGGCAACTCTGTATGGCAGCCGTGCTCGTGTAATATATTTCAATGTACATGATAATTATTAAATAAATAAATAAATAATAATGTTGTGAAGCCATATGCAAAGTATTTTCATGTTCAACTGCACAGGTACACATGACCTACATTTTTGAATGTACATGTGGTATGATGCGATAACTACGCATAATAATGCCTTGCCACTGAACAAGGTTCGACAAATATTGAAATACAGTTAATCAATCAATCAATCAGTTCCATGCAAGTAAGACTATCTCATTTTAATGCGATAGTTTTAACTACTCATCATCAAAATCACTAATCAACCAGATCAATCTCAATTGAGACTTTTTCAACTGTTAGAATAGTATTGTGACAGTCACAACAGCTACAATGGTCTGTAGAAGATAAGTGAGCTGCACGACGAGAACAATGGTAGTTTTCACATCGGCTGTGCTTGCAGCCACAATGAACGTATGTTAACACATCCTCTGGGGCAAGATCGAGGGACATGCAATGTTCCTCCATTTTATTGTTTGTAATATAATTAGAAATGAGCAGGATAGAACCAACGTTATAAATATAATGTGGAAAAATTACAGGCCCAGACCAGGAATCGAACCCAGGTCCCCTGGCAAACCATACCGGTGCTTTGCCATCTGGGTGACCCACTGGCTGAGCAACACAATTCTTCCACATTAATAGCAGACATGGACGTGTCCCCCCCCCCCCCCCCCCCCCCCACAGGGGGAAGACCCTCTCATGAGCAGGCTCTCGCTGCTCCTATGGTTGGCAGTGAGTACCCCAGAAACAGCGGGGGAAAGAGAGTGGTGCTTGTATATGTGGAAGAATTGCGTTGCTCAGCTGGTGGATCACCCAGATAGCTCAGATGGCAGAGCACTGGTATGGCTTGCCAGAGGACCTGGGTTTGATTCCTGGTCTGGGCCTGTAATTTTTCCACATATATTTATAATGTTTGTAATAGTTCAGCCATGCCCATTTGGACTTGATGCATTGATCTGTTGCTGATGCGAGTGACAATGGATGGCTGCCTGGAAATTGGAATGCTTTCAATGAAGCAGCAGAGCATCTTTGGTTAGTGGAAGACTTTGTTCCTTGGAGGCCTGAATGCAGAATAAGCGCACATTGCTGATGTCTGCCACTTTGTGCCCGTACAGTTGACATACACATTTCTCCAGATAATATTTTACAATGGCTAACTGTAAGTTTTCATCAAGTTTGCTGAACGTCTCCTGATGAGAAACATGATCGGCAAGTAGTTTGAATGGCCTATTCTCAACTTTTCCATGAAAAGTACTGGTGGTGTCAGTCAGTGAACACATGAAGCCCGATCACTGCTGTGCAAACATTCTTTCCAATCATTTTTGATATTTTCCGTATGTCGAGGATACGTGTGCTCTTCTTCATACCAGTGTAAAAGAACAGTCGTGATTGAAGTTGATCCATGAGAGACGGCAAAATGACCGCTACATCCGTGTCTGGGCTCCTGATAATTACGTATGTCAAATAGGGGTAATACCTCCGGGCACTCACCTGGTAGTGGCTGGATAAGAAAACCAGGAACCACTGGTAGGCGTGGATGACCCACAAAATATGTAACGGAGAAGAAAGTAAATACCTATGAATTATTTTTAATGCCATGAACAAACTTTGGTACATCACGTTGTGATGAAAGTTGTGGTTAACTTTCATCGGAATTGCATGTGTAGTTTCTGGGAAGAAAGCAGATTTATATTTTGGGGGGAAACGCCCCGTAGACCTCCTTGGGGACTGAATATTCTTTTATTTTTTAATTTTTGTTATGCCGTGAACAAACTTTGGTACATACCGGGTGATGAAGGTTGTGGTCAAGTTTCATCAAAATCGTATGTGTGGTTTCAGAGAAGAAGATGCAAATGATTGTGGATGGACGGATGGACGGACTGATGGATGGACAGACGACGCACCACCCCATAAGCTCCCTGGAACTACGTTTTCAGGTGAGCTACAAATCAGCAACAGCATGCGTAGCATGTAGGAGTAGCTTTGTGTCTGTTTCTTCGTGGTCACAACAGAGTTCTGACACAAGTGAGACAAGAACATCTTCACCGTTGCCACAGCATATACTCAAGGCGCGACGGCAGTTTCAGATGAAACTTTTCAGGTACATCCACGTAGTTATCCAATGTCAGATCATCAGAGGCATCAATTACCCATGGCAGCACATTGTAAAGCAGTATCGGTATGACACGTTTCACAGCGTCGACTATAAGATCACAGGCTGTTGGAAGACAAGGCCCGTGCAACCCTTTTTAGTCCGAGTCAACTCTTTCCCAAGCATTACGGATGAGGTGTGCAATGCATGAAGAGCTAAGACTTTCAGTGTGTATACCTTCAACCTCACTCTCAGTGTTGTCGATTTCTTCACTGATCAATCCCTGACAATGAAACCCTTTCTAACAAACTACCACGTGATGTATGTATTGTGAAAACTATTTCAATCAGGAACTTCTTTGATGGTGAACGAGGAACCAGCTGGATACTTTTCCTGAAGCATCTGCTTTTACTAGGAAATCCTGAAATAATGAACAAAATTTCATCAGACACAAAAAATATACAAAGATTTCTACAGCCCTGAGGATATCATTATCATGCTCCAATATTATATAGCGCGAAGCACAGTCCTTCTAACTTGATGCATCCAATCCTTCATGTCCATTGGCCATCCTTATAAACATATCAAGCAGTTTTGTTATGCAGATCACTTCTTGTCCTTCAATAATTTGGTTTTCAATTATGTCTGCACAGAACACTTCAAACGTTTTCTGGAAGCTTTTCCCATTTGCAGCTTCAGTTGACCCAAAATAGTGCCATGGGATATTGCACGTGAACACAGGAGATTTTAGGCCCTGAGAGCAAGCAAGTCAGACATGAGCTAGGTAGAGTCCTTCCAGAATGGATGCCTTGGGGAAAATCTGCTGCATCTTCTGACCCAATAAGATCTTTTTTTAAAACAACATGGTAGAACTGGCTGCCATAGCATTGCCCTTGAAATCAAGTGCTGCCACCTCCGAGGGCTTGGCCATTTGTTTAGAATGTCACATGACCACATCCCCAAGGTTGCTTTGAGATGGACACCATCAAAAAGAGAAAACCTGGTAGGTCAAACACAACTTGGTGTCGGATTGTGGTAGCTGAGCTAGGAAAGATTGTGGTATTGTGGTAGATGGAGTCATCAGGAGGAACCTGAATAGGAAAAGATGGAGCCATCAGGAGGAACCTGAATAGGCAAAGATGGAGCCATCAGGAAGGACCCAAATAGGTATATATGGAGTCATGAGGAGAAACCCGAATCGGCAAAGATGGAGTCATCAGGAGGGACCCGAATAGGAAAAGGTGGAGCCATCACGAAGGACACCGAATAGGTATATATGGAAATCATGAGGAGAAACCCGAATCGGCAAAGATGGAGTCATTAGGATGGACCCGAATAGGTATATATGGAAGTCATCAGGAGGAACCTGAAATAGATAAATGTGGAATCATCAGAGGAACCCGAATAGGTAATAATGGAGTCATCAGGAGGAACCTGAATCGGTAAACATGGAGTCATTAGGAGGAACCTGAATAGGCAAAGATGGAGTCATCAAGGAGGGACGCCGAATAGGTAAGCATGGAGTCATCAGGAGGTAAATAAGAGGTAAATATGGAGAGGTAAATATGGAGGTAAATATGGAGTAAATAAGAGGTAAATATTGAGTCATCAGGAGAAACCTGAACAGGTAAACATGGAGTCATCAGGAGGAACCGAATAGGTAAATATGAAGTCATCAGGAGGAACCCGAATAGGTAAACATGGAGTCATCAGATGGAACCTGAATAGGTTAAATATGGAGTTATCAGGAGGAACCTGAATCGGTAAACATGGAGTCATTAGGAGCAATTCGAATAGGCAAAGATGGGGTCATCAGGAGGACCTGAATAGGTAAATATGGAGTCATCAGGAGGAACCTGAATAGGCAAAGATGGAGTCATCAGGAGGTAAATAAGAGGTAAATATGGATAGGTAAATATGGTGGTAAATATGAAGTAATAAGAAGGTAAATATTGAGTCATCACGAGAAACCCGAACAGGTAAACATGGAGTCATCAGGAGGAACCCGAATAGGTAAATATGGAGTCATCAGGAGGAACCCGAATAGGTAAACATGGAGTCATCGGAGGAACCTGATAGGTAAATATGGAGACATCAGGAGGAACCTGAATAGTAAATATGGAGTCATCAGGAGGAACCCTGATAGGTAAATATGGAGTCATCAGGATGGACCCGCTAGGCAAAGATGGAGTCATCAGGAGGAACCTGAATGGTCAATATGGAGTTATCAGAAGGAACCTGAATAGGTAAAGATGGAGTCATCAGGAGGAACCTGAATAGGTAAATATGGAGTCTTCAGGAGGAACCTGAATAGATAAAGAAGGAGCTATCAGGAAGAACCCGAGTAAGGCAAAGATGGAGTCATCAGGAGGAACTCAACTAGGCAAAGATGGAGTCATCAGGAGAAACCCGAATAGGCAAAGATTGAGTCATCAGGAAGAACCCGGATAAGATTCAGATTTGGCTGCTACTACTCTACCCTCAAACCAATTCAGGCACATAGTTGTGAATTTTGGTGAATTGACCCTTTAGACCAGGGGTCTCCAACCTTTTTGGGTGGAGGGCCACAAAACCAAAGTGGTGAGGGGCGGAGGGCCGCACCCAAAAAAAGGACGCTAAATTCCAAATATATATATATATATAATTAATATGCGGAAATTTAAACAAAAATTAGTGCTGAATATTTTTTCTTGCCAACGAATATGATAAATGAATAATCGTGTTAAAAACACATGTGTCTAATATGAATCAAAATCATAATAAAAATTACAGAACGCTTTGATCATTGACCCTGACAAATTGGCAGTATCGTGGGCCGCATTGTAATGTAAACTTAATATGGCACCGGCGGGCCGCATAAATCCGTCTAAGGGCCGCATGTGGCCCGCAGGCCGCAGGTTGGAGACCCTGCTTTAGACCTTTTAGTTCTTTTAAGACTGCGAAGACTCCCTAAAACCCCGATGGACCCCGAATAACCCTGAGACACTTAAGACCCATAAGGCCTTGTAGACCATATATACCCTGTTAGAATCCTTAGACCTCTTAGATTCTTCCTAAGATCCTATAAACCCTGTTAGACCCTTTTGAACCATTGGACCCTGAAGATCATAAGACCATTAAGACCCCCGAAGACCCTGTAGTTGTGAATTCAGAAGAGTTGTGAATTTTTCATGGCATTCCTTATAGGTTTCTCTAGCTGTTCACAAAGTTTTGAAAATTTTGAAGGACCCTTTGACGCCTTTGTTCTCATTAAACTTATGTTTGCAGCTTCCTCAGCTTGCTGCCATGTTTCATCGTTAAACGTATTTCCTTCTTTTTTTTGTAAGTTCCAACATGTAAAATGCAAACTCTTTTTGTTTTCTTCACAGCAGGTTTGGGTTGAGCTTCTGTACTTTGGTCTTCTGAAAATTTTCTGCATTAATTATTACCCGAAACAAATGCAATACAAGAGTTGTTAGGCAAGAGAAAACAAGTTAAGAGGGGCTAAAGTTCCTTAAGCCAAATATATGATATTTAATCGATGGTCATTCTGAGCTTGTATAGTAAACAACAAATCAAAATTTTATTGGAAGCATCGATGTTCCGATTAGCTAAGTTTTGAGACAATCGTTTTCAACCTGCAACCACAATATCACAATAATGTACATTATATACAGTACATCTTTAATCTAAATTATATGCATTATATACATAATGAAGTCACGGCACTTCCTCCGTCTCAGTGGTTGTTGTTGTCTCGTCTAATAGTCCTGTGTTGTCTGGTGTATTCGTCTGTATGTCAATGTGCGTGAGATGTGTGTGTGTGGCAGCTCCACTATAAGCCTTAGATCGTGTAAAGAAAAAAGGATAATAAATAAAGTGAAAATGTGACAATGACTGCTATTATAACTAGAACTGCACTTGGTGGAGCACATACATCCACAAGCTGAAAAGTTTATGTTTTGTATTCCACCGATAGGCCAGATCTGCATTTTCCATGATCTAATAGGAGTTTTACATTTTTTGGATGGCATTAACCTTGACCTTTGACTAAGTGTGACCAAATGTAGCTAACATTAATACTACACATACATACAAATAATCTGTGTAAATTCCAATTTGATATCTGGAAAAATTACTGAGGTTTGGAAATATTAAATTCAGAAAAGGCCCATTTGAGTATAATGGGGTGAAATTGTTGTCATGGAAACCGTTGACATGTCAAAAAGGCGAAATCGATCATTCTGATTTTTGGTGAACCAAATCTGTGATCCAATATGCAAACGCTGTTCAAATTTCAAGTCAATCAGATGAAGATTTATGATTTTGTGACCTTGACCTTTGATCCTTTGAGGTTTTGCCCTCTAAACCAAAATGCTTCTAGGTTTTGATTGATGAACCAATTCAGTGACCCAGTATGCAATTTCTGTTCAACCTCGCAGAGTACCGACCCTCCAAGTGGCTTCTAAGGTAAAGGGATCTAAGTGGTCAAAAGGGTCCAAAGGGATATAAAGGATCTTAAAAGGCCCAAAAGGGTATAAAAGTTCTAAAATGGTCGAAAGGGGTCGAAAAGGTTGAAGGAATCTTAAAGGTGTAAGGGTTCTAAAAGGTCTAAATGTCTCAAATGTTCCAACAGTCAGTAATTAATGGACATAAGTAAATAGACTTACTCAAGGTCAGTGTGACCACTCCTCATTTTTATAAATGCCAAGGTGAGCCAATGAAAAAAGCCAAGAATTCACAAGGTTTCGGAAAAGCGATGATAATAGAAAACCTATACGCCAAGAAAACCTATAGAAAACCAAGACGCTAAGGTGAACAACGAATAGCCAAGATCTTGTGAAAAAAGCCAAGGAAAGGTCACACTGGTCAAGGTCCAGCTCACGTTCAAACAGCACGTAATTAATAGACATACTCACGTGGGTCGACCAAGGCTTCACCTCGATGAGGGTTCACCATCCACCCATGTTTTTTCAGTTTTATACACAGTGCCCTCCATAAGTCCTGGAACAGTGAAGTTAAATTTGTTATTATTGTTATATACTCAATAAGTTTGGATTTGAGATCAAAATATAAATATGAGGCAAGAGTACAGAAGGTCAGCTTTTATTTCTTGGTATGTTTTATCATATGTGTTTTACAATTGTAGAACAATTGCACTTTTTCCTTCTTTCCTTCCTTCCATATGAGTGCTGCTTCATCAGGATGAGGATTAGCGCGAACACTGCATGTTGCAGGCATGGAACAGCGCTGATACAACCATTACACCAGTACACTGGTACTCCTTTTTCCAACCTCAGAAAGATGACAGGCTGAGCCAACACACCCGCCACCAGCGGGGCTCAAACTCAGGAACCTAAGATCCAAGCTACCCACCGTTGCCACTACACCAGGGGTCTCCAACCTGCGGCCCGCGGGCCACATGCGGCCCCTTAGACGGATTTATGCGGCCGCGGTGCCATATTAAGTTTACATTACAATGCGGCCCGCGATACTCCAATTTGTCAGGTCAATGATCAAAGCGTTCTGTAATTTTATTATGATTTTGATTCATATTAGACACATTTGTTTTTAACACAATTATTCATTTATCATATTCGTTGGCAAGAAAAATTATTCAGCACTAATTTTTGTTTAAATTTCCGCATATTAATTAATATTTTTTTTTTTTTGGAATTTAGCGTCCTTTTTTGGGTGCGGCCCTCCCGCCCTCACCACTTTGGTTTTGTGGCCCTCCACCCAAAAAGGTTGGAGACCCCTGCACTACACCAACACAGGCTTTTATGTTCAGCCCCCCATTTTAGGTAAGCATAAGTATTGCAACAAATTGACTGATAGGTGTTTGTTGCTGTCAGGTGTTTCTTGTTGCGATGATTGTTCACACATAAAAGAGCTGTGAATGTCTCGTCATGGTTTTAGCATTGAATGTTTGCCTTGGGAGTCTGCTTTTGGAGCCAGTAGGCATAAACAACCATGAAGACCAGAGAACTGTCTATTACAGAAAAGCAAGCAATATTAAGCTGAAAAAAACAGAATAATTCCGTTAGAACCACAGCACAACAATTGGCCAGAACGACTATAACAATTTGGAATATCTTGAAATAGAAAGAAACCGCTCGTGTACTTAGCAATAGACAACGGCCAGGTCGGCCAAGGAAAACAACTGCAGTTGATGACAGAAAAATCATCAGAGCAGTGAAGAAAAACCCCAAAACAACCGTCGGTGACATTACCAACAACCTTCAGAGTGCAGGGGTTTAAGTATCGCAATCTACAATTCGGACAAGACTTCAACAGCAGAATTACAAATGCAACACCGCAGGTTTCTATTGTCAGGTCAGGCCAAATCACTCCTATATTTTGCTACAGGTACCATGTAAACCTGTACTAACGTGTTTCATGGTCGGGTTGTCAGTG
The DNA here is from genome assembly GCA_035128595.1 of Eptatretus atami. Lineage (NCBI taxonomy): Eukaryota > Metazoa > Chordata > Myxini > Myxiniformes > Myxinidae > Eptatretus > Eptatretus atami. The sequence continues at coordinate 23,810,832 of CM068958.1, read as the reverse complement.
ACGAAACCTCCCCCCCACCAGGTTTCTTTGGTGAGGAGGGTGTATGGATATGGACAACCAGCAGGATTAAAACAAAACCTGCCAAAGGGCTGAGGAGCAACTTGTGAGCCAACGGCCATCCATATCTGGTGCCCAACTGTGGCTGCGGACGTCGTCCTGCAGTCGAGTTACCTCTTTCTAGGAGGTTGGTGGCAGAATTTTCACTCCGGCCACCGTAAAACACTTCATTCCGCAGCGTACACAAAAAAACACAAATAAAACTGAGAAAATCCCACTCCGTGGGAGTCCCTCCTGTGCAGCTGCCCTTGTTGGGGCAGCTCACCAAATGATGGGAGTGGGGCATAACCTTCAGGACCCTCATTCTTTGATGATAGGAGAAACACCATGGTTAAAAGTTGCTGGGTCGGGTTGTGGTGGTGTGTGTCTGGGTGGTGCTGAGGTGTCATCCACCAGACAGCAGTCTCCTCAGGTTAGCTTGACGCAGCCCCTTCAGGTGTGTGCCTGGAATGTCTGCATTCAGAGAGGATTATCACCTGTCTCTGCTATCATCTGAGCTCCAGTGTTTGAACATCGGTATTGCAGCACTCTCTGAGGTTTGGAGACTGGATAGTGGCAATATCATGGTGGGTGGTTACACCTACTACTGGTCTGGTCCCTCTGATGGTGACCATGCCCAAGGAGTTGCTGTAGCTGTGTCCAATAAGCTGACTCCAATGATAATTATTTATGCAACACCAGTCAACGAGCGTATTATGAGATGAAGGATTCGTCACTCATTGGGTGTCCTTTCCCTGGTCTCTGTATATGTTCCGACTGAGGCGAGTGATCTCATTGTGAAGGACGCATTCTATGCCGCACTCAACTCTGTGGCTACAGGTGAGATAGTCTTCTAGTCTTGGGGGACTTCAATGCATCGACTGACACTGATAGGGATGGTTTTGAGGCATGTGTGGGTCCTGATGGGTCTGGAATAGAACTGTGAACCAGAATAGCAATAAGTCCCTTGACTTCCCAATATGTTGTGGAATTAGGGTGGCTTGTTCATAGTTTCAGCACCCACAGCCACATCACTGGACTTGGTGTTCCAACGCTGGTGGTGAGGCAAAGGAGGTTGACCATGTGCTCATTGATGGTCACTAGAGGATGCTGCAAAACAGCAGGGTCTAACATACTGCTCAGCTGATGAATACTGACCACAGGCATTGTTGCTCATTGACCACAGGCATTGACAAGTACCAGCTTGTTGGGATGATTGAGCCATTTGAGTATCCTGTGTCGGAGTATGCCTGGTGGTGGCTTCATGGTTAGGGTAGTGAGCTTGGGATCCTTGGATCCTGAGTTAAAATCCCACTTGACTATTGAATTAATACCAGGTGGGGTTGACTGCCTGCCATCCCTCTGAGGTCAGCAAAATGACTGCCAGCTTGCTGGTAACTTGTGTCGGAGTGGCGACCCATCCAGGATTGTGCCCAATAGCCAAGGAGACTGCTCAGGCAGCACCAACACAATACACAGATTATGTTCTCAATGAATGGATGGTCAGAGTGGCGAACCATCCAGGATTGTGCCCAATGGCCCAGGAGATTGCAATAGGCAGCACCAACACTCTGCACAGAGTATGGTCCCAATGGATGGAGAAGTTTACGAACAAGTTGAGTGGGGATTTGAGAAGTCATGGTGTTTTGGGGAAACCTGAATAGTTGTGGAGTGCCTCCAAGATGACCAACTTTGATGTTGCTGGTGGATGTCTCGGAACCCACTATCAGGTGAAGAGGAACTTTATGTCCCAAGGTACACTGGATACCATTAACCAGAGTTGCAGGGCCAGGCTTAAGGGCAGAACTGAGCTGTTCAGAAGGTTGAGGCATAGAACTGGATGTTCACTTTCATTGAGGGTGGGCAAGGAGGCCTACGTTTGAGAAATCTGTGATGGGGTGAAGCATCACCTGTGGTCAACTGATTCTCGTCCTGCTTGCAGTTAGAGCGGAGGGTGGTGAGCTCTTGACAGAGGAGTCTGAGGTGAAGGCCTGCTGGGCTGGTTACTTTGAGCAGCTGTCCCAGGCTGACCCACCAGCTGTTGAGTTGGACATCAGGGGTGTTACCATCCCTATTGCTGACGCGCTCAATCCGCGTTACCACTTCACTTCACCACCTTCTCTACCAACTGTGAACCACCTTCATTTGTGGACACACAGGCTGCGGTGACCAGTTGAAGGGGAGTAAAGCTCCAGGGATCTGTGGCTTCATGCTGAACTTCTCAAGGCTGGTGGAAATGCTGTACTCATGTCATTGAATGCAGTTCTGGCTCTGTTTGGAGCACAGTCATCATTCCAACTGACTGGAAGGGGTCTTGTTGTCCTTTCCTGGAAAGGGAAGGGTGATCGCAGAACTGCAACAACCACCGAGAGGTGACGCTTGTCTCAGTGCCGGGCAAGGTATTTGCTCAAATAATTCTTGATAGGGTTCGCCACCATCTGCTTAGCACCGAGTGCCCAGAGCAGTCAGGCTTTACAGCAAAGAGGTCAACGATTGACCGTATCCAGCTCGGCGGGTCCTCACCGAAGCAGACGAAAGTTTTGGCAGGAATGCTTGCAGCCTATGTTCTTTGTGTGCCTCCTTTTTGGCTGTTGGTTGCATCATTGGTTAGGGGTGCAGCTATGCCGCTGATGCAGTGCCCTATTACGCAGACACTGGTACTCATTTTGCCAACTTCGGAAGGATGACAGGCTGAGTGAACCCCTGGTTTAATTTAGAGCCAACGGGGGCTCAAACTCAGGACCCTAGGATCCAAGCCACCACCTAACGCTAAGCCAACCAGGCTGGTGTAGCCGATGTTGATCTCTGCAAAGTGCTCGATCCAGTGAATTGGAATGTCCTCTGGAGGATTCTCAATCTTCGGTGGGTGCCACCAAAACTGATCAATCTGATTTCCGAACTATACTCTGGTGTTGAGAGTGCTGTGAGGTGTGGTGGTTCCATCTCTGACGTTTTCTAGTTGTTTGCTGGAGTTCGTCATGGGTGTGTACTAACCCACACACTTTTCAGCACATATTACGGACTGGATTCTGAGGAGGACGTCGGAGAGATCAAGCTGCGGTCAGGTGCAGCATTTGGGAATATCATGTTCTCTTGACCTTGATTCACAGATGATGCAGTCATCTTGCAGAGACTCTTGATATCCTAATTTAGGGGGCGGGGGGACTCCAGGCGCTAACTGAGGAGTCAGAGCCACTGGGATTACTGGTTTGCTGGGTCAAAACCAAGGTCCAGGCTTTCAATGACTATTGGATGCTACTATCTTGTTAATATCTTTTTTGTGGCGAGGATGTTGGGTCACAGAGAAATTATCTTGTGATGTTCATGTCTCTGTATGTTGTGCGCGCCGAGGTCGATAGACATCTGGATCAGGCGAGGGAGTCATGGATTCACTGGATCATGGAGTGTGGCACTGTCGGTACTATATGTAGGAGGACGGAAGTCCGAGTCTTTAAGTCCTTGGTGCTTCACAGTCTCGCCTACGATGTGAGACTTGGACTCTGAGCAAGGATCTGACAAAAGACTTAACTCTTTGCTAGCCAGGTCTTTTGGAGAATCCTGACTAGCATTGGTCAGACTTTGTATCCAACGAGCATTTGCTGAGACTCAGATTTGTTAGCCGTGCTATCTGGAGCGTCAGCTGCTGCTGTATGGAAAAGGGGCTCGTTTACCTGCCGCTGATCCTGCTCACAAGATTCTCTTGGTGAGGCTGCCTCGTGAGTGGAGGAGGCGAATAGGCCGACCACGTCATTCGTGGTTGCAGCAGGTGGACTGGCCTCTCAAGGATATGGGGATGGGCCAGCCATCTGCCTTGGGCATGGCCATATGGAAGTCCCTGTAGTGCAGGTGGAAAAAATGGATGCGGCAATGCGCTGCTCCAGTGCATGTTGCCATACCTGACCTGACAGCAAGATGCAAACCTCTCATCAGCACCAAAGATAGAAGACCAGATTAGGATTTGCCAAGAATTACAAAGGTGAGCCAGTAGAGTTTTGCAACAAAGTTTTATGGACAGATGGGTCCGAGATAAACCTTTACCAAAGTGATGGAAAGGCAAAAGTGGAGAGACAGGAAGGAACTGCATGTAATCCAAAGCATATTACCTCATCTGTGAAGCATGGTGGAGGAAGTGTCATTGCTTGGGCTTGCATGGCTGCCTCTGGAACTGTCTCACTCATCTGTATTGATGATTTAACAAATGATGGCAGCAGCAGAATGAATTTGAAAGTGTACAGACACATTTTCTCTGCCTATGTACAAGAAAATGCTTCCCAACTCATTGGGTGGCGCTTCACCATGCAGCAAGCCAATGACCCAAAACACACTGCCAATGCAACCAAAGAGTTCTGCATGGGAAAAAAGTGCAAGGTTTTCGACTGACCAAGTCAATCTCCTGATTTAAATCCAATGGAGCATTCATTTCACTTGCTGAAGAGGAGACTAGTCAGAAACCCCCCCCAAAAAAGCAACTGAAAATGACTGCAGTAAAGGCTTGGCAAAGCATCTCAAAGGAAGATACCAAGAGTGTGATGATGTCATTGGGTCACAGGCTCGATGCAGTTATTGCACGCAACGGATATGCAACCAAATACGAACTATTAAACGACTTTAATTGACTTCAAGTTAATCTGTTCCAATACCTATGCTTACTCTAAAATAGGGGGACTGAAAATAAAAAGTGTTGCTGTTTGCAATGGTAAAACATATATGCATAAAAAATACCAATAATTAAAAGCTGGCCGAATGTACTCTTTCCTCATTTTCATCTTTTGATCTCAAATCCAAAGTTATTGAGTAAATAGCAATAATAACAAATTTGACTTCACTGTTCCAACACTGATGGAGTGCACTGTAGATATCAAGTCAATCAGAAAAAAAAATTGAGAATTTGTGACCTTGACATTTGACCTATTGACCTCTAAAACAATAGGCTTCCAGCTTGTCATTACATCTATCAGGTGGTTAAGTTTCGTGAAGATTAGAGTAAAACTATGACCTGTAAGTAATTGACATACATGAAAACAAACTACCAGACAGTGATGAAGACATCAACTCCATCCACCTTTTGTGGCGGAGGTGATATTGATGCAACAACATTTTGGTTTATTTGATTTGGTTGCGTGTTTGTAGGTGTTTGCTACGATTCAGAGTCCGCTGGTTTTCATCGAAAAAGGTGTCCACGAACTTTGACCCCACGCTGTGGGATGGTGCCCATCACAAACCACTTGTAAGCTACACTGATAGCCCTATCAGACCATACCATCAAACCTAATGGCCTTACACACAAGATTAAAAGGCCCCTTCGATCTTGGACTCCATGTTTTTGCTAAGGGCACCTCGCAGGGTGTGGGGATGAGATATGTGGTATGTTACTAAACCAATATGGATCTAACAAGTGGCATCCGACTGAAGGAAAATGCTGAGCGAGCTTGGAAAGAGGAGATAGAAGACAAACGATTGGGCTGTTTTGCTGCTTACTGGTTTGCTGTCTTAGCAATGCTTTATACACACGCTCAGATTTCTTGTTGGTTAGCAAAGCGCTCAAGAACGAAGGACAGGTCCTTATAAAAGCTTATGACTCCATTCCATCACACATTTGTGCTGGCAAGAATAACGAGATTTTTTGTTTGTTGTTTTGTATACCTTGTCGAGGCTCATGGAGAGCTAACACTCAACGCACAGCAGAGGGGGCATGAGACAAGAGGGGAGGGAGTGAAAGCAAAACATGGGGAACAGAGATATTAGGAATCTGTGGAAGGGAGAGGGATGGGATGGGAAACATGGGAATAGAGATGGACATTACAGGGACTTTCAGGAAGGAAAGCAGGGAATTTGAAGAGGTGGTTGGGTGGATTATCGGGGTAGAAAAGATCGAGGTGGATGGGGGAGAATAAGAGATGGTGGTGAACAGCTGCTTTGAAGGCCTGGAAGGAAGAATGGGAATGAATAGGTGAGGGAGTTTATTCCAAAGGCAGGAAAAAGAGGAATGAAAGAGAGTGAAGGTGAGCAGTGATTCATGATTTTGGTAGTTTACCAGAATGGGGTTGTTGGTGGACCTAGAGCGCCCTGTGGAAATGTGGTGGGACAAATCGCAGAGAGAGCAGGGGGGGCGAGGCTGGAGAGGAGACGTAGAAGACAGAAAGACCACCGACCAACCTGCGGTGATTAGTGAGAGGCCCAAAGACTAAGCCTCATCGTGGGAGATGCCAATGATCCGAAATGCCTTGGTTTCTACAGCGTGAAGCTGAGAAAGGTGGGAGGCAGAACCAGCCAGAGGGGAGAGCAGTACTCCATCAGGCTGCGGACAAAAGCTTTGTAAGTGGTCAGGAGGGCGAGGGGAGGAAGGACTTTGCACAGGAGGATTCCCAGTCAGCGACTGGCTTTTGGAGCGAGGTTTGAAATGTGGCTTTCCCAGGAAAGGTCATGGCAGATAGTGAGACCCAGAAGCTTGAAAGAAAGGATTCTCCAGAGGATTGTTGAGAAAGTGGTGGGGGGGTTTTCCAAACGGTCCTTTCAAAGACATGTGAGAGTGTGAGATTTGTCCGATTGAAAGACATGTTCCACTGTTGGACCAGTTTGTGATTTATCCAGATCTGCAGTGAAGCGAAGAGCTGCTGCTTGCCGTCTGAGGGATGACGATGGTACGGCAGAGGGTGGAGTCATCAGCAAAGAGATATAGAGGATTTTCAGAGAGTCGGAGAGATGATTGATGAAACCAGAAAAAGAACAGGGCCAGAACGCTACCTTGAAAACTCCGCCTGGACATCAGGGGGGGGGGGTAAAGAACTCCATTTAGGGCCACACGTGACTGGACAGGAGAGGAAGTCTGCGAGCCATGAGTGGAGATGGCCTTGGATACCATAGGAAGAGAGTTTGGTGAGCAGGGCAGGGTGCCAGACTGTGTCAAGACACGTGATATGTCCAGGGATACGGCTCGGATTTCCTGTCTGGCATTGAGGACCTCCATCCATTGTTGGGAGAGTAGAAGCAGCATATCGGGTAGAGTGACCTGGTCTGAAACCAAATTGATGATCGAAATCAAGTCCATTGGAGAAGAGGAAGGATTTGATGTCTGATGTGATGATGGATTCCATAACTTATGATGAGAAGGCTTATTGGTCTGTAGTTGCAGGGATCTATTTTTGCACCATTTTATGCAGGGTAGTGATGTTTGCTGATTTCTAAGCAGATGGCAGATCACCTTGAGCAAATGAGAGGTAATAGAACAGAGAGAGGGTGAGCAAGAGCAGAAGAGCAGGCTTTGAGGACAGTGGGCTGATGCCATCTGGACCGGTTGCAGAATCTGAGTCGAGGTTTGAAAGCAAGCTCTCCACCTTGTCAGGAGAAAAGGACACGTCAGGGACAGTTTTGGGTGCGCTGGGTAAGGTGGGTGAGAAAGTGATGGGTTTTGGACACAAGATTTAGCTGCAAACACCAAGTTTGGCATTCAGCTTTTTCACGTGCGGTATCAGCAGTGCTGGCCATTTGAGTAAGGGAGGGGATGGAGGGGAACATACACCAGAAACAGATTTGATTAGACGCCACCAGGATTTTGAGGAGGGAGAGAGTTTGAGAGTTCAGACTTGAGATGAGAAAGATGTTGTTTTCTGGCCTCTCCTGGGGTAGATACACACTTGTTCCGAGCTTTATGGAAGGAACTGAGATTACCCTCAGTTGGATTTGCTTTCCATGAGGCAAAGGCAAGTTGTTTCAGGACAACTGCCTCACCACAAGCTTCAGTGAACCAAGGGCGGGAGGAAGGGTAGGACAACTGAAGACGAGAGGGGATAAATCTGTGCATGAGGAGAGCAAGTTTTTTGAAAGAATTCCCAGGATGAGTTGATGTTGGAGAAAGTAGTGATAGGAGACCAATCTGTAAGTATGATAGCGTGCTTGGAGACCCTGCCAGTCGGCTTGAGTGAAATGCCGAGACTCGACGGCGGTGAGGTGGTTCTCTGATAACAGCCAGAGAGATGTCCACTTTGACAAGGACGTGGTCAGAAGACCAATTGGAGCGGAAGAAGAGCAGCAGATTGTCAGGGAAATTTGTCAAATCAGATCCAGAAGAGATGGAGTACCATTGGTTGAGATCCGGGTCGGGAAGTTGACCGATTGAGTCAGTCCCAATGAGTCGCAGAAAGCTTTTGCTGAGGTGCCATGACAGGTGAGAGAGTACCCACACCTAGCCAACTGGCATGACGACAATTGAAGTGCCACATATGAGGAAGAGAGAGTTTGGATGAGAAGATAGAAGATGGTCCATGTTTTTGGATAGTGAGGTGTAGATGGAGTCATCACTGTTTAGTGGACGGTACAGTACACATATAAACATGAGGTGGGAGTGGAGGAAAGCCGTAGCCAGAGGTGTTCCTGGGGGTGTGGGGGAGTGAGAGCAGAGTGAAGAGAGTGAGAAGAGTCAACTCCCTCACCAGGACGAGGCTCAGGTCTGTCATACGGAGGAGGGAGTAACCAGGGAGAGATACTTGGGAGTCAGACACGTCTTGGGGGAGGAAAGTTTCTGTTATGCAGATTATGTCTGGTTTGTCAGTGGCAACCTGTATGGAAAGATCTGAAAGGTTTGAGCGAAGGCCCGGATATTGAAGTCCACACTTTTAATGAAGGGTAGGGAGGAGGCTTTGCATGCAGGGGTGGGGGGGAGGGAGGGGTAGGACAAGGGACGAGGGGGGGGGGAGGTAAGGAGGGTTGTTGAAAGAGTGTGGGGGATTGCAGAATAGCTCGGGGAGGGGCCGAATGAGAGGAGAAAAGGCTCTGTGGTGCTGGGGGAGAGGGGGGGACAAGAGAGGGGAAGAAGGCAGTTGAGGATTTGAGGAGGTGGAGTGAAGAGATGGAGGTGAGAGGGCAGTGGAGGGAGGCAGCTTTGTTGATGAGAGGGGGGGGCAACTTTGAGAAGGATGAGTGAGGGGATGAAAGGTGGGAGAAAGGTGAGGGGGATTTTAGAGAGGTGAGAGGGAGGCTTTGGAGGGAGAAGAGTGGGATGGTTCTTTGAGAGTGAGAGTGGGGGTGAGGGGGTGAGTTGGCACTGAAGTTGGAAATAAAAGAATGGTTGATGGAAAGCGAACATTCATAGCAAACTGGGTTTTTTTAAAAGTTTTAGGTCAGACATGCGATTTACACATTTCTTGATGGATGCAATGAAGGCGAATTCAGAGAATGGAGAGAAGAAGCGCTGTAACAGTTGGATTTTTTAGGCAAAGTGAAGGAGAGGTCGAAATGAGAGCAGCCTGGTTTAAATAGCAGAAGAGTAGTGCATTCTGATGCAGTAAAGAGTACCACATGTGAGAGAGGAAGATGAAGCATTATAAGAGAATCGTTTTTGTTATTATTATTAACTAGCCGAAACACCGTACACAGTGGATTCCGTTCATTCAACCACCTCACCAGCTCACCCACACTCGAGGGACATGGACTGGACAGGGTGTGCTTGCCCCCGCCTACACATCCCCGCCCCTGCCCCATCCCACCCCCCGCCTTCAATTTGCTTACCCCTGCCCAAAAATTTAATTACCCCGGCCCAGCCCGCCTCTTCACTCCCAGCCCCCCCCGTCTCTTGATTCCCGCCCCACTCGCCCCGGGCCCTTGCCCCTCTGTCACCCCTCACACTCAACCCGCCCACTCACCCCCACCCCATTTCCCCCATCTCCCGCTTTCGATTTGCTTACCCCCGCCCAAAATTTGCTTACCTTGCCCCCGCCTCTTCATCCCCACCCCCGCCTCTTCATCCCCCGCCCCGCCTCTTCCATCCCCTGCCCCGCCTCTCATCCCTGCCGCCTCTTCATCCCCGCCCCTGCTCTTCACTCCTGCCCCCCTCTTCACTCCCCCCGCCTCTTCACTCCTGCCCCGTCTCTCATCCCCCGCCCCGCCTCTTCACTCCCTGCCCAGTCTCTTCATCCCCCGCCCCCGCTTTCACTCCTGCCCCGCCTCTTCACTCCCTGCCCCCATCTCAACGAAAAGTGTTTTATTCTGCTTCAGACTTGAAAGTTGACTGTTGCCACGATGTGCGATGCACTCTTCCAGGTACGAAGTTTCTTTCAGTCCAGGTCACAGCCCGAGAAAAAACGTGACGCGACCGTAGGAGGAGCACAAAATTGGTCCTTCAGTGTTATATACTAGGTGAATGCACCCGGCGCTGCCCGGGTTTTTTTGAATGAATTTAATCTTCTATACATATGTCTGACGCGAGCACAGTATCAGTTCCCTATTGGGCATGGCAGTCATAGGCTAAGGGGGTTGGTGAGGGGGAAACACACCCCCTCCCCCCCCCCCCCCCGGCCGAGGGCCTTGCCAATAGCCTATAACCTTCGGGGCCCATCCCGACATTTCTTGTTTCAGTGGTTAGCTCCTACCTTTCACCTTTCAGGAGATTAGCGCGTGCAGACAAACAAACAAACAGACAGACAAAAACTTAAAATCATATGTTAGATATATTGTAAATGGCGTTGGCCCCATGTCAATCGGCTGAACTTGAAAAATTAACGTTACGAAATCAGGTGATGACGTCATATTCGGAAACCGGAAGTCGGAAGTACAATTCTTTTACATCGGGACACTCCCGGGTACGTTCTGTCAGCATGTGAAGTTTTGTGAGGATCAGTCCAGTACTTTTCGCGTGCATAGGTCACAGAGAAACACACAGACACACAGAACACTTTCAACTTTATATATATAAGAGATACAATGTTTCTTGTTACATTTTTTGTGTCAAATTCACATTCTGAGGTAGTCAGCATGTGCAGAAGAGGGTTTTAAATTGGCAGACGCTATTTTCGAGGAGTGGAATTACACCTCTCAGCGGTGACGGTCTGTCGACGACTGACGTAATGACGTCAGCGAATGACCGATGATGTCATGACGTAACTGACGCCTCTCACCGGTGACGTCACACGTCGCATGTAAACGAATGTAAAACGAAGTGTTTATTCTGCTTCAGAGTTGAAGGTTGACTATTGCCACTATGTGTGATGCACTCTTACAGGTACGAAGTTTCTTTCAGTCCAGGTCACAGTACCGAGAAAAACGTGACGCGACCGCTAGGAGGAGCACAAAATTGGTCCTTCAGTATTAATATATAGATAGAAGATAGATACAATGTTTCTTGTTACATTTTTTGAGTCAAATTCACATTCTGAGGTAGTCAGCATGTGCAGAAGAGGGTTTTACATTGCAGACGCTATTTTCGAGGAGTGGAATTACACGCTCAGCGGTGACGGTCTGTCGACGACAGCGTGATGACGTCAGCGAATGACCGATGATGTCATGTGACGTCCTGACGCCTCTCAGCGGTGACGTCACACGTCGCCATGTAAACGAATGTAAAACGAAAAGTGTTTATTCTGCTTCAGAGTTGAAGGTTGACTATTGCCACTATGTGCGATGCACTATTACAGGTACGAAGTTTCTTTCAGTCCAGGTCACAGTACTGAGAAAAACGTGACGCGACGCTAGGAGGAGCACAAAATTGGTCTTCAGTATTAATATATAGATGTTTGAGAGAGTTTTCATCAGATTAGGACATGGAAGTGTAGTAGAAAAAAATCGAGGAAGAAGAAGAAGAGAGCTATGAAGAAGAAGAAGAAGAAGAAGAAGAAGAAGAAGAAGAAGAAGAAAAGAAGAAGAGAAGAAGAAGAAGAAGAAGAAGAAGAAGAAGATTCAGGAGAAAAGGTAGCATTTTTTTTTGTTTTTTTTTTTTGATTAAGATAAGAAATAGAGTGATTCGTTGGGCGGGATGGGGGAGGTTAGGTAAGTGGGAAGATAGAAATTGAAGGTAATGGGAGAAAAACAAATAAACACGATCGTGCACCGAGGGAACCGGTAGGCCTCAAGCCTCAAGGGTAGGCTCAAGCACCCGGTAAGACAACGTCGACAAAATCTCACAAAATAGCACATTTTTGAAACAAACCGAACTAGGAACACACAGTAACATGTAGGTGAGAAAAATAAACAATTAAAGGAACAGATAACGACCGGAAACTTAACTTTGAGATCATCAGCAGAGAGCCCGAAGGAGACCTGGCGACGCTCCAAACCCAGAACCGGAAGTCAGGTTTGTGCACAATCATCTAATTTTCGAACCTCGGTTTGAATCTCAACCCACGTATATAAGTAGTCAACCTGGTGGTTTGGCATGCAGGCGATACATCAATGTGCGTGCTATCCCTTGGATGGGATGGGTGACCTGTGTGCTAGCATTAGTTTATGCCACACATGCAAAGCAAAAAGTGGGGTTAAGCAATTGGTTCACCTTGTCTGTCTGTCGAAAAACGTCAGTTTATCATTGAGGAACAACTTAATTACAAGTAAGTGTTATATTTTGAACACAAATCGGAAAACTAACCTGTAGTTTAGCAGTACTTTCGTGCTGAATCTGTCCCGATCGCACATGCACAGAGAGGAGTGAGCTCATTTTTACATGTGACATGTCGCAGGTCCACAAGAGGTCCACAAGAGGTCCACAAGAGGTCCACAAGAGCTCCACAAGAGCTCCACAAGAGCTCCACATTGCTTCTGCTGCTGCTGCTTTGTTTCTGTTGTTGTTGTTGTTAGGGTTGTTGTTGTTGTTAGGGTTCTTATTGGTGGTCGATTTTTGAAATGTGCACCAATTGGTCAGACAGCTGCTGGACTACACCCACATTACTCGCTTGATTCCACCCACCAAGGCACCCAGACAAAATGATATGGCCGCCATCTTGGTTTTCTGGTGAGCAGAATACGTTAGGCCTTTCGGCCTCTGATGATTATAGGCCTACACCGTATGGGTTTGTTGCGTCAAGTTTCCATTAGCTTTGCTTGGGTCGAGTGTTAATCTCGAGGAGAGACCGTGAAAGATCTAATCATATGTAAGGTTTAATCAAATCCGTCAGAATGCACGGTAATTAAGCGTCGGTCTGATATAACCATGGCGGAGGCTGACATGGATGTGAAGTGTTGAGTTGATTTTTTTTAATGGCGCAGTAGATGTGTGTTTCCCCATCATGCTGTTCATCTTTCAAGAGTGCTTTAAATGCGCGTTTCCCAATTGGTCCGTTACTGGATTTTGGCGCAGGTAGTGACCACGGTGTGGTCATTCGTGTTTTAATCTGTCAGCCTGTCTGACAGTCAAACTAAACTGAATGTCATTCCAAACAGGAAACGTACTGTTTTTAAGGACGTCATGTGGAATACAAACACACATGAAGAACTAATTAATGTGTTAAATAAGGCGGTGTAAAAGACGCTGCTTCAATGGCGGTAAACTTCCAAAAAAATTTTATATAACCTTTAAAATCTTTATTTTATTTCAATTGAATGATATATGTGAACACTGGGGAACACAAATCGCCTTCTTGGCACTTTCAAAACCCTTTCGTGTCACAATACTTGGCAAAATATAATGGCATTTTACATCATCATGATCAATCACATTTGTCGCTCGCAGACCCAACCCATGTCCTTGTTTCTCAGGACTGTGTGGGGTAAGGAATTCCATGAACTCTCCAGTTGGTAGAGGTTTAACATCACAGTGTCCTTTACAAAGAGTAGACGGGTATCGCTTGCACCCTGGTTGTTGTGTCCTGTTATTACAATGATGATGTAAATGCTCATGTGGTCTTGGAACCGGAGAAAGGAGCGGAGAGAGAATATGGCAGTGATTGAGTAAAGTCTGGTTATTGTATGCCTGTAGTCCGGACCTGATTTCTTACAACCACAACAACATTGGCGATGAAGATGGCAGCTACCATTCCCTTACCTGTTCTGTTTCTGCCCTGTGTGGAGGAACCTGCTCTTTCGTTCTCCACCTGTAAGAAAATGTTTGAGAACTACTTACTTGTTATCGACTCTACGAGTGAGGCCTGGCCTGAGAGACGACGACGGAGTGTTGTTCTGTTACACTGTTTGGGGACGAAGGGACAATGGCTTTTCTACGCTTTACCGGACGTGGGTAGTACTTTTGATTCTGCTTTCACTGCTTTGGAAAAGTATTTTGTTCTGAAAATCAATGTGGTTGCCAAACGTTACAAATTCCGCCATGGAGCTCAGAGGCCAGATGATACCATCAATACGTTGCGGCCTCACGCGAAGATTCCACCGCTTGTGAGTTTGGTGAAATGGAAGAGGACATTAACTGGTGGAATGCGTTTCGAATACCAGGATTCGTGAAAGACTACTGTTAGAGCCAAACTTTACGTTAACAAAAACAGGCAAGATGGCCTGTCAAACTGAATCAGCATTGCTGAAACCCTAACCCTAACCCTAACCCTAACCCTAACCCTAACAGCATCGATCCAAGCGATCAACACCAAACAGGCAATTATTTCATCTTCAACCCGTGCTGCGGACTTTTCATTCACGAAAAACCACCATACATGCTACAGGTGTGCGTCTGCAAATCACCTTGTAAATACGCCTTCTTTCCCTGCTTTAAAGGTAAAATGTAATGCATGTGGGAAAGTGGGACACTTCTCAAATGTCTGCCACTCTGCCCAGAAAGACATAAGTGAGGTTGTCATCCCTGAACTGACTGTACTTTATGTCTTTGTCGGGACGAATTTTGTCTTCTCTGAAACAACACATGATTTCGATGCAACTTTACCACAACGTTCCTCTCCGTGAATGTACCAAACTTTGTTTACGGCATAAAAAAAAAAATCCATAGGTATTTATTTTCTTCTCCGTTACATATTTTTGGGTCATCAATGCCTACCAGTGGTTCCCATGTTATCTTATCCCGCCGCTACCAGGTGAGTGACCAGGGGTATTGCCCCTATATTTTATATTATCATTATACATTACCTTTTACATATAAAACGTCCCTTTGGCTTTGGTATGACATCATGGCCAACATTAAATTTGTGAACAACATTAAATCTTCGATTTAGCAAGTAACAAACAGATAGACAGACGGGGGGGGGAGGACGTAACCTCCGTCCACCTTCATTGGCAGAGATAATAACAGACCAAACCAACCAAGACACTTGCAAATCTTTGTTTTCACAATTAACAAAGAAGGGTGAAAACATAACCTTCATCTAACTTCAGTGACGGAGGTAACAGTGCCATCACAACATTGCCCTGACGAGTAAGGAGTCCTGACTTAACTCTAACAGAGCATGTTTAGGATATTCTTGGGTACAGATTTAAGAACATGGACTCTCCTGTGAGGACTTTGGTACAGTTGGAGGAGGTTTTGCACCAGGAATGGCAACAACTCCCTTTGGATTGATTCTCCATGGTGGCCTCTTCAGGGAATGAGAAAGAGGGTTAAAGAAGTCATTTGTTGTAATGGTGCTTACACACATTGTCGACCTTTTGAGACATCCATTTTATTGTCACATTAATGGACATCATTCTTGACTGCCGCTGTTCTTGAGCCCTGCTGCCAGCAACACAATTTTAAAGTCGTCTTTTTTGGTGTGAAACAGTGCCAATACAGACTCATTTTGTGATTAAAAATTTTTAACAAATCTTCTTAATTTATCTCAACTCACATGTCAAACATGCACACTTTACCAATACTGTGTATGGTTTTGCTTTTTATAAACGTTTGTTTCTGAATAATTTTATTGGTTAATCTATTGCTCTGATGCAGAAAAACACAGCCCCTGCTTACCTTTTTCCCATGTGTATAAATTACGAACATTGATACAATGATGCACTTTTGGATAAAATTAGACTGTTGAGGGAGGAGTCAAACAAAACAAAAGAAACATTGTTCATTCCTCCACAATCTACGATGCCCTTCCTCTCACACTGCTCTTTATCGGTCATACTTCCTTCCTTTGCACCGCCATCCATTAAGCTCCTTCTTGGTTATCCATTACATTCATCATTACTCATCATATGTTACATACTTCCTGGGTGTATTATGTGACTAGGATGGCCATTTTGTTTCTGGGTTAGCCATACACAGAGAATGCTCCCCACTTCTCTGATAACCAGGATTTGTTTGTTTTTTGTATACACAGTCGAGGCAAATGGAGGAGCTATAACATAGAATGGGTCAGGATGTAACAGAACAAAAGCAACAGTAGAGAGAGGGGGGAAACACCAACAGCAAGACAAACTAGAGGGAGACTTGGACAAATAATGGGTGTGGGGAGGAATGAGGGGTAGTGGAAGACTCATGGGGTGGACAACATGGATACGAAAGCAAACTCTCAGGAAGGAAAAACTGGACATTTGGAAGGAGATTGGTTTGTGGGTGGGATAAACAGGGGTAGAAAAGCTAATGGTTTTGGATGGGGGATGATCTGAGATGGTGGTGAATAACTGTCTCAAAGACCTGTTGGGAAGAATGAGATTGAAAAGAACCTGGAAGTTGGTTCCACACGCAGGAAAAACAAGGAACCAATGAGTGGAGGTGAGCAGTGAACCTGGATTTAGGTAGTTTCACCAGAAGGGGGTTGACGGTAGACCGTGTACGCCCTGCAGAAACCTGGGGGGAGGGGGGGGGGACAAAGCACGGAAAAAGTAGAGGGCGCAAGACCAGAAAGGAGGCGGTAGAAAACAGAGAGACCATCGACCTGTCTGCGATGGGAAAACCACTGACCTGTACGTTTCCTCTTGGACACTGAAATGTCCATAAATACATAACTCAGAGTCGATTTCAGACTAGACCATGGTTAAGCTTAAAGGCTTTAAATCTGGCATATGATGACCTGCCTGTGTTAGTCCCTTGTTGGAATTGGAGAAAGGGGATGGAGGTGGGGGAGGAAAGTATGGTTGAGTTTTACTGCTATAGATTATTTTGCTTTCACCTCTTTTCCCCAATCTCTCTTTTTGCTCATTACATAAAGAGAGATTGGGGACAAATAGATTGAGAGTGCTTCTGGAACTTAGTGTTTCATTGCTTGTGTCCTGGTTAGTGCTTCTGGCAGCCGTTCATTTACAGGTCCTTCACAACCGCCAAAGGCCTTTGTCTTGCATTTTCATTTGGTTTGTATATTTCGTAACAAGCTCCACTTTTATCACAATTAAAAGTTTGAACCATCTTCACACAGTTGTCAAAAACGGAGCCAATTTATTGCTCACACTTGAAAAGTCGTTCAACATTTCACTCGTTGCAAAAAGAGATTAAAAAAAGATAAAACAGGAAGTTTTGTGACGGCAATATCCACAAAAAGATCTTCACTTGATTTACATACCGAGAGGTTGGTCAGATGGCATCACTGCAAAGAAATGCATTTGCAGAAGAATAAGATATGTTTTTTTAACGTGATGAAGCATTTTGCAAATATGAACTTTTAAATGAAGACATAGGTCCAAGGTGAAAAGTATTATTATGAGAACTTCACGAAAAGGAAAGTAAAATAAAACGGAAAATAAAACTTTGGACAATTTGATGGTAAAACGGTAAGTGACAAAGGTATCTTGTGAACATGGTGCTGTTGCTTGAAATTGGATTTAAATTTTTTTTAACAAGCTGTGAAAACAAACATATTCAGCCAAACGTACACTCTTGGCTCGATTCGAGCTGATGTAATGAATGGTGGAAATCAAAGTGCCAGACTATAAAGTATAAACAGATGTCAGAGGAAGTGCATGGTGGTCCGTCACTTGAGTAGGACCTCGGCCGAGGACTGATCCATGTTTGGCCTGGGATGACAATGTTTACGGATGAACTGCAAAGCACACAGAGAAGATGAGCAGCTCGTAAGTTACGTGGAGCAAGAAAAGCAGACAACACAATCATAACCACTATAGAATATAATCGGGGTAAACAGGTAATACATTTCGTGTTATCTGAACAGGACCTGGGATAAACATGCATCCATTATCACAGCAGCATTGAATGGAACTTTCAAAGTTTGACAACTTCTTCTGATAAGCCTCATCATGACAATGTGCAAAGGTTTGTGCACCTTCCAAAATGTCAAAAGCTCCAATGCTCTCGGGCCACCAAGATAAAAGAAAAAAACATCCATGTATAAATAACTAGCACACTGTTGGCCAGATATAATGGCATTCTAAACCTGAAGGACTGCCATCTTGACCTGCATTTTGTTTAACCTCTTCCCTCTTCCTCCCCTATATTATTCACCACAACACACACACACAAAGTTCTGCATATGTATGAGTACATGGACAGCAGGAAAAAAAACAAACCCAATTAAGTTCAGAAAGCCAGGGGACAATAAATATCCTACTAAGTCATGTATTCACTCCGTGCCATTGTATTGACTGCGCACTTTATCGTTTCATCTCATCCACGTTCCAGTTCGACTGTTCGTGCCATTTTGTTAGGAATACATGTCATAATGATATGCGTACACATCCTGAGATGCTTTTCACTGTCGGAACCAATAAAAGCAGTGTGGTTAGAAACGGGTTCACAGAAGTTAATGTTGATGCACAGTTGTTGTTTCAGAAGTGCTTTTGCAAAATTGTGAGCATGGGCATCCACTACAATTGCTACTACAACGACTTAGAAGCTTGTCATGAAAGCGAGTTTGTAACTAGACAAGGCTGCAGCATCCTTTCCAATGCTGAGCTCTCACAATGGCTTCTTTTGAAGAGAGTTTCATGATCTGCAATATTCATTTATCTGATCTTTTCAAAGGGTATGCGGTCGTCACCGAAGTGTTTTCCAAGTCCGTGGAGGCTTGGTGTTCAGTGCATACGTTCAGTGCAGTGCATACGTTCAGTGCTATCATACCTCTGTTAACGGACGAGATAGGTTCTTGAGACGTGTCCGCGAAGCGAATAATCCGTTAAAAGGGGTCATTATAACATGGTGCCTATGGAGATGTGTTCCCAACGGTTAATTCTTACCATATAAATGTGATATGACGGCTTCCTTTGAGAATTAAAAATACTGCATGGCGTTTTATAGATGAAATGAAGACTTTGGTAAAATAAAAAACATATGAAACTAAATTTAATAACACTCACCAGTTGTAGTTACTTCGGAGCTTGCCGTATTGTACGTACACCACTGCTGCCTTGGTCCGACTGCCCAGCTACTCCTCCTTCCTAACAACGGTGGGAGATGAGAAGGAGCAGCTACTCGTGGGAAGATGGACCAGGCTGTGGCTTCAGCTTTATTCACAAAGAAGGCATCGAGAGTTAACTGTCTAGCCTTCCTCTTCATGTTGCAAAGCATCTCCGTGTAGGGGGCAAAACCATTGAACACATTTCGCTTTTAACTCCTGTGCTCCGCTACATAATCGGGGTCATTTTCTGCGACAAGCTCGAGTGCATCACACAACATCCTGTAGGCATCAGTTAAAGTATTACTGCTGAGGAATTTTTCTGGTTTAGTATCTTCTGCATCTTCGGCCTCTTGGTTAGCTTGCTGTTCGTCCAGCTCCTGCAGCTCCTCATTTGTTAAACTATTCCCCTGTGATGTCAGCTGCTACTCAAAATCATCAACATCCCCCTCATTAAGTCCAGCTCAGTTGGACAGCTGGACAGTTTCCCTGAACTCATCTCCAATGTGGAAAAATAAGTATTGAATTAAGTGGATATTTTCATGTCCGTTAAGTGAAAATCCGTGAGTCAAGGCTCCCTTATGAGAGGTATGACAGTATATAGGTGTCAGGTGTTAGTGTCAGCATACGTGTCAGGATGGCACGTCAAGTAATCGTTAGCGAATGCGTCTTCGACAGGGATTGGTTTACGAATTCACTCCACTGGTTGCATCATTATTACTGAGGTGTGGCTGTGCTATGATCGCAGTGCCCCTGCACATTCCAATTGTGGTCGCACTGTCACCGAGTTATCTGTTTAACCATTGTG
Organism: Eptatretus atami; assembly: GCA_035128595.1. Classification (NCBI taxonomy): domain Eukaryota; kingdom Metazoa; phylum Chordata; class Myxini; order Myxiniformes; family Myxinidae; genus Eptatretus; species Eptatretus atami. The sequence goes on along the minus strand of CM068958.1, from coordinate 23,791,065 downwards.
CACACGCTCTTCCACAAGCCTCAATTATGCGTGCACAAAATAAAATTTAAAAAACCAAATCTACAATCTTTTCTACCCGACCTTCCCCAACCGACTTATGTGCAGAATATAACACTAGTTTTGATTGTGAAGGCTAGTGTCTCAATTGTGAAGGTCTCTTTTGCTCCCGAGGGGTAACGCCTAAAACATCACCTTCTCCGTGCTTCCCATGGCCGTTAATATACTTTGATCGACGTTTTGTTGATTCCGTGAATTCCTCTTACTTGCAGGTTCCTGTGTTTTCACCCTACACCTCTTTTCTAGTTTGTTCATTTAATTGCTTGTTACATCCACCTGTTGCTGCCCCGTCCCACTGTCCGTGCATTGTCTTTTTCCCCTCCGTCACCTCGCTCTTCCATAGGGGCTAGACTGTGTGTGTCTGTGTGTCCTCCATAACTCCAAATCCATGAAACCTAGCGGCCCAAAACATTGCATGCTTTCCAAGGGAACTTCAAAGGAGTGCATGGATGAAAACTGGGTATTTGAGTAACGTTGTACACCCCTTTTGAAGACAATTAACAGCTTTCCTTCATGAAAGCCTAACTTCACCACGCAGGAGTCTGAGCCACCATTTTGATTCAGCCAACTCAAAAAGCTTTGCCTTGGAAAGATGATCGACCCTCACTGGCTAATTAAAGTACATCATCGAAATACGATTTTGGATTTGACAATCGGATCTCGTGAACTAAATAAATGACGAAATCTGGAGTGAAATCTGAAAATGTCAAAAAAACTACCGATTATTATAACTAAGTGAATAACCGTATTAACTTAAGGAAGGCTTTGATCCCACCTTCTCCATATTTACACAATAACAGGTGAAATGGGCAAAGCATTAAACTTAACTTTTTCTACTGTTTCGACAATTATGTTCAGTGAAAAAAAGATGAAGGAATATGCCCAAAATGTAACTTCATTCAGTGCAACAAAAATATTTTTTAAAGCAGGTAAAACCTCCCAGGGCTCAAGCAGTAGGTATGGCAACCGGCTTGATTCTCCGTGGGGAAATCCCCAGTTTGGAAGGCAAAATAAGTTAGAGGACTAGAATGAGTAAAGCGAACTGTGCTCAAGAGAAATTTGAAAAATGATTTTCAGTGGCTAAAAAGCAATGCATCCCCACTCCACGGCAGGAAGGCCAAGAGGTACGCACGCTCGCTCTAAGCTGTCTCGCCCGGGTTTGAATCTCAACATAGATCTTGTCATCCGGTGTTCCACAGGCAGGACGATTAAGCAATGTGTGTGCCGTCCCTCAGATGTACGTTAAACTGGGCGTCACATCTGCCAGAAGTAGTTGCTGGACATTGAAGATCCTTCACGAAGAGTAAAGGAGCTATCCCCGGCATCCTGGCCAAATTCCGAATGACTGCTCTAATCCGCAGCACTGCACCTGCCCTCAGTCAATGATGCTACTCGCAAGCCTTGTGCTGTACAGGAAAAAAAAAAAAAAACAACCAGACCCCAATGTATAAAACTCTTTGAGAAATTTCCTCATTGTGAAATTAAAAAAACAAGCGATTTTGATCCGTATACCGATATAGTTGTTTGGAGAGCTGTTCCGATTGTCCGACAACAAAACAGATTTGAATCTTTTTCACATGGTCAACTATACGTGGGTTGCTCTGGAGTTGGAACACCGAACAATTTCCAAGTTCTGGCCCTTGATGGGGGGAAAAAAAAAACATTCAATATTGTCCAACAAAAGCATTACAATAGCTCATTTTGTTGATATTTCTGTTCAACATTTTGCAACTTGATTAATGAAATGTTTGTTGTCTAAATGTGTGCTTTATGTGGGAATCCAGAGGGAGGGTGGGAGGTGGGATTTGTGGGAAGATGGAGGAAGGGTCGAGGTGGGAGGAAGGGTGGAGTGGGAGTCTGGAGGGAGGGGAGTGGGGTGGGAGCGAGGGCGGAGGGACGAGAAGGGGTGGGGGTCTGGTGGGAGGAGAATTGGGTGGGAGGAGGCAAGGGAAGGAGTGGTAGGAGGGAGGCAAAGGGTGTGATGAAGGACCCCCGGCTTTACCCGGAAATGCTGGGTACCTTTGCTCATACAAAATAAAACTTCCAAAATCCAGGAACACTGATCATCTTCGGTCCTTTGTTCCTCTTTTCTTCAGCTTGTGAAACCTTCTTCCTCAGTCTGTTCAACCCCATTCTTGCTGCCTATGATCGCTCTTCACACAAACTTTCCTGCTCTCCCATCGACTTGCTGCTTGCTCTGTTTCCTTCCATATTCTCTCCACAAATCCTGTTCTTTCATTCCTCACTGCATCTTGTTGACCCCGCTGCCTCCATTGTCAACACATTGCCTTCTATCTTTTGTCATCTTACTTTTCTGCGAGTTTCGAACATTTACCAAAACACAAAGAAACCAGAGAATCAAGAGAACTCCTTACCCCATGGATTCTTGAGAAATAAAGGACATGGGCAGGGTCTGCAAGCAGCAAATTTGATTGGTCGAGATGATGTAACATGCCGTAATATTTTGTACTGTTAAACAATAAAGTTTTTGAAAGTGCCAAAAAGGTGATTTGGGTTCTGCAGTGCTTAAGTATAAAATTCAATTGAAATAAATGAGTATTTTAAAGGTTGTAGAAAAATAAAATTTAAAAACTTTACCCCCATTGATGCAGCATCTTTCACACCACCCTATCTAACGTGTTGCATTGGTTATTCGTGCCTGTTGTTTGTGTCCTTTATGAGGTCCTTAAAAACTAAGTTTCCCGTTTGGAATGATTTTCAATTCTGTTTGACTGCCAGACAGGCAGACAGCATAAAAACATTATTTCACTCCTCTCTGCGCATGCGCGATTGGGACAAGATTCAGAGCTAAAGTATTGCTAAACTGCAGGTTCGCTTTCCAATTCATGTTCCAAATGTAACATTTAATTGAAATCAAGTTGTTCCTGAATCATAAACTGATGTTTGTAGACAGACAGACAGTCAAACAAAGTGAGCCAATATTGCTTAACCCTGCTTTTCGCTGGGGACGGAAGGAATGAATCTGTGGTTTTAGGGGTTTGAGGTTCAATGGCAATTGTTGGGTCAACTGTGGCAATAGCTGTGTGCTCGATGATTACTTGAGAGGGATCTCTGCTAAGAGTGCAAAGGAGTTGCTGGCTGTATTCATTCCTGCAGGCTAATTGGTCATTGTTCACAGATCATCATTGGCTGAGGCTACAAAGCCATTCAAATGCAGAGTCCATCTATATTCCATGATAATTGCACAAGCCATCTGTATATCTTTGATCTTTGCCCCCTATATCGCAGGTTATACTGCCTGTTCCTGTAAGTATTTTCTTTGTTACGTTTGCTTCTTTAATATTGTACAAGAGGATCTGGTTATGGTGGAGCATTGCTTGCTGACACCGATCCACTAAAGTGGTCCCAGATATCCATTCAGCATGTTTGCCATGATGGCTCATTGATCACAGCTTTTAAACACGGACCAGTTGGTTTCAATATTCACCGTCGCTTCATCCAAAGCTTGGAATTGATTAAACGGCTCAAAAGTTGATTATATTGTGACATCCGGACATTCAAGTTTGTCAACAGTATAATGTTTGGTGATTGAATCCACCATTGATCTGGCCATTTATCAGAGGAGGGACGAGGTGATCATTAAAAACAATTTCGAATTTTACCTTCACATTGATTACCAGGAGGCTGTGATCTGTATTAGCCAATTCTATACCTTGGTTGACTCACACATTAGTCACTGAACACCTGCACTTGTTGGAAATGCTCGGATAAATCTTTCTTGAGTCCTAACAAGAGGGGAAAAAAAGTTAAAACTAGAAGGGCACCCTTCGACGTCGCCAGACATGCCCCCTCACACATAAAAAAAATATGGCTGCTGAACAACGTGACTGATGTCAATTTTTCCCCCCCAAAAGAAATTTAGCCCGAGATGACCCTCAAAAATTTTCACACTGATCGGATAAAGCGTTTGACATATGCAATTATAACGTCATAACAAAGCCACCGATGACATCATCAAAAAAAATCACACTTATTTCCCATGGGGAGTACTTCACATGTGCCAAGTTTCAACTTTTTTCATGGAGCGGTTTCAGAGATGGAGAGGTCAAAAGTTTTTCCATTTTTCCAACATGGCTGCCACACCACATGACCTATGACGTCATAACTGTCATTAAAACATTCCACATGAGTAGTCGCACCTATGGTGAAAATCTCGTGTCAATCAGATAAGCGGTTGGAGAGAAAACAGATAAATTTATCACGGACGGACATGTATGGACAGACGGACAACCTGAAAACACAATGCCTCCGGCGACTTGTCAGCGGAGGCATAAAAATCTTCAACTTGTGCTGCACAAATGTCTTATAGAACTCAGCCAATTGCTACCTTTCTTTAGCGCCAACCACTTGTTCCATAACATTTCTGAGGTCACTGTGTTTCCTCCCAAATTCTCCTTACACTCGCCAAACAAGAATGAGCATTTCGCAATGCAGAGCCTCGCCACGGTATTTTGGCTTGGCAACCTTTCACAAACCAATGAGTGCACCTCCTTATAGATCAAAACATTATAATTTACATATTATTTGAAATGGCAAAATTATAACCCTATTTCATGCAGTGCAAAATACTTTCATATGAATGCATATTTTTAAGTGCCTTAGCATTTAACAACAGAGGTGGTGTTGTGTGGTGTGTGTGTGGTGGTGTGTGTGTGTGTGTGTGTGTTGGTTGTGTGTGTGTGTGTGGTGTGTCATTCATATGAAACGTGCCAACTCCATAGTCAATTTGATTGTAATGCAGAAGCTGCTGAGCAGACAGCAACTACATTCGAACATGGCAAGCATTGTAACGCAGTTGCCAAGGAACCTCCAAAGATTATTACAAGTGCCATCTGCAGTTCAGGTGGGAACTTGCAATTTGTTCAGTGCCGGTGATAACTCGCCTAATCTTTACGAAGGATGGTGGGATCTTCAACGTCCAGCAACGACAGGTGCGGGCAGACGTGTGCTCCAGTCGAACGAAACGTCCATCCGAATGGATGGTACACACTTTGATGCATCGTCCTGGTGTGAAACACCAGGGTGAACGTTTATAGCCGGGTCGAGATTCAAACCCAGGCTAGACATCTGAGCTATCCTGCCAGTGAAGCTGTGCAATTCATTCCTGCAAAAGGTTTGAAACCACACACTGTGCAATGCTTTCCCAATCAAAACATGCACTCCAACAATCGTGTGCCCCAATAGAAAAACAGCTTTCCATTCTTTAAACCCGCAAGTTGTTTATAAATCTTCCACGAGCCGAGATTTTGAATACAAAAATTAATTTCCTGCCAGTTTTCCCCAACACATCCCCCCCCCCCCCCCCCCGCATTCCTTAAGCGGACGTTAGTTACAATGTCCAATTTATTCCACTCAGCCAGGGGATTTGCTAATCTGGCAATCACACTGTGGAATGTGATTTGCGGTTTGTACTCAACGTTGACCCACATGTTGTGCAGAATTCCCCCAATTATTTGTGACTGATGGTAAAAAAAACAAATTAGGTACAACCTTCTGGGATCCTTCGAAATCGTGAGCGCTCAAGGAGACGGACAGCCAAAGCCGGCAACTGGCAAATCATCATTGGCATTTTGAATCTCCATGCTTGAAACGGACCAGAGTTTGAGCCAAATATGCACAGGCTCTTGACCAAATGATGACCTCTGCAATGTAAGAATGGGTCTTCAACACGGGTAAATTAGAAAACAGGAAATATCCTTACCAGAGTGAATTCGATGGCGCACCATCTCAAATCCCCACAGATTCCCACCTAAAGCAAAGTTGGAAGACAGCAAAAGGTTCCGCCAGGATTGACCCATATCAAATTTTGAGGTAATTTATTTTTCCTGTTCTGATCTGTGACCATAAGTGCCCACCACCCCCCCCCCTCCCTCCGAGACATGAACCGGGGTAAAATTCAAAAATCATTACATACGTCATGATTCTCCCAATGTTGTATTGCATTTTCAAAGTTTCATTGAAAATGGTTAAATAGGTCCCCTAATTTTGGAAATTTTTTGGGGGCATTTCACCTTTTGATCCCCCATCACAGTTGTCGGGGCCAAAATGACACTCTTCTCACACCTTCTTGCCATATGGTGATCATAACTACGGTTTGGTGAATTTATGCCCAACTGTTTAGGAGGAGATAGCGTGACGGATGGATAGACAGACAGACAGGAGCCAATTACAATATCCCCCATTTATTTTTTATTTTTTTTAAGCATTGGTTTAAATATCTCGGCCTGATAAGCCCCAAATAAATGCTTTCAGGTCAAATTCCCTTGCTGAGAACAGCAAATAGCCAGACCTCTGAATCAAATTGGCTTGCAGGCTGAACAGTCTACAAAGCGTTCACACAATAAACCAGTGTTCTGCTTCATGGAATGAGACCACTTCACACCACCTCTCACTAGTGGATCCAGTGGAAACGAAAACCAGTGAAAATCATCAGAATCGAATCTTCAGAATCATCACCAGGCTAAAGTATGAGGCATTCTGCTCTTTTTCTTTTTCTATTTTTTTTTTATCTCTCTCCGTCTCTGTCTCCGTCTCTGTCTCTGTCAACATCTCATTTGGTCTTGAACTTTTTGCCCTTTCAAAGGGAAAAAGTGTATCATTAACCATCAAGGAGACAAAAGTGCATTATTAACTGGCAATGTAGTTCTCACACATCATGGAAGTTTTACGAATCCATTCGTGGGCAGCACAAGGCTGTTATGATTGGCAGCACAGGCTGATTGCATAATTTCTAGGAGGCACACCTGTGCCCCCAGTAGGTGAGAGCAGGAATTTGATGAGGGTTTTGGCAATAACTTCCGTATGCTTTAGGAAACACACCATGGGATCTTCAACGTCCACAAACAACCAGTGCAGGCAGACGGATCGTCCGACGTAACGTTCTTCCCGTGGACGGCGCGCACATCGATGCATCACCCTGCATGCAAAACTTCAGGTTGAAAGGTTACAGCTGGGTCGAGATTCAAACCCAGGCTGAACAGCTCAAAGGCGAGTGCGCTTACCTCCAAGCTGAGCTATCCTGCCAGCCCTGTGGCCAATTTACAGCAAATTCTATCATGCAATGCAACCTGTCAATTAAAAATAATACTGTGCAACTTTTATTAAACTTACCACCGGAGAATACCATTAACACCTTTCACCAACTCAAGTGGATAACGAAATTAAACAGAAAGAAATAATAATTAAATAAATAATTAATTTTTTTTCTCTCTGCTTGACTCACTCCCACTTTCATCTGTGAAAGTTCCTCTCTAGTCATTCAAACAATGTAAAAACTACAGAAACTTTCAACACCGATGTATAAAAGGCTGTCACAGAAAAAAAAAACTTCTTGATACTTTTGTTCAAACACGGCCAAACCTCGTCTCGTAAAATAAGTAATAAAATAGCATTATCCAACCCAACAGAAAAAACAACAAAAACCTCTCAAAGGAACACCCTTCTGTTAACACTCAGTGGCATGATGGTTAGAGTGTCCGCTCTGAGTTAGTCAGGTCAGCGGTTCGATTCTGACCCCGGCCAAGTCATACCAAAAACTTGAAAAAGATGCGACGTGCTGCTTCCTTGCTTGAAGCTCAGTATTTAATGGATAGAGCAAGGACAAACCTCAAGCCAAGGGTTGGCATCTATTGGTTCTTGATGGGTCTTGTGGTTCTAAAGGGTCAAAGGGTTCTAAATGGTTCCAAAAGATCAAAGGGTTCTTCTCAAGGATCTAACAGAGTCTTAGGGGTCTAAGGGCTCCAACGAAGTATACAGGGTCTCCAAGATCTACAGGGTCTTAAATGGTCTTGGGGGTCTACAGGGTCTCAAGAAACCTGGTGTTGGCTTAATGGTTAGGGTGGCGAGCTTAGGATCTTAGGGTCCTAAGTTCGAGCCCCGTTGGCTGCTGAATTAACACCAGGTGGGGTTGACTCAGCCTGTCATCCTTCTGAGGTCAGTGAAATGATATGAGTACCAGTGTACTGGTAGTAAGGCACAGCATCAGGGGCACAGTTGCGCCCCAACAAAATGATCGCTACCTGGCAGCCAAGCTACCATACGCAAGAAGGAGGGTCTCAAGGGGTCCAAAGGATCTAAGTGTCCAACGGCGTCTAAAATGTCTAAAGGGTGTTCAAGCATCTAAGGGGTATAAGCAGTCCAAAGGGTCGAAAGGTTGAAAAGGTACATTCCAATAGTACGTAATTAAGAGACATACTATAGTCATGTGTGCTAGTGGCTTGACATACACTTGCTCCATATGTGTGTGTGTGTGTGTGTGTGTGTGTGTGTGTGTGTGTGTGTGTGTGTGTGTGTGTGTGTGTGTGTGTGTGTGTGTGTGTGTGTGTGTGTGTGTGTGTTGTGGATTTTGTTACCTTTTTAAAAGCTTTTGTTTCTTCCAGCAATGTCCACTCACTTCGGGTTAAATTAAAAATATTATTTTTGCTTTGCTGTTTTCCCACGGGAACATTGTGTAGAGATAAGGAGTGTGGTCAACCTTGAATTATCCAAGGGAACATTTTGTAACTGGATCTGGGAGTAACTTCAGGTCCTCCTTATCTGCTTAATATACTGGTGTTGAAAGGACATGACCAGCTGGTAAACCAGCTGGCCTTTTGATGAAAGGAAGGGCTATTGTGTAATGGAATTAGCTAACGTGGCAAAGATAACTATATAAGGGAGTGACTCGGCTATTAGAGCAGAGCATTCTCCGGGCTACCTCAGTTACTAATTGGCGTTCCTGGTGTCTGCTTTCCATGTACGTACATGTTTGATAGATAATAAACAGTTTTCTCTCAAGCGTATCGACGTCCTCATGCCTCAGTGAAGGGTGATCGATGGCTCGACGTGCGTGTGTGTGGGGTGTGTGTGTGTGTGTGTGTTGTGTGTGTGTGTGTGTGTGTGTGGTGTGTGTTGTGGTATGCAGTTCCTCCACGAGCCTTAGACCCTTAGTACAGTACATCAAGTCAACATTTCACCAGAATCGCTCAAAATGTGAAAAAAGTGTGAAAACTGGTACACATGACTACTTTTATATGCTCTTTCATATAAGAGCAGGACACACATGATCAGACTGCAATTACGGCCCCATCTTGAATTTCAAAATTGCCGCCACCGAAAACTATTTTTACGATATCTTGGTCACCAAGAGGCCTAAGCACTTGAATAAAGAGTCTAATCAATGTTTTCACACACAAGGAATCCAATAAACACACTTATAATGCTCCATTTTCAGTCTTTCTGCTTTAAAATCGAAATGAGACCCTTTCATAAACAACTAAATACTTAAAAGTGTTTGCTCATGTTTGATATCCAAATGCTATGAGCGTGTAGAAATGGCTTTATCCAATTTAATTTTCAATATAATGTTTTGAAAGGTGTTATTCTCAGAGTATGTCTGTCATTCGCTCTGAAACTATGGTCCGTGGTCGTTCCAGCTGTCAGTCGATCCATGCGTTCCAGAGAACATCCCTGTGCGTGGGTCAATCACTATCACTCTTTGCATGCATGAATATGATCTGTATTGCAATTGATGCACTAAAAATCAGTGCTGTCTGAAAATAATGAGATGTATGCATGTATTGATGTGTATAAGCAGAAATATATGTTGTAAATTGTAATGGTGGTGGACTAACATTTTTTTCCCATTTTTTCAGGACATTTGATACGGTGATACCATTGCACTGACATGCTATAACGATGTCCAAAAAGTGCAAGATAATCGATGCTGGTGAAGGTGCATCGTCTAAAAGACAATGCCCAGAAAAACAGCCTTGATTGACTGGAAATTGTGTGCAATTTGCCAACAGGACACGAATAAAAGCTTGTTAATCCAGCAGAGCTAAATATAGAGGAAGTGATAAGAATGCGGCTAAACTATTTGCTGAGAATATTTTGGAGTTTCATCAAATTGATGCTTACAGAGGATATTGACATTGTGAAGTGGACAGTGGAGATGGCATTGAAGCCACGCTCAGAACAAACCAGGCAGTATGGCACAAAAGCTGCAGAAACAGGTTTGACAAACAAAAGCTCCAACGTGCTCAGAAAAAGAAGTCAAAAAAACCTGGAATATGAGACAAGTCTGTTAAGACAGGCGACGCAGCGTGGGTTCAATTGCAAGGACATCTAATTGTTTTCTTTTGTGAAGAAGATGACACAAATGAGTATCTCCATGACGCAAGGACTGACAAAATTTGATATTCGAGTTCGTCGATATGCACATGTGTTACAAGATAGGAAACTGTTGGGAAAGCTCTCCGAAGGTGACATGCATGCCTTAGATGCTAGGTATCATCTATCATGTCTGACTTCCATCACCAACCGTGTGCGAAAACATAATGCTCAGCATGTAAGAGACACCCAAAGCACTAAAGTCGATAGTCTAATACTGGATGTTATATGGGATCGGTATATTGACAACAGTTTGAAGAGTTCAACGAGAAAGAGGAGGGGAACGGGGAGCCGCATTATTGTCACAAATTACCTGTCACAGTGCGTCGCTAAGTTATCCACACAAGAGAAGGAGCTATATAGCACACAAGATACCAATGTCATCTCTTCCCAAGAGTGCAACATAGAATCTTCTCTAGCTCCATGCAACCATGAAGAAGCCGATACGAGGTTATTCTTGCATGCTCTCCATTGTGCACAAAATTGCCATCACAGAATCCTGATCAGGTCAGTCGACACTGACGTTGTTGTCCTTGCAATTGCCATATTTCACGCTTTATCCCTTGACGAACTATGGGTTGCATATGGAGTCAAGAAACACTACAGGTTAATGCCGGCTCACATGATTGCAAACAGTCTTGGTGAAAATAAGGCCAAAGCTCTTCTGTTCTTCCATGCCTTCACTGGCTGTGACACGTTGTCGTCATTCAGTGGTATTGGGAAGAAAACTGCTTGGGACACCTGGACCAATTTCCCTGATATAACGCGATCTTTCTTGAGTTTATCCCAAGAGCCTTCATCAGTCTCAGATGAGAATGTGTGTCAACTGGAAAGGTTCGTCATAGTCTTTATGATAGAACCAGTGAATGCACCGAGGTGAATCAGGCAAGGAAGCTTCTGTTGCGAAAGGAAGACAAATAGATCGCCTACCCCCACAAAGGCAGCCTCAGGAACATATCAAGAGGTCGACATACCAGGCAGGACACATCTGGGCCAAGCGCTGATATCTAGCAGCAGTTACCAAGCCCTTGCGACTGGGGATGGACGAAGAATGCCATTGAACAGTGGATACCTTTCTGGACAGCACTTGCCGAGGCGCCAAATCCTGCACAGAGCTGATCAAATGCGGCTGCAAAAAAGCATGCAGACCACATGAAAAATGTTTCTGTGCATCTCTCCCATGCACTGAACTTTTCCATTGTGCAGGAACATGTTATCAGACAGATTGAAGTCAGAACTGTTATGTAGACCAGATGAACCATACTTGGGACAGTGTATATGTCATTTTAAAGCAGAAATACTGACAATAGAGCATTTTAAGTGTGTTTATTAGATTCCTTGTGTGTGAAAACATTGGATTAGCTCTTTATTCATTTTGCTGGTTTCTTGGTGACCGAGATATCGTAAAATATTATTTTCGGTGGCGGCCATTTTTAAATTCAAGATGGCGGCCGTAAATGTATTTCGGATTAGGTGTGACCTGCTCTTATATGAAAGAACATATAAAAATGGACATGTACGCCAATTTTCACACTTTTTTCACAATCTGAACGATTTTTCTTTAATCTACTGTACTACCTGCAGGAAAAAATAAAAAGACTACTTCCACAGGGAAATGTCTGTTTTCCTATTAGCTTTTAACCTGAGCTGTCGGAGCGGAGATGAGTGCGCGTGTGCCAGCCACGCAGTAATAATATATATATATATATATATATATATATATATATATATATTATATATATATATAATATATCTTATCCCCTAGTGTTGGCTTAGTGGTTAGGGTGCTGGCTTAGGATCCAAAAGGTCCTGAGTTCAAGCCCCATTGGCTGCTGAATTAACACCAGGGGTTGACTCAGCCTGTCATTCTTCGAGGTCGGCAAAATGAGCACCAGTGTATGCCCTGGTTAGAATAGGTGTACCAATCCCTGTGTGTCGTAAAAGGCGACCAGGGTTGGTGTCAGGAAGGCATCCGGCCATAAAACATTGCCCTCAAGAAAAGAAAAATGGTTGTAAAAACGGCTAATATATATATATATATAGATATATATATATATATCTTCTTCTTCTTTTTTCGGCTGCTCCCGTTAGGGGTCGCCACAGCGGATCATCCGTTATGATCTGCATAATGATTTGGCTTCAGGTTTTACGCCGGATGCCCTTCCTGACGCAACCCTGGTCGCCTCTTACGACACAGGAATGATGTACACCTATTCTAACCGGGGCATACACCGGGCCAGTACACTGGTACTCACTTCGCTGACCTCGGAAGGATGACAGGCTGAGTCAACCTCCTGGTGTGTATTAATTCAAGCAGCCAACGGGCTTGAACTCAGGACCTTTTGGATCCAAATCCGCTACCCTAAACCACTACGGCCAACACCAGGCTATATTATGCCGGCCAACACCAGGCTATTTTATACAACACCAACATGCCCGGCCAACACCAGGCTAACATACTAGACAGGTGTTATCCCTCGGATGGACATTAAACTGGGCGTCCTGTCTGTCGACATTGGTTGATGGACGTTAAAAATCCCATGATGTCCTTCATGAACAGTAGGTGAGCTATCGCGGGCACCTTGAAGAAATTACAAATCCCTGCACTAACTACTGCTGGGAAGGCAACAGCACCCAGTTTAACCCTTGTCGAGAAACTGCTTCGGTAGCACCGACGCTCTGTAACTGTGTATGGAACACTGGAATCATGGTTCCATGGATAATGTACCAAGCAATTTGCAGAGCAAATGATAGGAACGAAACCGAATGAAACTTGACCTTCAAAAGCAACATGCACGAACCAAATTATGTCACACCACAACCACGCACACACACACACACACACACACACACACACACACACACACACACTGAATAACAAGTAATTTTGTTCACTGCTTCCGTTATGCTTTAGCAAAATGCCAGCAGATTTCCACAAGGAACAAAACTTGAAGCTAACATAAAGGGAATCAAGAAAAACTCATGAAAACTGATAACGAGAACAAATGTGATTGGATCGTTTCTACTATATTGAATGCTAATTAGACAGGTGTTCAATTACAGATTCGACCAGCTGGTTGCGCAATTGGGATGTGGCTGTGTCGCTGATGTGTCCTTACAAGTGCCCTTATAAACCTTCCGAAAGTACCCTTATAAATTAGGGCAGGAATTTGGAATTGGGCCAAGGCACCGGCACACAATTGCCAACTCTCTTGAAAAGGCACTGAAAGATAACATACTCGTGTGCAACACCCTGCCTACCAATCACCAGGATAACAGTTTAAAGTCAGGATGGGAATTGAATAGACTAAACGCACAGCTCAAAAGTGAGTCCTCTACTGCCGAGCTATCCTGCATTGGAGAAATAATGCTGGGCAGAGATTCTTACTGTGTGGCATCTGAAATCGACTCTGCGGAATTCCTAACTTCACTTCTGGAATTGTGATTCTGTGGAATCTAAAGCTCTCAACATGATTAGAATCTCCTGGGATGAGGCCGAGGCACAAAATTCATTGCTTTCACATCACAGGGAGATCTGTGGACTCCGATATTCTTCTTTTCTTTTCTTTTTCTCCACCTCTCCTCCGGTCTAGCTCCATCAGCTCTCTCAGGCCTCCGATATAGCTCCTCGGCAAATTCATGGTGCAAGCATTATTCAACTAACTCTCCCAATTAAACTCCCGAAATGCAAACTGATGATACACCTCAACTTTTCTCCGATCCATTGAACCACCTTCCTGAGCCTGTTCTCTCCCACTCCTTCCTCCAGAGCTTCAAGCGAGTGGTGCACCACCATCTCAAGTCATAAACAGTCCCATTTTATTCCTACATCCACACCCATAATCATTTTACTCCCACATTAACCCTTACTAACACAACCCTCTTACTCGCAGGATAATACTGTTCCTTCCCTCCTCGATCTTTTTCCGTTCATTTATTTCCTTACTTATTGTGTCAAACTGTTACCCTATTGCCTGCGACATTACTGTTCATATCCCTGTCATGCCCAACTCTTACTGGAGTTTCGATATAATATAGTGGTGGGGGCATTATATATATATGAGCAAATACTGCCCGTCGCTTCACTGACAGGATACGAGAGAGGGGGGAGAAAAAAGAGGGGGTAAGAGAGAGAGGGTGGGAAAAGGGGTAGTGAGAGGGAGGGGGGGGGCAGCGTGGAGGAGAAGCAAGGAAAGGGGGAGGGAAGGAGAGAGAGGAGGAGGGAGAGGAAGCAGGAAGAGATTGATGAGGGGGGAAGAGAGGGGAGAGTGAAGATGGAAGTGAGGAGAGTGGGAATGGGAGTGGAGGGGGTGGATGGGGAGAAGAGAGTGAAGAGGGGGTGGAAAGAGAGGAGAGAGGGGAGCGATGATTGGGCGAGAGCGAGGAGGGGTGGGGATGGGTAGGGGAGTGAGAGGGTGGGGGAGCGAGGAGGGGAGGGGGCGAGGAGGGGTGGGCGGAGGCGGGTGGAAGTAAGGCAGCTGAAAGGAAGGAAGGCAACATGAGGGAAGGAGAAGTGCAAGCGTGAGGTGAGGGGGAAGGGTAGGAGCTGGGGATTGAAGGGTAGGCAGCTTCTGTGATGGGAGGGAAGGGTAGGCACTTCGGGGGGAAGGGTAGCAGCATGAGGGGAGGGAAGGAGAGCAGCATGAGGGAGGCAGGTACAGTGGCTGTGAGGGGAGTGGAAGGATCAGCAGCAGTTGAGGGAGGGAAGGGTAGGCAGCATGAGGGAGGGCAGGGTAGGCAGTGTGAGGGGAGTGGAAGGTAGGCAGCACGGTGAGGAGGGGAAGGATAGCAGCATGAGGGGAGGCAGGGTAGGCAGTGTGAGGGAGTGGAAGATAGGGCAGCATGATGGGAGGGGAAGGTAGGCAGTGGTGAGGGGAAGGGCAAGGGTAGGCAGTGTGAGGGAGGAGGAAGGATAGGCAACATGATGGGAGGAAGGTAGGCAGTGTGAGGGGAGTGGAAGGTAGACAGCGTGAGGGGAAGGGGATGGTAGGCAGTGTGAGGGGAGGGAAGGTAGCAGTGTGAGAGAGAGTGAAGGGTAGGCCGTGGAGGGAAGGGGAAGGGTAGGCGTGTGAGGGGAGGGGAAGGATGGGCAGCATGATGGGAGGGAAGGGTAGGCAGTGTGAGGGGAAGGGGACAGTATGAGGGAGGAAGGTAGGCAGCAGTGAGAGGGGAAGGGTAGGCAGCATGAGGGAGGGGGGTAGCAGCTGAGGGGAGGGGAAAACAGCATTGAGGGACGAGAAGACAGCGTATCAGTGTAGTTACGGGCCGAAAGTGCTTTCATAATCATCTCGATTGCCAAAGTTAACTTGTTGCTGTTCCAGACTTCGGTTTCTTTGAATCCGCATTCTCAACTGTCACTATGAGGTACTCTCTTTGGTGTTTGGTTTTCAAAATGTTTTAGCATATTGGACATATTACAGTAATGAGCAATGTCTATTGAACAAAGTGAACATGCAACTTTCGGACTGTCTTCTTTAACCTACCGGAAATAGTTCCAAACTGCACTTCTGGACCTTTTCAATGACATGTCAAAAATTTAAGTCGATGCATTGCCTACCAATCCATCAGCAAAGAAATCAGCACGCTTTACTGGCCAACTCTAAACGCCTAACTATTCATTTAATAGGAGCACGCCCTGGGGGCGTGTATACTTTGCAGGTGACTTGCTTTTGCTGCTATATTGCAAATGGGATTCCCCAGGGGGTGTTTCTTTTCAATTAACACATTATCACATCATGTGTAACCTGAACATGCACACTAGGAATGAAAAAAAAAGCTCTTTCTATGAAGTCGGAATTACTCGGAATCGACATTGATTCTGGTTCACCACTCGATTCCTTTTGATTCCATTGGTTGGAATCGAGTATTTTGGAATCGATCCACCCACCACTATTAAACACTCAAGCAAACACTCCAATGAAACGGTTGATAAGGTACGTCTGGCTGGGTCATACTAAACACCATCCCAGAGATGACTAGAGACATCCGGAGACGTCTGGAGAATCAATGTGCAAATTGGACAAATTTACACTTTTTTAACAGTCGGAACTGCCGCTAAGTTCAATTCCACAACTTAAAGTTTGAAATTTGGTTCAGGTTGATAGATTCTAGAGCTCATGGCATTTCAGCTGTAATGATTATAACAACCATCAAGAGAGTTTTATGGGGATGGAAGGGGAGGGGGTTTGGGAGGAGGTAAGCATGAGTTAAGGGGAAGGGAAGGCAGATGTGTTGTAGAGCGTTAATTCCGAGTCATACTGTCTCATCAAAATGATTCTGCATAGAAAACAGTGAAGATGGAAACAAAATAATATCTGAAATACATTTTATACTGGTCATACTCTAAACACCGCCTGGACACATCCAGAGACAAACACTGCCGAGATACGTCCAGAGACAACCACCGCCCAGCTACGTCCAGACAACCACCGCCCGGCCATGTCCGGACACAAACACCATCCGGACACGTCCGGAGTAAAAAATAATATGCGAATACAACCCTCTGGACATTTATAAGCATTACAGCTGAAATGCAATAAGCTTTAGAATCTCTTAAGCTGAACCGAATTTCAAAATTTTTGACCTTAGCAGGAGTTCCAACTGCTAAAAAAAAAAGTATTCAAGTGCAATTCGGAGATTGTTTGACACTCCGAGTGTCTCCGTGTTTGACACTCAATGTCCGAATTGGACAAATGAACACTTTTTTTATTTTTTAGCAGTCGGAACTGCTGCTGAGGTCAATTCCACAGTTTAAATTTTGCTGGATGGGCTGGATCTGAATCAAAATCGAATTGGCTTGTTCTTGTCACCTAACCAACTCATCCACCTAGTTTTGTCATAACTCGTCCACAACTTTTTGAGATATCATGATATATATATATAGTTTTTGGCCCTATCTCTCAATTTTATAAAATAAGCTGATGTTGACCTTTTGACCTCAAAAATAATTGGTGGTTGAATTAATTGACCTGATATGCAAATCCTGTTCAAATTTCAAGTCAATTGGATGAAAATTGACAATTTTAGAAATTTGTCCGATGTTGACCTCAAAAATACTTTGTGGTTTAATCCAGTTATATGATGTGCATATGCTCTTAAAATTTCAAGTCAATCGGATTAAAATTGAGGATTTTAGAAATGTGGCTTATGTTGACCTTTTGGCAGATGTTGACCTCAAAAATAATGGGTGGTTGAAATCAGTGACCTGATCTGCAAATCCTCAACACCACCAACTGGTAAAGTTTCGTGAAGATCAATTTAAAATTGTGACCCATAAGTGATTAAAAGTGAGCGGACAAAGGGAAGCGATTAACATACTTGTCAAAAGAAATTAATTTTTTTTTGCCAAGTAACAAACAAAGTAACAGAGACAGACAGACAGCCAAAATAACCCAAATGCAATATCCTTTCCTCTGGTGGGTTCAATAATGCAAGATCAGCGAAAGTTGTGTCCATGTTGGAAGAACAACAGCCTTGGCAGAGTCACAGAGCTTTCCCTGGCAAGAAAGGAACAATACGTACAAGGTCTTTGAAGCATCTTGCCAGGTTCAACCAGTACTCTACAATGTGTCCCTTTGATATATTTTGTACATAAGCAAACAGGCTGAGGAATTGATATTTGATATTTTACCAGTACAATGCCAAACTGTCTCGGATGATTAATGAATAATTGGTGTCAAGCACATGCTTTTCTGAAGGACAGGAAGATAGAAAGGACATGAGACATGATCACAACCGACTCACCTGTCAGGGATCGGGGTGTCTACGAATGACTTCAACAGAAAGCCTGGCTTGAAGAGACCGGTGATATTCTGGAAGATCAGCCTGGTCTAGTGTCTGAAATGAACAGTCTGTCTGGCGTTGAGCGATGAAAAATAAACATACTCAGCAAACCTAAAGTTTTTTCCTTAAAATTTTAACAATTGCACAACCCTACTCATGACGAACAACAATACGACAGGTCACAAACTGACAATCGACTTTGGAATCATGCTTTCATATAACAGTGGCTTTGGCCACTTTTCAAGGGAAATGTGTTTTTCAGATACAGGATTGTAAGATGTGAAGTAAATAGGATGGTGCCATGACAAGCATAGCTGAACCAAATAATCTTTTATATTACAACCACTTGAGTAGAGGTACTAAAATTTTCCATCCTATTATATTGAATAAAGTAATTCTCTTCTCTTTATGTATGTATACATGTATGTATGTGTGTGTGGACATCTGGAAATCATAGAAAAAAAAACAGGGCTGGGCCGATTTCAACCAAATTTATGTTACAGTTTTTGGTTGTCGCCGGGCGGGGGGGCAGGGGAAGGGGGTTCTCACGAGGGGGTTTCTCTGACCCGCTTTCCTGACCTCCGAACCTGAAGCCGGCAAGCTACGGATAAATCCGTGGCCCAATGTGTTGCTGGGTAACCAAGGACGCCGATAGAGCAAGGTTCTCGCGCCCAGCGTTGTTTTACCTACTGGTGATCTGGTTATCTCAACTGGGTAATTTTGCTCTCTGCGAGGGGGAGGGGAGATGACTTGTGATTTTCGCCTGTACATATGCCACAGTGCAAACGTTTACTGACCCCTGCTGCAGACAGAGGGGATTATTAGCCACAGCATAAAATATATTTGCCCCACCCCACTATCCCCACCCAATCAGTCATCCCTTCTCTCAAGCATGGTGGTGGCAGCATCATGTTACGGGGCTGCTTTTCATCAGCAGGGACTGGCAAGCTTGTCGGGATAGAAGGGCCAATGGATAATGCAGAGTAAAGGAGACTCCGTGATGAAAACATGCTCGAGTCAGCCATGAATTTGAAACGAGGTAGGATATTCACATTTCAGCAGGACAATGATCCGAAGCACAAAGCTAAAGCCACACTGGAGTGGCTGAATAAGAATAAAATTAATGTTCTTGAGTGACCCAGTCAAAATCCTGACGTGAACCCAATTAAACATTTATGGCGAGACTTGAAGAATGCAGTCCATCGACGATCTCCATCAAACTTGGCAGAACTGGAGCAATTTTCACATGAAGAATGGACAAAGATTTCACCATCTCACTGTGAAAAGCTGGTAGAGACTGACACAAAAACACTCATAGCAGTCATTTCTGCGAAAGGTGCTTCCACGAAGTACTGACCTCAGGGGCTGAATACTT
This sequence comes from Eptatretus atami, assembly GCA_035128595.1. NCBI lineage: Eukaryota > Metazoa > Chordata > Myxini > Myxiniformes > Myxinidae > Eptatretus > Eptatretus atami. The sequence continues at coordinate 23,771,681 of CM068958.1, read as the reverse complement.
TTACAACCAGTGAATTTTGATTTGTACATGTGTTTTTGCAGGTATTCCTGATATGAAACCTCATTAAACTATAACAGTGTTTAGTTTGATCTCTTCAGTTATGAATAAAAATGTTATTTTGGAAAAATTGTTTCTACATAATTCAAAATTCATCTAAATGTGGCATCATTGGTAGGGGTGAATACTTTCGCAGGCCACTGTTGTTTTTGACCCGATCTCTCAATGGTGAAGAATCACTTTTAAAATTAAAAAATTATCCTCTCCGGATCTGAATTTTCACCAAAATCTAATCAATTCGTCCTTGTCACACACCCAAGTGGTCTACCGAATTTCGTCTGAATCTGTCCTTAATGTTTTGAGATATCCTGCTCACAGGCACCCAAAGAAGAAGACGTCGTGCAGAGCACGATACTTGCAAAATCCATAAAAACAAATTTGACCTCCAAAATAATTGGTGGTTGAATTCAATGTCCAAATATGCAACTCCTCTTCAAATTTCAAGTGAATTGGATGAAAATTGACAATTTTAGAAATTTGGCCAATGTTGACCTTTTGGTCTATGTCGACCTCCAAAATAATTGGCTCGTTGAATTCAGTGATCCTCTTCAAATTTCAAGTCAATCGGATGAAAATTGAGGATTTTAGAAATACCAACTTTAGTTGTTGACCTTTGGCCGATGTTGACCTTTTGACCTCAAAAAACAATAAGCTTCTTCCTTATGAAAAACTCTACCATGTGGTGGTTTCGTGAAGATCGGTTTGAAATTGTGACCTGTTGGCGATAGACAGATAAACAGACAGACAGACAAGCCGGTAGGCGGGTTGGTCGCCGAGCATGGAAACTATAAGATATAGAGCAAAATGGATGTCATATAGTGGATAGGGAATCACCTTAAGATTATGCATATCAAATCTCATCCAGTTTCATCTACTGATAACTACTCGGTATCCATTTGAATGAAAAAGTACCGAAAATGCGGTTTGGAATCGGAAATCCCCAAATTCGAGGGGGTGCTGTGGGTGAACAAAGATCTAAATCGAAAATCCAGCTCGATCGTTTTTGCACAATGTATTCCAGACGATTAGTGTGAATTTTCATGACCATCCGACCATAACCCTAGGAGGAGTAGCATTTGGCGCGAAGGCACCTCCAGATCTCGCATATTATCGATTTTTGCACTAATTGACCTTTGACCCCTGACCTAAGCGAAAACGGTCAATATGTCCTGAGGCAAAGTTGTAGTACTCATTGAGTAGCATGAACCTGCAAAGTTTCATTCGTATCGATGCACTCACCTGGTCGCTAGGGGCCTTCAATTTTCGCCAATTTTTGCGCATACCCTAATTGTAGGGGCGCTGCGGGTAAAGTATTCCATATCTATCTATAATTCCAGCAATCTCTGTGTGTGGGTCTGTCTGTCTGTCTGTCTGCGACCGCCGTTTCTCGACGACCGCCAGTCCGATCTCATTGAAACTTGCCAGGAATATTGCCGGGGACCCGGGATGTGCCTTTTCCAGGTTTGATATCGATCGGACGAGCAGTTCCCAAGTTACGGCCATTTTACTGCTTTTTCAGTGTTGAAAAGGTGTATATATGGCAGCTGAAGGTGCGTTCCACCTTCTCCCTTATCATGCCAATTTTTTCCCAATTATTAATAACCGGACGACCACCGGTCCGATCGGATTGAAACTTGCCAGGAATATTGCCGGGGACCATGGATGTGCCTTTTCGAGGTTTGATATCGATCGGACGAGCGGTTCCCAAGTTATGGCCACTTATCTGTCGACCAATGACAGGACACGTTGCCATGACAACACGAATGACGTCACAATTAATGTTTATTTATTTATTTTATATTTATATGAAAAATTTTGCACGATTGACGGTCCGATCTGATTGAAACTTGCCAGGAATATTGCTGGGGACCCGAGGATGTGCCTTTTCAAGGTTTGATATTAATCGGATAAGCAGTTCCCAAGTTACGGCCATTTATCTGTCGACCAATGACAAGACAAGGTGCTATGACATCACGAATGACGTCACAATTAATGTTTACTTATGTATTATATTATTTTTTTTTGCACGATTGACGGTCCGATCTGATTGAAACTTGCCAGGAATATTGCTGGGGACCCGCGGATGTGCCTTTTCGAGGTTTGATATTAATCGACGAGCGGTTTCCAAGTTACGGCCATTTATCTGTCGACCAATGACAGTGTGCCGCCACACTGTGCCGGGTGTGACTAGTCATGCTTGTTGAGCATTGTTGTTGCTTCCCTGTGGCTCCGCCTACCGTGAGCCATGACCACGTTTGTTGAAAACGGCGCTGAGCCATGACCACGCTTGTTGAGAAAGAAAAATGTCGCCTTGCTTTGTGCTTTTTTGCCCGCTGCTGATGAAAATGCGTTTTATGCCAGACTGTGGCCAACAACAGTGTGAGTGATGCATTTGTTTATCGTTCAACACTAGAATTTTACTGTGACTTTATGTCGACATGAAACAGTTCGATGCTCTCGTTTTACCGACGAACTTCGACAATTGTGTTACAACAACAACCTATAGGAAAGAACTTGCAACTTTGATGTGTAGACAAATGTAAGCTCTGCGGTCTCTAGGTGACTCTAATTTGTTATTGAACCGTTACTCTGATCAGTGATCTTGTACATGGTATAACGATCACCGTAATATCTGTGTCAACTTACTATAACATTTTATTTTTGTTCTTGTTACAGCGATTACCACACAACTCATACCCAACGTCAAGAATAAAGAACTCTAAGCCTCAGCTGATGTTGTTAGACGTTAAGTTCATTGCGGTTGGGGGTTAGCTGTATTGCTATCCGGTCCACACCAGAGAGGAAGAACAGTAATCGACTAGGCCAAGCACCAGTAATCGACTAGGCCAAGCACAACACCAAGCGCAACGGAAACGTCGGTCCGCCGGCTCAGGGGAATCCAGTCCATAACCAAACACAGTGTCCGCAGTGTCACTCGACGCCATCGTCCAGACAATCAACATGTCAGAGAAGTCACCCAGAAGTAACCGATCAGTACGATCATTTCAGGCTGGTTCAAAATCTTCAGAACTGTCTAACATAAGTTCTATGTTAGCACAAAAAACGTGCTAAAACCGTTGCTGCTAAAACTGGCTGCAGTACGAGAGACAAGCGGCTGAACTACGCAAAAAGCAAGCTTTGGCCGCCGCAGAATCAGCACGAATTCAAGCAACAATGGAGGCTGATTTAACCCTACTACAATCTGAAAAACAAGTCGCCGAGACTGAGGCGGAGTTACAAGCTATTGAACAATGTATTAGCGAACTTGAGGGTGGAAATGGCCCGCCCGATATCAACCTACCTCAGGAGACATCAGCAAAGCGCACAGAACAGTATGTGGAAGATCACAGTTATCCGCCAGTGTTACCAACTGCTGACTTTATCGCTACTGACAATATGCAAAATTTGCAACCACCGGCTCTTACGCCCAATATCGCCAGTAATTTATACCAAGCAACAACCAGACACCCTGATACCCCTTCTTTCCTGATTTAAATAACCGAGCTATTAACGCTACATCTGTTCCCACGAGTAACAGACATTTAAATCACAGTGTCAAACCCTCGTGTGACATTAGACCCGAATTTGCCTCATTTGTGCCGGTATACACAGCAAATAATACAATGCCTATGATCACTGACTTTTCACAATATCTGCTGAAAAAGAATTTGCTGTTAACACGCTTGTTTACATTCAACGACACCCCAGAAGCATACACAGTGTGGAAGGCAGACTTTCGCAGCGTTGTGAACGATGTTGGTGCCAGTGTTAACGAAGAGATTGACCTCCTGATTAAGTGGTTAGGTCCACAATCAAAGAAACACGCCGTCAGCTTTAAAATGTCAAATGCCAACAATCCATTTCTCGCGCTTCAACGAATATGGGAGCGCTTAGAGGAGCGATTTGGCAGTCCGGAAATGGTGGAAGCCTCAATCAAACATAAACTTGCTTCCTTTCCGCGGCTGTCAAACAAAGACAACAAGCAACTGTATGAACTGTCAGATACATTGTATGAAGTGCTTTCCCTCAAAGAAGATCAAAAGTACGCCACTCTTTTAAGCTATTTTGACTCTTCATCAGGAATACTCCCCATACTCAATAAACTGCCTTACAACATACAGGAAAATGGACAATGCATGCGTCCAGTAAAAAAGAAAAAATGTGGTGTTTCCTCCTTTCTATGTGTTTGCTGAGTTTATCAAAACCTCAGTCAGGTACGCAATGATCCTAGTTTTGCGTACGAAAGTAATGCCGCACAGAGCAGCAGTCAGAGTGGATATAGACAGTCACAGGTAAACAAACTTCCTGCACATCGCACCCTCTTCTCCAAGAAGACAGACATTCAGCCAAATTGTCCTTTGCACAATACTGCACATAACCTCAGCCTGTCGTGCGTTCAAATTGAAGTCACTTGTCGAAAAAAGGACTTTATGCGGAAAATAAGATATGTTTCCGGTGCTGTGATTCAACAGACCACGTTGCAAAGACATGTAATGTAAATTTATCCTTTCTGTGTGTAAAGGCAACAAGCATGTTACAGCAATGCATTAAGACAAGCGGCAGCCCCTTAAAGAGCCCACGGTGACCCCAACAGAGCCCGCCACGCCAGCCAATAAGGCGTTCGCCGATAACGGCGGGGAGCTACCCATCAACGTTCCGAACTCAAAATGCACACAAATTTATGGTGATGTGTCCCCGGTAATCATGCAGTAAAACAATTCTGACCAAATTTACCACAGTGACAATCCAAACAAGTATATCCATGCCTACGTAATTCTCGACGACCAGAGCAACGTCCGCTCGCCAGATCAAGATTTTTCAAATCGTTTTGAAGATCGGGGGAAAATATTCCCTACAACCTTACGTCATGCTCCGGGTCAGCGCAAATGGTTGGGAAACGTGCACATGGCTACACAATAGAGTCCATAGACGGTAACCACAAAATACAAGTTCCTACGTTCATCGAGTGCGATGAAATTCCAAATGCCCGTCACGAAATAGCCACGCCCGATGTCGCCATTCATCATGCCCACCTGTCTGATATTGCTGCAGAAATCCCCGAGATTGACAGCGACGCCGAGATATTAATTTTGATCGGCCGTGACATTCCAGAAGCGCATCATATTTTGGAACAACGGACGGGCCGAGAGGATCTCCATTCGCCCAAAAACAACTCTTGGCTGGGCGATAATCGGTGAAACTTGTATCGGCAAAGTTCATAAACAGGTGTTCCTGTGGTGAATAAAATTAACTTTTTGCCGGAGGTCGTCCGTCAATTTTCCACCATGTGACAATAAGCTGTTTGTTGAAGAAATTGTTACCTGCAAAAACGACAATTTTCAGACATTTCCAAGTGAATAAATATGACAACAAATCTGGCCTGTCCACTGAAGACAGACAATTCATTTCAGTAATGGAAGATGAGATGCATCGGTCACCTGAAGGTAATTGGGTGGCACCGCTGCCGTTTAAGGCAGACAGACAGCGGCTACCTAAAACATAAACCGGAAGCCATCAAAAGAGCTATTTCCTTGCACCACAGCCTCATTAAAAACCCAGCAGACATTGCTACAAGACTCATCGCAGCGTCAGACCTCACCTCTAGTAGCTGCTTCAGGGGCCGTCACAGCGACACGACACAGACGTCAACGACACGGAACAGTTCCCGCTGTCAAATCCCGACAAAGATAAAGAAATTCGGCCGTCTGCCAATGTTCAAATCGACGAACATTTCTTCATCCACAAGCCTTGGTACAGAACGTTTTAAACGGTTTTCCGACTGGAAGAGACTTGTCGGCTGTTGTCCGTTTACGACATATCCTCCATTCGTTTAAAGGCCAAAACGAATGCAAAGGTGGCACGCCTGCGTGGAAGGTAAAAGTGTGGAACAACAGAAACAAGCAGGAACATTTGTACTTCAACAAGTACAATCGGAAGCCTACGCAACGGAGTTACAGTGTTTGAAATCAAACAAACCTCTGCCAAAAGACAGCCCCATACTTCCGCTAGATCCGACGTTGAATGCAGACGGGCTGTTAGTTGTCGGGGGAAGACTAAGGCGCAGTGACTTACCGGCTCAACAAAAACCCCGTCATAGTCCCTGGAAAACATCACGTCGCTGTCTTGCTGATACGTTCACCACCACCAACTTTGTTAAACACCAAGGCCGACTACTGACAGAGGGAGCTGTCGCGCAGCAGGTTTTTGGATCACAGGCTGTAAAAAGGTTGTTAAACTTCCCTCATTCACCACTGCGTCACATGCCGCAAGCTGCGTGGACGCCCACTCCAGCAGAAGATGTCAGAACCTCCCCGCGGATCGCGTGAGCGCCCGCGCCGCCCTTCACGTATGTAGCTACCGACGCCTTCGGCCCGTGGAATGTCCTGACCAGAAAAACAAGAGGTGGTTCAGCCAGTAGCAAGCGCTGGGCTATACTGTTACGTGCTTAACCAGCAGAGCCATACATATTGAAATTGTGGAAGGGATGTCCTCTTCTTCTTTCATAAATGCTCTCAGGAGATTCCAAGCCATACGCGGAAAAGTGGTACAGTACAGGTCAGATCGTGGCACAAATTTTCTCGGCGCAACAGACCCTCTTCACATTGACGCCATTAACGTGGAGGAAGCCCGGTAAAAAGAATCCTGTACAACAGTGGTGTGAAAATGGCTGTTTAATCCACCCCATTCTTCACACATGGGGGGAAGTTGGAACGGCTAATCGGTGTCGTTAGACGTGTTCTTGAATCTATGATGGCACAGTTTGCTTCGAAGGATTTAACCCACGAAGTGCTGACAACATTCTTGATGGAAGTAATGGCCATTGTGAACAACCGACCACTGGTTCCGTGTCTACCGATCCAGATTCTCCTTTCGTGTTATCTCCCACATGCTATTAACACAGAAAAACGGGGTCGCCTGTTGAACCTTTCTACGACGCGGACATCAAAGACATATACGGTATCCAGTGGAAAAGAGTTCAACTCCCGCAGAAGAGTTTCTGGCGCAGATGGCGCCACGAGTACGTCCACTCACTCCAAGTTCGACGGAAGTGGATTGCAAGACAAACAAGAAGTGAAGGACGGGGACGTTATAATCCTCAAGGAAAAGGATTCTGTCCGCAATGACTGGCCTGTCGGAGTCATCACTCAAGTCTTGCCCGGCTCAGACCGGCAGATTCGCAAAGCCGTCATCCGCGTTGCCAAGGAAGGGAAGATTGTGTCATTCACACACCTATTAGTGAATTGGTCGTGTTGCTTCCCTGTGTGTGTTAAATGAATATCTGCCGTGTTCATTTTGTGATATGTTCCAACGGATCAGTGATGCCTTTTTTTTTTTTGATTGCTTGTTTTTCTAATATATTTGTGTTTGTGTGTGACGTCTCTAAAGACGTCAGGCGGGGAGTGTGCCGCCACACTTGCCGGTTGACTAGTCATGCTTGTTGAGCATTGTTGTTGCTTCCATGTGGCTCCGCCTACCGTGAGCCATGACCACGTTTGTTGAAAAACGGCGGTAGCCATGACCACGCTTGTTGAGAAAGAATGTCGCCTTGCTTTGTGCTTTTTTGCCCGCTGCGATGAAAAATGCGTTTTTATGCCAGACTGTGGCCAAACAACAGTGTGAGTGATGCATTTTGTTTATCGTTCAACACTAGAATTTTGTACTGTGACTTTATGTCGACATGAAACAGTTCGATGCTCTCGTTTTACCGACGAACTTCGACAATTGTGTTCACAACTTAGAAGAATGCACTTATGTGTGACAATTAGCTCGTCATACAAGATCAACTCTAGGATTAGGCTATTCAACTCATTTTGTTTAACTATGCAACACTAACCTTACGTACTTCACTGTTTCAATACTCCTTTGTTTATGTTATTAACGAATTCTATGTTTTAGCTTGTCCTTTCCTGAAACCTTCTGATCCTGTTTAAATCTAGTACTCATTTGTTATTGAACGTTTACTCTGATCAGTGACTTGTACATGTATAACGATCACCGTAATATCTGTGTCAACTTACTATAACATTTTATTTTGTTCTTTTTACAGCGATACACACAACTCATACCCAACGTCAAGAATAAGAACTCAGCCTCCAGCATGGTTGTTAGACGTTTAATTCATGGCGTTGGTTAGCTGTATGTATCCGGTCAACCGAGAGGACAAACAGACAGGACACGTGCTATGACATCACGAATGACTCACAATTATTGTTTATTTATTTACTTATTATTTATTTTGTTTATTAATTTTTTTTGCACGATTGACGGTCCGATCTGTTGAAACTTGCCGGAATATTGCTGGGGACCCGCGATGTGCCTTTTCAAGGTTTGATATTAATCGGATAAGCAGTTCCCAAGTTACGGCCATTTATCTGTCGACCAATGACAAGACACGGTGCTATGACATCACGATGACGTCACAATTAATGTTTATTTATGTATTTATTATTTTTTTTTTTTTGCACGATTGACGGTCCATCTGTTAAAACTTGCCAGGAATATTTGCTGGGACCCGCGGATGTGCCTTTTCGAGGTTGATATTAATCGGATGACGGTTTCCAAGTTACAGCCATTATCTGTCGACAAATCTGCGAGAGAGGGGGACGGGAGAGGGGGGGATGAGAGTGGGGCGAGAGAGAGGGGCAGAGAGGAGGGGGGAGAAGGAAGGCGAGACTAGGGGGGGAGAGGGGAGAGAGAGGGGTGGGAGTGGGGATGAGAGAGAGAGAGAGCGAGAGAGGGAGGGAGAGGGGTGTGAGAGGGGGTGTGAGAGAGGGGTGGGAGTGGGGGCGAGAGAGAGGGGCGAGGGAAGAGAGGGCGAGAGAGAGGGTGTAGAGAGGAGGGGGAGAGAGGAGGGCAGACTAGGGGTGAGAGAGGGGGGAGAGAGGGGGGGAGAGAGAGGAAGAATAGAGGAGGGGTGAGACTAGGGTGAGAGAGGGGGGGAGAGAGGGGAGAGAGAGGGGGAGAGAGGGGGAGAGAGAGGGGGAAGAGAGGGGGGCGAGAGAGTGAGGAGAGAGGGGGAAAGAGGGGGTGAGAGAGAGGGGGCGTCACAATTCAAGAGAGGGGGGAGAGGAGGGGCGAGAGAGGGGGGTGAGAGTGGGGGCGAGAGAGAGGGCGAGGGAGAAGGGCGAGAGAGAGGGGCGAGAGAGGGGGGAGAGAGGAGGGCGAGACTAGGGGTGAGAGAGGGGGAGAGAGAGGGGGGGGAGAAAGAGGGGAGGGGAGAGGAGGAATAGAGGGGTGAGACTGGGGTGAGAGATGGGGGGAGAGAGGGGAGAGAGAGGGGAGAGAGAGGAGAGAGGGGGAGAGAGAGGGGGAAGAGAGGGGCGAGAGAGGGAGGGAGAGAGGGGGGAAGAGGGGGGTGAGAGAGAGGGGCGTCACAATTCAAGAGAGGGGAGAGAGGAGGGGCGAGAGAGGGGGGTGAGAGTGGGGGCGAGAGAGAGGGGCGAGAGAGAGGAGGGAGAGGAGGGGCGAGACAGGGGGGAGTGAGGGGGGCAGAGAGAGGGGCTCACAATTCTTCTTCATTTGATATGACGTCACAATTGACGCTGGAGACCTGAATATGTTTCCCAGGTGTTTCCCAGTTATGGCCATTTATGATACGGTTGGTCCATCTAATTGAAATAATGCCCCAATCCAGTCATCGTTTACGCACCTACGGGCCGCTACGGCCGTACTAGTATCACAAAAACCGGAATATATTTGATAGAGCATCACTGTAGATCATTCGTGCCAAATTTCATAACCTACGTGGGATAATGGCTTTCGGAATTGATTTGCGTGAACGGTACCGATTTTGAAGGTTTTTCGGTTGTTGCTAGGGAACCAAAGCGTCCCTAGCAACCATCACAATTTCCAAAGCACTCGGTCATAAGATGTACCTACCACCCGAGTTTGGTCAAAATCCGCCCACGTTTACTACCAATTATGCTGATGACAAACGAACAAACATCAACAAACATCCAAACAAACAGACAGAATTACTGACAATAAGGGTCACCTATTTCGGCGACCCAACAGACAGACAAAACAACAAAATCGACTGACCAATATATTTGTAACTTTGAAGTTACTTATATTTGAAGATTTTTTTCAAATGACAAACAGCCATGCAAACAGAAAAACAAGGGTGAAAACATAACCTCCATCCACGTTCGGTGGCGAAGGTAATGGCATAATACCAGAATGCAATAGAAATGTATATTCACAGGTACAGTGATGAAGTAGTAAGGACATTGGATTGGCACCCCAAAGCTTATCGATTCAGAGCTGCCTAAAGGCGGCAAGATTAAGGATTTGGATTTAAGCTTCTGAAACTCTAACTTGTCTCACGAGAGTTCATAGATCATAGGTTTTTGGCAAGCCCTGCACACTATCTGACTGAGAATGGTGGTGGCCGCAAACAAGCTTGAAGACTGACAGCTGATCCAAAGAAATCTGATCAAATTTTAACTTCGCTTATTGCAAAGAAAGTGAGAAAAGCTTCAATGAAGTCACCAAAAAATAAAATATATAAAAATTATAAAGGATCTGAATGATTATACCGAGGGTATGACTTGAGTGCGCCTGCGGGAATAGAAATGCTTTGAAATCAGTGGGAAATATTGGCGATAAATAATTAATATTCGTACATTACTATTAAGGGAGAAGGGCGTATTACCACAACAGGAGTCTCGCTGACGGTACATGGTATATCTCTCCGATTTGGCGTAGCCTACCTGCAAAGGAAACAGTAAATGTTGGCGATAAATAATTAATATTCGAACATTACGATTAAGGGAGCATGGCGTATTACCACAACAGGTGTCTCAGCTGATGGTACAGGGTTTATCTCTCCGATTTTGCATAGCTTACCTGCGAAGGAAACAGTTCCAACCCATTTTGGTTTGACGAACAGCCAGAAGGTCCCAAATGAAGCCCCTCTGGTTACTTGCCATTCACTTTGCCTGAACCCTAAGAGTACAGTTGGTCACCGCCAACCAACTCGCTTTTCTTTGTCAGGAAATGGAATTTCGTTGTCTTTTTTTCATGCAGGGATGTAATCTGATACGTGCATTCGGTTGATATTTTTGGGGCAGATCCAATGTGCGAGGTACCGTGTCGCTATCGGATTAATAAAACCCCATCTGGTTCAGTAATGACACATCGGAAGAGGATTTGCTGTCTGCCACATCTGGTATATATTCAGTGCCAAGCCACGCTTTGTGGTCGACTCGATGCCCTTTGGGAAAATGCGGATGAGCACTAAAACGCCACCGATGAAACGACAACACTGCACACAAAAGCCCTGAATTTTTTGGTTTTAATCTAACTGTAACGGTTTTCCAGAATCACATTACTGTACAAGGAAAAACCCAACACCTTATTGGATAGACCAGGTCATTGGATGTCTGAAGATGTACACAATCAGCTATGAACACAAGCTAAAAATATTGTGTCCACGAACACAATGGGGACTTATCCGTGCCAGAATCGAGCTCGATTCCTCATAAGCACGGCAGAAGCCCGAAGTAAAGATTATTACGTTATTCACTTGTAATGCTGTCACAAGACAAATGGACAGACGGACGGACATGAACCAATTGCTTAACCCTGCTTTACGCTCTGCGTGTGCAGGGTAATAAAAGTCACACATAGGTAAGGCTTGTATTGCCATACTCGTAATCAGACATTGCTAATCAATAAACTAATGTATTTAAATAACAGCAGAGGATGCTAATGATATGCCTGGTGCTGGCTTAATGGTTAGGGTGGCAGGCTTGGGATCCTAGGGTCTTGAGTTCAAATCCTGCTTTTCCATTGAATTAATACCAAGTGGGGTTGACTCAGCCTGTCATCCTTCCGAGGTCGGCAAAGTGAGTACCAGGTTGCTGTAATGATTGAGCCATTTGAGTATCCTGCGTCGGAGTGGCGACTCGTCCAGGATTGTGCCCAATAGCCCAGGAGACTGCTTCGGCAGCACCAACGCTCTGCACAGAGTATGGTCCCAATAGATGGATGGATGGATACTAATGATACGACATCCAGCCTCAGCGGTGTAATGGTTCGAGTGTCTTCTCTGAATATGGGAGCTCGGCAGTTCGAACCCCGACAAAGTCATGCGAAAAACTTAAAAAAAGTACGTGCTACTTCTTTGCTTTACGCTCTGTATATAAAAAAGGATAGAGCATGGACAAACAACCATAGGTTGGCAACAATTGCACAGGCTTGATGGGCCTCCTGCATTGAAGTTCCTTGTAAGGGAACTCATATATAATGTATAATGCTGAAGCCACAAAATACACCAATGTGGCCATCAAACACCATATAAACCATTCATAAGATGCTGAAGAGATGGAGGGACCGCAAAACGATGGAAAAAAAAATACATTCCGCAAAATGTCACCTTGTGCCATGATGTTTGAGAGAAATGATGCAATGACAATGATATTGTCACATTCGTGGGTGGGGGTTCAGTTATTAGAATTAAGGTATACGAGACGACCCGTGAACCCGTTGGGTTCCCGTTGTGACAGCGGTTGATAAAAAAAATCATTTCAAAAAAAAAAAAAAAAAGATAGCTCCAGCAAAAAATACCTCTGAGGTTGTTTGCATTGATCAAATAATCCCGAAGAGTACTTTACTGAATCGGGAATTGATTTTTTTTTTTCGTTGCCCGATTTTAACGAAACTTGATACTGCACACCGCAGGAGAATGGTGAGGAAGGTGGCCCTAAAATTTTTGTGCTCTCGTGTACCTTTTTGGCTGTATTTCGGGAACATACATACATACATATATACATACATACATACATACATACAAGATGAGAGTTTTTGTAATATATAGATCGATGACCCCACTCATTTTTGTTCACTGAAATTATAAGTATTTTGAACCCTGGATAGGGATAGTTGTTCATGTGTTCTCGCGGCTAGTTTGTCAACTAGTTTGTTCATGCGTTCTCGCGGCTGGAGCTAGTTCGGGATAGAGACAGTCCGCAACGCTCTCAGAGAGGATTGAGCTCACATCACGTCCGACTCCACAAGCTGCTGCTGCCCATACTGTATAAACCTGGGACTTTCCTGCCTGCGTCCTCAAACTCGCCCGGTTCTTTGTGTGACGCCTTCGCAGGTCTAGTTAATCTACTGCTTGTCGTCAAGTTATTGTGATTATTTATTCATCATCTCCATCTGGGATTCCCGTATTTGTTGTCTCATCTTAATTAAATGTTTATTTATTTCCTAAGGCCTGTGTGCAAACCATCTTGGCTTGGACAGTAAGCCCCGACTTTGCTCCGGCTGCATTCTCCGTGCACATTCTAGCTCATACCGTCATGCGAATGGTGGAGAAACAGTGTACGGATGACATGAACTCACTCGTGCACAAGTAAAGTAGCAACGGACTGCAATTTACATTTCTGGGTACTCAAGTTGGAGCCCTTTTGCACCAGGAAGGATTGATTTCAGGAGATTAAAGAGGCACGTAAGCAAAACAAAAAGTCAGTGCACCTGCTTTGTGTTGGCCAGCGAGGTGGGTGTGGGTGGTGAACGCGTGTTCAGCTGAGTGATCAGCAAGTCTCGTAGCTGTCGACTTCTCTCAACAAACTCCGCCGTGAGATGCAGCTGGGCATGGAGAGCCTCTTGCAACATTGCCGCTGGACCTAGCCAAGCATTTAACAATTTTAAAAAGTTAATTGAGGGAATATCTACATATATTTATATGTGTATATGTATTAGCCATAGATACAAACTTTAATTAATAATTACTGCAAAATTATAATGGACTGCTACATGTTTTTGGTGTTATTGTGGTGTGAATTTTCTTGCAACAAAAAGGTGTTTGTTGGTTATTCCCATATCTATATAATAAGATGCAGTGTCTGTCATTTTTGCATCTCCTCCCAAACCACTGGTCGCACAAAGTTGAACTTCTTCATTCGTATGTGGCACAAGACTGCTGGGTAGCATCATTGGCTGTGGACCGGGCTCTTCAGCTGATGGTTATGGCAGTGACTTGTAATCTGTTCAGGGTGTCGGCGATAGCTCGCTGAATCTTCGCGAAGGACATCGTGGGATCTTTAGCGTTCAAAAACAAATGCTGGCAGACGGGACTCCCGTTTAACGTCCATCCAAGGGATGGCACACACATTGATGAATCATGCCTGTGAAACACTGGCTCAGTGACAATTCGAACCTGGCTGAGTTTATTGCTGGGTCGTGATTCGAACCCGAGGTAGACAGCTTTGAGGTGACTGTGCATACCTCTAGGCCCTCCTGTTATCCCATAAAGTTGATAATGGTACAATATTAATCTTCAATGACTTGCAGGGTCAAAACAAATTGATTCGGACAAAAACTTTACCATTATTCACATCGATAACTATCAGGACAAAGCAAGTGTGCACTATGCTTCGCGTGCCTTTGTGACAAGTCACGAGATTCTGCTGATTGACGATGTCACTCGAGGTGCACTAAGATTGTCTCCTGGAAAGTGACGTCAATGCACCCTTATTGGACCTATTTTTACCTCTGCCATCGAAGGTGAAGGAGGTTATGTTTTCACCCCTTTCTGTCTGTTTGTCTGCCTGTGTGCAGGATATCTCAAAAAGTTGTGGACGGATCCGGATGGAATTTGGTGGGCAAGTTGGGTGTGTGACAAGGACGAACTGATGAGATTTTGGTGAAGATCCGATATGAGTTATTTAATTTTTAAAGTAATTCTTTACCATTGAGAGATTGGGCTCATTAACGATTATATAGCATGATATTTCAAAAAGTTATTGGGTTCGGTAGGTTCTCGTGGATCAGGCATTACGTGGCGGAGGTATGCGCTCTACCGAGTGCCCTTCTAGTTTTGTTTGTTTTTGCGGTTTACCCAAATGATCCTGCCTCTATAGTCCATAGCTGCCACCAGTTTAAAATCTGTATTAAAACAAAAGTGTGTGAACGAGTCAGTCTATGGCCATATGTATTTAGCATTCCAATAACATTTCATAAATGTAAACAATAATAATAAAAAATACAACTACAAATAAAACAACAAAAAGTGTGGCTGGGTCCCACACCTTGTTTATCTCCATACACAAGTCTATGTGGCACAATGGCGTATGCTGCCACCTGCAGGACACGCTGGAGGGAATAATCCACCTCCAACAGTCTCAAATGAATGGCAGACAAAAATAATGAGAAACAAATAAATTGCTTATCAGGTGAAAGAACAAATCGACAAAACTAGGATTTGGTGAAATGGCAGACAAAAATGGTCAATGGAGGCAAGTAAAAGATTCTGCTTTGGTACAGCTTTATGAGTTCCTGAAGATAACCATGGTATGCATTAAAGAGCAGGTTTTGGGTCGGCTGATGACTTCGCGTGATTCGAAGGTTGTAATCACATTAATAATCGTTGGGCAATTCTTTTCTTACATTTGAAACTCAAAATATGCTAAAATTAACTTTTAATTCAAAACTTTTGTCAGTGATCGAAAAACAGACCAGAATTTACCGAAGATGCTATGACGTCACGTTCTCCGAAAACTTTGTGAACATTCGGAAACAGCGTGTGAACAATGGCGAGATGCGAATAAGAGAGTGATTTCAGCGGCGATGAAATTGAGTGTTTTCATTCCGATATTGCCGAGGACGAGTCGAGGATGATGGGAATTATACTATGGAGTTTCTGGCCCAGAGCCATATAAATTTGAGCCACTTGAAAGTGCCAGAAAACGGCCTATTTCGTGTGCAAGTGGCAGGACTGACTGCCCGGCAGTTCACACTGACAGACTCCACCAGACAGATTGGTTGTAGATTTTCATTTTCTTGTTCGATGCATAAAATAATGTAAAGTTTGATTCGTCTGTTGACTTGATATAATAATTTTTAACCCTCTAGTCACTCAAGAGTCAGAAATAGAATGAATCAATGATGGACCCAAATATATTATACACCGTAGCCTTGTGCGTTAAGTCTTTTCTGACAGCTGAGTTTGACCCCAGCAAAAGTGAACAGTTAGAACAAACCCCAACTTTCAAGAGACTGTTGTGGCATATAAATACCAAAACATGTTTAGCCTCATTGGGAAATATTCTACAAAATTTAGAAAAAAAAAGTGGGAAATTGGTCAATTTTTTACAATTGAAATGAAATAGCCCAATTTTCTGATGCTGTTAAAAAGTAATTTAATCAACAATAAGTTGATTTGTTGAGAATTTTTTTCATGCTTGTGTTTTTCAAAAAGTTTATTTATGTGTTTTTCCATGTACTCTTTAAGAATAGATTTCCAGGTTTTTCTCACTTAAACTCAACAATTGATTCTGTGACAGAGCAGTATCTGGAGAACTTGTCAACAACAACTCATATTCACAGAGTGGTGATCAGATGTGTTATGCCTTCGTAATCCTCGGCTGTGAAATGGTCACCACAAATGACAAGTTTATCTAAAGGGTCCTCTTTACCCGTTTTCTTTAGGGGAAAATTCGCCCGTTTTGTTTGTACAAATCTTATCCACTGCCGGCGAATGTTTGATTCCTTCGGGAATCGGTGGGAGCGATTACCCCTTTTCCAGCCATTTTCGCAAAACATGACGACACACGTACGAGGCATGATGTACAAATACCCAAATAACTTTGTTCTACAATAATTCAAAATAAAAAAGGATAATATTATATAGACAGTTGCAAGCTCAAAAAAAGCAAAAGAACGGCCCGCTCAACTGGACACTTCTTCAATGAGCGAGTGAGCGTCCGCTTTGTTTTGGAGAACGTGACGTCAACATCAATATATGGCACGCGGCTGTTTTTTTCAACGGCCTCGAGAAAATAACAACTTCGGAGTTAAATTTCATCAATTTTCCCAATAGTTAGGCAACCACAATGTTTGCATCAAACTATTTAATTGCCACAATATAATCATATTGATAAATTTTCAGAACATGTTTGGTGACCCGCAATCTGCTCTTTAAAATAAAAAGGTAGTACACTTCATCATCCAAAACGGACTTTTCGATCGTTGGACTTCAAAATAAAAATTGCAATGAGTTGTGAGCGTCAGATGTGCTGGAATAAATTTAGGGAAAGTGGAATTAACGAAACATATGGAAGGATCACATGTACAAGAATGAAAAGTCACCATTTCAATTGACAATTGTAACCATACAAATCACAACGCACACACAAGTACACGCACGCACGGCACACACACACACCACAACACAACACACACACACACACACACACAGTCCACTGCTGCATGCAACGACATCAACGACATCAACAACAACAGGCTGAACAGTTTATGTTTTGTATTCCACTGATAGGCCAGATCTGCATCCGGGCTTTAATTAAAATTTAATCGGCTTGTTTCTTATTAACTACCCAACTCATCCACCAAGTTTCGTCCGAATATGTCCATGACATTTTGAGATATCCTGCTCACAGAGAGAAAAACAGGGGTGAATACACAACGTCTGTCCACCTGCGGTGGCGGAGTAACAACAACAACTTGGACCGTAAAATGGCACTTGGTAGAGCGCATACCTCCGCCAGGCTGAACTGTTTACGTTTTGTATTTCACTGATGGGGTGCATCTGGATTCGGACCTGAACTAAAATCTAATCGGCTTGTTCTTGTCATCTAACTAACTCATACAAAAAGTTTTGACAAAATCCATCCGAAAGCTTTTGACATCATGCTATGTATCGTTTTTGACTTGTCAGGTCAAGCCAGATTAGATCTGTGACCTGCTACAGGTACCATGTAAACGTTTATTGATCTGTTTCATGGTCCGGTTTTTGGCTACTAAACCGTCTCCCCCACCAGCTTTTCTGGTGAGGAGGATGTATGGAAATAGACACCCAGCAGGGTTAAAAACAAAACATGTCAAAGGGCGGAGGAGCTCCTTGTGGGCAACGGCCATCCATTTCTAGTGCCCAACTATGTCTGTGGAGATCCTCCTACAGTTGGGTGACTTTTTTTTTCGGAGGTTAGGGCAGGATTTGCACTCTGGCCACCGTAAAACACTTCATTCAGCAAAGCCCACAAATGCAAAGAAAACTGAAAAAACCCACTCCGTGGGAGTAGCTCCGATGCTGCTGCCTTTCTCAGGGCAGCGCACCGGATGACAGGATTGGGGCAAAGCCTTCAGGATCCCCATTCCTTGATGATAGGAAGAAAAGCACAGGGAAAACTTCCTGGGTCAGATTGCGGTGGTGTGGTGCTGAAGTGCCGTCCACCAGACGGCGGTCTCCTGAGGTTAACCTGAGGTGGTCCCTTTGGGTGGGTGCCTGGAATGTCCTATCCCCAAGAGAGGATGATCACCTGTCTGTTATCATTTGAGCTGAAGCGCTGGGACATCGACATTGCAGCACTGTCTGAGGTTCGGAGACCGGATAGTGGTGAGATCATGTTGGGTAGTGACACATACTATTGGTCTGGTCACTCTGATGGTTGCCATGCCCAAGGAGTTGTTGTAGCTGTGCCCAATAAGCTGATTCAAATAATAATAGAGGTAACACCGACCGGTCAACGAGCGTATTATGAGACTAAGGATTCGTCACTCATTGGGTGTCATTTCCCTGGTCTCTGTAGCTCCGACTGAGGCAAGTGATCTCACCGTGATGGACGCATTCTGTGCCACCTCGAGTCTGGGGTTGATAAGTGCGTCAGGGAGATACTCTTCTCGTCTTGGGAGATTTCAATGCATCGACTGAACTGATAGGATGGTTATGAGACGTGTGTTGGTCCCCATGGGTCTGGAAATGTGAACCAGAATAGCACTAAGTTCCTTGACTTTGTAAGAAGTGATGTACTTAGGGTGGCTGTTTCATGGTTTCAGTGCTCATGGGCTCATCACTGGACTTTATGTTCCAACGCAGGTGGTGTAGCAAAGGAGAGTGACCAGGCACTCGTTGGTGGTGGTTGGAGGATGATCCAGAACTGCAGGGTCCTCCGGAGTGCTCAGTTCCTCAATGCAGACCACAGGTTTGTTATCGCAACTCTGAAGTTGCAGCTAAAATACGAGAGAATGGTACCATCCCAGCCAAGGCTGGATGTTAGCAAGCTCAAGGATGAGAGGGTAGCTGAGGAGTTTGCGAACAGGTTGAGTGGGGATATGGAGAGTATGGGTGCTTTGGGGAATACTGGAGAGTTGTGGAGTGCCTTCAAGACCACCATCCTTGATGTTGCCGGTAGATGTCTTGGAACTCAACGTTGGGGGAAGAATAATTTTGCCTCTCAAGGGACACTGGATACCATTGAGCAGAGTCGCAGGGCCAGCCAGGCTTAATGGCAGAGTTGAGCTGCTCAGGGAGTTGAGGCGTAATACTGTACGTGCGCGCTGAGGATGGACAAGGAGGCCGATGTGCGAGGAATCTGCGAGGGGGTAGACCATCACTTGTGGTCAAGTGATTCTTGTCCTGCTGACAGGAGAATTCGTGAATTACGGTCCTCCAAGCCTGTCCCTCGGTGTACTGCATTCAGAGCAGAGTGTGGGTGGCTCTTGACAGCGGAGTCCAAAGTGAAGGCCCGCTGGGCCGGTCACTTTGAGCAGCTGTACCAGACTGATCGACCAGCTGAGTTGGACGTCAGGGGTGTTACTATCCCTATTGCTGACCCTCTAACAATCAACTGTGATCCACCTTTGTTTATGGAAACACAGGCTTCGATGAATTGGTTGAAATGGAGTAAAGCTCCTGCCATCCGTGGCACCCAAGCTGAACTTCTCAAGCCTGGTGGAAATGCTGTACTCATGTCATTGCATGCAGTTCTGTACTCTGCCTAGAACACAGGCATCATCCCAACTGACTGGAAGAGGGGCCTTATCGTCCCTCTCTTGAAAGGGAAGGGTGATCTCCAGGACTACAACAACTACCGAGGGGTGACACTGCTCTCAGTGCCGGGAAAGTTATTTGCTCGGATAATTCTTGATAGGGTTCGTCACCATCCACTTGAGCACTAGCACTCAGAGTAGTCAGGATTTACACCAAAGAGTTCAACGATTGACCGTATCCTTGCTCTTCGGGTCCTCACCGAATGCAGATGAGAGTTTCAGCAGGGGCTGCTTGCAGCCTATGTTGATCTCTGCAAAGCTTTCGATTCGGTGAATTGGGATGCCATCGGGAGGATTGTTGGCCTTCGCGGCTGAACCAAAACTGATCAATCTGATGTCTGAACTACATTCTGGAATGAGAATGCTGTGAGATGTGGTGGTACCATCTCTGACTGATTTCCAGGTGTTGGTGGAGTTTGTCAGGGGTGTGTACTAGCCCCCACACTTTTCAGCGCTTGTATGGACTGGATTCTGGGGAGGATGTCGGAGAGATCAAGCTGCAGTGCATCGTTTGGGAATGTCAAGATCGCAGACCTTGATTTCGCAAATGATGCAGTCATCTTTGCAGAGACTCTAGATATCCTTTTGGGGGCCTCGAGGTGCTGAATGAGGAGGCGAAGCCGCTGGGATTACTGTTTCCTGGGTCCAAACTAAAATTATTTTTGGCAGTGTACTGTTTGAGTTTGTGTCAAGCAAGACCACTTGCCAATCACTGTAGCTGCAAGCCATCCAGCAAGCCTGTGTCAACCATCCACCCCACCCTTCCCATACCTCCTTATCATTACACTTAACCCCGAATCAAACTCCACACTCCCACCAAGTCGCTTGATCCTGGTTCACCCTTTACAGGGTTTGGTGGACAGTCGTGCATGAGTACAGGATATGCCATTGCAGGCAGTGGACTCCGCCATATGGGTGGGTTTAAAGGAAAGTCCGCAGGTGCTGCAGGAGTGAATAAGAGTTAGTCATCGAGTAAAGAAATCGGTCAACAGTGAAGAAGAGTCAGTCTATAAGTTTCAGATGGTGAGAAAGACAGAGCTGAAAGGGTTGCCGGAAGAATGCGAGCCAACTTTCACCAACCATATTCTGCATCAGTTGAACTGGACCTTCCCCACAAACCTGCCTGCACCCAAATGTACACCTTAGAAGCACGGCATCTGATGGATGCCACCTTTGGAGGCCACATCTCCAACCCTCCATTTTATTTGCCCTAACTTGAAGTTAATGGAATTGTTTATGGAATCATTATATATATATAATATTATATATATATATAATATATATTATATATATGTATATACATATATATATATATAGATATATATATATATATATATATATATATATATAAAGACCTCCCATGCTCCTCAAGCCAAAAATGCTGCATAAAGCAAACCAAGAAGGCCTACGCAAGGAAAGTGCTATGCTGTCTCAAACCCTTCCCAGAGTTCCTCCACAGGTATAAAGGTCAGTTCAGGTCAGGTATGGGAGCATGCCCCAGAGCGGCGCGTCGCTGCGTCCACTTTCCGCTGGTACTCCTGGAGCCTCCGTCTGACCATCCCCCAGGCAGATGCCTGGCCCATCCCCATCTCCTAGAGATGCTAATCAACCTGCTGCAACCACGAGGCACGTATATATATATATATATATAATATATATATATATAATATATATATATATATATATATATATATATATACATATATATATATACATATAATATATATTATATATATACCACCGTCTGGCAAATAGCACTGGCAAAATGTCACTTCGCTGACGGAACAGTAAGAAGGGGAGAAAAGGAGGAAGGAGAGAGAGAGAAGAGAGAGAAGAGAGAGAGAGAGAAGAGAGAGAGAGAGAGAGAGAGAAGAGAGGAGGGTGGTGGAGAGAGAGAGGTGGAGAGTGAGGAGGTGGAGGGGAGAAGAGAGAGGAGGGAGGGGAAGCAAGGAAGGGTGAGGAAGCGAGGAGGAGGAGAGTGAGGAACGTTGGGGAAGGGAAAGCAGCGTGAAGTGAGAGCAGGAAGGCAGACATGTGGTCGAGGTTAATTACGATTCATACGTCTCAACAAAATGATTCTGCATCGAATGACAGTGAAGATGGAAACAAAGTTACGTCTGAAATCCATTTTCTACCAGTCACACTACAAACACCACCCAGACAAGTCAGGAGACAAGCACCACCCGGACAAGTACAAAAACAAACACCCATCTGGACGTAAACACCACTGTCGGATACGTGCCGAGATAACCACCGTCCGATACGTGCCGAGATAACCACCGTCTGGATACGTGCGAGATAACCACTCCGGATACGGCGAGATACACGTCCGGATACGTGCTGAGATAACCACCTCCGGATACGTGCGAGATAACCACCGTCCGATACGTGCCGAGATAACCACTGTCGGATAGCTGCCGAGATAACCACCGTCCGGATACGTGCCGAGTAACCACGCCGGATACGTGCCGAGATAACCACCGTCGGATAGTGCGAGATAACACCGTCGATACTGCGAGATAACCCCTCCGGATACGTGCCGAATAACCACCGTCCGGATACGTGCCGAGAATAACCACCGTCCGGATACGTGCCGAGATAACCACCGTCCCGGATACGTGCCGAGATAACCACCGTCTGGATACGTGCTGAGATAACCACCGTCCAGGATACGGCGCCGAGATAACCACCGTCCGGATACGTGCCGAGATAACCACCGTCCGGATACGTGCCGAGATAACCACGTCCGGATAGGTGCCGAGATAAACCACCGTCCGGATACGTGCCGAGATAACCACCGTCCGGATACGTGCCGAGATAACCACGTCCGGATAGGTGCCGAGATACCACCGTCCGGATACGTGCCCGAGATAAATCCGGATACGGCCGAGATAACCACCGTCCGGATACGTGCCGAGATAACCACCGTCACGGATAAAATACGGTGGTGGTGTCCACGCATACACGTGCCGTAACGCCATCTCACGTGCCTGTACCAGTACTAAGCCACCCGTCGACAGGCAACATGGATATGCAGAGATAACCACCGCTCGGCATACGTGCCGAGATAACCACCGTCCGGATACGTGCCGAGATAACCACCACCGTCCGGATACGTGCCGGAGATAACCACCGTCCGGATACGTGCCGAGATAACCACCGTCCGGATACGTTGCCGAGATAAGCACCGTCCGGATACTGCAGAGATAACCACCGTCCGTATACGTGCCGAGATAACCACCGTCCGGATACGTGCCGAGATAACCACCGTCCGGATACGTGCCGAGATAACCACCGTCCGGATACGTGCCGAGATAACCACCGTCCGCATACGTGCCGGGATAACACCGTCCGGATACGTGCCGAGATAACCACCATCCGGAAATGTCCAGAGACAGGGACATGGAAAGCGAGACAGAAAGAAAGAGAGAGGGGTGAGGAGAGAGAGAGAGAGAGAGAGAGAGAAGAGAGAGAGAGAGAGAGAGAGAGAGAGCAGAGAGAGAGAGAGAGAGAGAGAGAGAGCAGAGAGAGAGACAGAGACAGAGGACAGAGAGAAAGACATATGTATGAGGAGGGTGCTGCACTGTATTAAGAGGGGGAAGAGTGAGGATGGGACAAAGAAAGAGAGGGATGGGGTAGGGGAATTCGCAGAGAGAATATGTCATGCCTTTGTCAATATCACAAATTTTTCTGTATTCGGCAGATTTGAGTCGGTGTGATTACTGACTACAGAATGTACTGTACACAACCCAAAAACCTTGAGAAGCTTTCACCCTTGTTTTGATGGAATTTCAATCGACAAAAAAACCAAAAAAACAAAACGTTGCATTATTGACGTTTCAAAGAGATGTGCTGTCAATCATCGTGTGACGGGTGGAAAAAAATTGGTTCTGTAATTGTGCATTCGCTGACATTGTTGATTGCTTTCGTGCTGCCTCAGGTGGGTGGCTTCAATTACTCCCTTGTAAGTGTTCTTTGTCGAGTCCTTCTATTGGCTCTTAGAAATCATATGACCTGGAGGTCAGGGAGCAGATTCTCCATTTTGTGATTAAGTTTTGCCTAGTGCCATCTGCTGCTATTAATCTGTGCCTTGGAAGACTATGTCTGCAAATAAAAGCTTAACATGCTTCATGATTGTTACAGATACACGATTATTGTTGCATGCTGTATTTGAGAT
>CM068958.1:23737764-23746653 GCA_035128595.1 Eptatretus atami | reverse complement strand
CCCGCAAAAAGCGCCAATACTGGCGCATGTATATTCAATAACAAATCCTGTGTAGATTCAGTAATATTTCTCGTGCCATCATAGGACCCATGAACCCTATATTTTTAAGGCTCCTATGGACCACTGTCTTTGCAATGAAACCCAAATTCATGACCAGTAGTAGTCTTTTGACTTTCAAAAATGCCACTCAAGTCAGGGTATGCCCTAAAATAGGGGTGGTAACCACTTACATGCGCTTAGCCTTTAGCTATTCAAGGTAATGTTTTCTCTGTGGCTGCGCAATATAAGCATTACACATTGCCGTGTAACGTGTGCTTTAGATTGCCAGGTAGATATATTTAATTTATCAGGCATGTATTCCACTCTGTATTAAGTTCTGCATATTTCTACAGTTTCACACATTTTCCATTAAACGTTCGAGTGAGACGTGCATCCAATCTCGGGCAATCATTTCGGGCAGTGTTTGGCTCTCTTTCTAGCTGTGCAGAATCGCGCACAATGAGGACAGAATAGTAATTTAGAAAACGCATTAATACGGCAAACGACTCAGAAATAGGGTGCTGTCGAGTATATTTTGCTTTGAAACTCACAAAGAGAAACCATATAATCTTTGTAAAGCACACCGAGTCATACACAACTAGCATCCGTTGAAGACAGTCTTCGATATCCCTGCCATAGTAAATGAAATTAACAAACTATATTCCCTAAGCGTGTGCAATATGTATGTGAAGTTTCCCTCGATCTGACCAGCGTTCTGGAGAAGAAGATGTTTGAGGGTTTTAGGGTAAAATTCAATATGGCCACCAACCCATGTGACCTATCAATTAGAAATTAACAAACTTCTGAAAGGATGTCTTGGGGAAAGTGTAATGTGAAATTTTGCCTCAATCTGTCCAGCCGTTCTGGAGAAGATCATCATTGAAATTTATTAATTTCAATCCAATATGGCTGACGAACCATGTGACCTATGACATCATAAATTTACATTCTGCTCCAATCCTCCAGTGGAATACGTGTGTGAAGTTTCGTGTTAATCGGATGAGGTGTGTTTTCTATCCAAGATGGCCACCAAACCTGTGACTTGTGATGTCATAAATTTTACTATGTATTGCAGACATGATGGAAGATGATAGTTGCAATTTTTGCTTCGTTATGTTATGTGATTCCAGAGAAAACATTTATTTAATATTTCTTGAATCCAACATGGTTGCCAACCATGTGACTCTCAATGAGAAAATATCAAAGGCACCAGTTCACCACTTGCTTGATATGTGTACCAAATTTCGGTAAAGTGGGACCCGCTTAATAGAATCACGGTTAATAGAATCACCCGTATTATAGAATCAAATTCGTTGAGACCGATTCCATTGTATCTAAATGTACACATTTTTCCCGTTTATTAGAATCAAAAACCGCTTAATAGAATCAGCTGCTGGCCATCCCACTTCGACAGTTCAGCGCCTACTGGCCGCACAGTTCCAACTTTTGCCACCAGGCGGCTGACGTCACGCTAAAAATAACGCTATGCCACTACAGTGATTTCGGTAGTCATTGTACAGATAGGCAGACGGCTGACAGCTGCAGTCTAAGCACTAGGCGTGTCGTCATTTCCACGATGGACAGAAAACGAAGCGGACGGATGTTCAAACATTGATAAAGCACAAATCCTGAGGGACTATGACGCTTTGCCAGAATGAGCCAACGAGAAGCTGCAGACAAGTTGGAAATTAACCAGCCGATCCTATGCAAGATTCTGAAAGATTGAGAGGCCATTCTGAAAGGTCAGTGGATTCGTCTTCTTCTCAGAACCGCAAGCGAAGCGGCAACGCACCCGATGTCGAATCAGCAATGGTCAATGTGATTCAAACTTCTAGAGAAAAGGAAGCACCGCTTTCTGACCTCTGATGGCGGGAGAAAGCGGCTCAGTTCGCGGAAAAGTTCAACAACAAGAAGTTCAGTGCGACAAACGGCTGGATTGACCGGTTCAAGAAAAGACATGGAATCGCCACAAGAAACTTCACGGAGAGGCAGCGGCGGCTGACGTAGGAGGGAAACAACAATGGCTGGACCACGTGTTTCCGGATCTCGTAGAAGGCTTCACGGTGATGAGATCTGGAATGCTGACGAAACCGGTTGTATTTTCGGGCCTTACCAGACGGAACGTTCCTCTTCAAGGAGATCAGCACTGCGGTGGGAAAAAGCCAAAGGAAAGAATCACGGTGCTTTTTTGCTGCTCGATGACTGGTGCTAAGCGTCCTCCTTTCGGTATTGGTAAAAGCAAGAATCCACGGTGTTTCAAAGGCCTCAAAACAATTCCAGTTCGCTACAGAGCAAATTCCTCCGCATGGATGACAGGTTTCCCCTTCACTGAATGGCTCGATGAGTGGAATCGCGAGCTTCGGCGTCATGACCAGAAAGCGTTGCTTCTCATCGACAACTGTCCGGCACATCCCCAATCACTTCAACTGTCGAACATTACTGTGGCATTTCTCTCCGCTGAACACAACCTCTGTTCTTCAACCGTTAGATCAGGGAATTATCCGTTCATTCAAAGCTCATTACCGCCGTGCCATGCTACGAAAAGTGCTCACTGAGATTGACAACGAGGATGGAGCAATGACAGCGAGTGACTTGGCGAAAAAGATAACGATCCTCGACGCTATGCTGTTTACGGACGCAGCATGGAATGATGTGAAGACTACCGCATAGTGAAACTGCTGGCGCAAAGGAGGAATTTTCATCGGAGCGGCAAGCGAAGGCGAAAGGTCGAGAGCAATGACGACGACGAGTTAGCCAACCCTCTTCAAATGGATCCCGACCAATGGCAGGACTTCGTCAACATGGACGCCACTCTCCAAACCACAGACGATGATGTCACAGACGAAGTCATCGTTTCGGCAGTCCAACGCGAAATGGGAATTGCTACTGACGCAGACTATGAGCCGACACTAAAGTGGAGGAAGAGGAGGAAGAGGAGATCTCTGCCCGACCATCAAGGAAATGATGTCTGCAGCTAAGACGATCAGGCTTGTTTTGCTATCACATGGGTTCAGTGACATGGCCTTCCTGCGCAAACTTGACAAGGAGGTCACCGCCATTGCCACAGACTCGTTAAAGCAGGCAACAATCGACAATTTTTTTCATTACAGAGTAGGCTCATCGACAAACCTATGTTGTTTTGCTTTGAAAAGTACATATGTACTGTACGTGTAATTGTTTTATTTTCAGTAGTAAGTTACATTGTTTTGAGCAAGTGTGTCATATAAATCAAACTAAATGCTGAGTATTTGTCTCCGTATGTGTACTCGACATTTGATCCGCTTGATACTCCACAACTCTGGTGAACTCGGATATTAGAATCACCCGCTTATTAGAATCAAATTTGTCCGGCCCAAAGTGATTCTATTAAGCGGGTCCCACTGATATCTTGAGGGGATTTGTAGTTAAGCTCCGGAAACGAAATGTGACGGACGGACGGACGGAACCCATTCCTATATCCCCCGCCAACTTCGTTGGTTGGGGGGATAATAACCAAATGCTTTAGAAACAGTCATGAGGACAAAGGAAAAGTGATCACTCATACACTTCTGAGGTTAAAAGTTAAAACTCAACCACCCATCATCATCATCGTAAGATAAGGGATGAAACTAATACACCACGGCACCCGTAACCAAGCATGCAGACATGCGCACACACACACACACACACACAGAGTCCCTTTACAGATTCACATCTACCCATATGTATCTCTACCTTGGAGCAACTGCTGACTGTATCTCCGATCAGGACACGAACTAGGCCGCTATCGACTGCAGGGCACTCGCAAGTGGCTTAAGCATCAAGCAAGCACTCCAATCAAATGGTTGATAAGGAACGGCTGGCTTGGCAAGCAATAGTAAGCTGATTGGTAATGGCACATACCGCCAAAAAACTCAACATCTTCAGATTTCACTTCAGTTTTCGAGTATTTAATCCACGTCATCCGATCACCCAAACTAAATTATATTTCTATTATATACTTCAATTAGTCCATGAAAGTAGATCATGAAAAAAATAAAAAATAAAATCGCATAATGAAGTGAATGAAATCGTTCCAAGCTCCTAATTTGAAAACTATAGCACTTACAAAAGCAAAGTATAAACCAAAATCGTAGGTATGAATTCAGGCATTCAATGATATCGTTGACGAAAGTGAAAAAAAACATTTTGAGCACTTTATCGTTAATAAACTGTTGCGGCCATTGTTAAGCAGGCCGAACAAAATGGCGAATTAAGTCCTCAGCGAGGTAACCGAGGAACCATAAATCCAGCGAGGTGGCCGAGGATGCGCCTGATAAAGAATATAATTAAATAAGGCCTTACTCATATCATCTTCAAAAGGGGTGTTTTAATTAACCAAACACACAATTTTCACTCGTGCACTCCCTTGGTATGCATGCAAAGTTTCAAGCTGTGAGGTTTCATGGTTTTGGAGTTATGGAGGAACACACAGTTATGGTGTGTGTGTGTGTGTGTGTGTGTGTGTGTGTGTGTGTGTGTGTGTGTGTGTGTGTGTGTGTGTATTTTTTATATATAATTATTATATATATTATGGTGGTCGCTGGATACTAGTCTAGTTCCGTTGTCGCTAGACTACCCTTAGTCTCAGTTTTCCGTCTGACTGTATGTCTGTCTATTTGTTTGTATGTAATGGACAGCTCTGGAGGCCAGAGGAGTAACTGATTTTGATGAAACTTGACTGGTAGGTTCATACCAGGATCTAGTTGTATGCTTTTGAGCACCGTTGCTATGGACACGTTAACACTTGAATTTTGAAAATCTGGAATATTTTTATTTTCGAAAATCAAAAATCGGCTTCGCGCTTTTATGCGCACTATAATCAACCTCTTTGTCAAAAAATTTCAGCCCGATCCGTCAAAAACTATGACTAGTATGCATTATATTACTATATGCTTTCACCCCAACTTCGCGTTGGGATTCCCTAACGTAGGGTTAAGGAATCGAACACAAATGATGAATGACAGTTGCTCTCATGTTCCTATATGGAACAACGAACGGCAAAATGCCATCTGATGTGTTCTCTTATCTACACATTTCAAATTCGCCTTAGTCTAGCGACCACCCATGTCGCCTACCGGCTTGTACATACACATATATTTATTTATTTTTTGTGTGCCATTTGTACACTCTTTTCATTACTAAACACTTATTTGTAATTGTGCAGTGGCGTCATCTCCTTTTTCCACCATCAAACTATTCGGAACAACTGAGCCGTTATCAAATGTGGGAGAAAGTGTGTACTCGGCTATTATATCAATTACCGGTAATCTGAGGCCATTCCCAACGTGTGCAACCAAAAACCAAAAAAAATCAGCTCGAATCGGCTGCAACGAGCTTAGCCAAAAATATACCAAAGTGAATACCATGAAGTAATAGCTGCAGTTAATGCAAATTACAGCTCACACACCTTCCAAGTCAACCAAGCTGCTGATTCGACCACAAACTGGAATAGGATCCTGTACGAATGGCCTGTCACAGAGTGAAGCTGCAAAGAGTGAAGGAGTGAAGAATCAAACACATTTTAGAGCAAGCTTCAACAAAATTCAATGACAACACACAAAGCACCATATCCACGAAATGTTATTTCGCCTCTTCACCCAGACTGAACAGTATCAGCACATACTATGTCAGACCCATGATGCAATTCACACTGCACTGCACAGTTCACTGTGTTACCGATGACAACGCTTTTTGATTTTAAATGTTGCACTGCAAATGACAGAAACTGTGGATCAGACGTTTTCATTTTCGATTTCGAAAGGACATTTTGAAATCACCTTGCTGTGAACCATCGACCTGAACTTTTATTTTTGAATTCTCAGACAAGTGAGGTGAAGTTTCACCTCGGGGTGATTATATACAGCGTGTTCTCAGACCCTGACATTCGTGGGGGATACATTCCTGAAAAAATGCCACGAATGTCGAGGCATTGTTTCAATGGGGAAAAAGGGGGATAGGTTCCCGGCGGTTCGTGATTCATGAGGGGGAAATCAAAAAACACGTGAAAAAACGCAAATACGTGAAGCACAGGGCCACGAATGCAGAAGCAGGTCAGAGAAACAGCGAAAAAGCGATAAACCACAAATACGTGAAACACAGTGCCACAAATGTAGAAGGTCACATTTTATGGACCACGAATAGTGGAACTGTGGAGGTTGGGTTCCACAGTATATCCATGAAAAACAAGGACCCACTCACATCTCTCACCTGTGAATGGAGGTAATAACCAATGAGCTCTCACCTAATCAATTACCCCAGGTGGCTAGGATTATATAAATAAATCGACTCCTCCCATGCTCTTCCAGCTGAAGAAAACTGCATAAAGCAACCATGAAAGGCTATGCAAGGTAATCCGTTTGGCTACACTTTGCTGCTTTAAACCTTTCCCAGAGTTCTTCCAAGGCTCCAAAGGCATTCACACATAGTACATACAGGAGAATGGGAGTCTGATGTATGTACTATTTGCAAATATTTTTATAGCCGTGAAGGAACTCTGAGAAGGGTTTGAAATGGCAAAGGGCTTACCTTGGGTTGCTTTCAGGTGCTTAATGCAGCTTTTCTTCGACTAAAGAGCGTGGGATATATATCGAGGTCCCGTTAAAAAGTGACGGGACTGAGCCGGCTGTGTGCCCACTACACAATGAATGAACGGGTTGCGTCAGTCTTTCGCAACATTCCAGCATAATATATATGGTGATGGTTGACTGCACTCATGTGTGATTATTTACAGCGTGGCTTTCACGTTGTCTAGTCTGAGTCGTCGCTATGAGTCGTGAGCAGAGAGCCAATCTGAAGTTCCTTGCCAAGCTTGGCAAAACACCTTCCGAATCCTTCGCAATGCTGCAGCAGGTCTACGGAAGAAACGATGTCACGTACACTGGATTTAATGGCACAAGAGGTTCAAAGAAGAGGGAGGAGGTTGAAGAGATCCACGTCTGGAAGACTTCAACGGCAGAACGGCAGACACATCGAGCGTGTGAAGCAATGGTGTGCGCAGATCATCACCTCACGGTGCGGATGATTGCTGAGGAACTTTCCATCACAAAGACTGTCTGAAGCATCATCACTGAAAATCTCGAAATGCGCAAGGTGTGCGCAAAGATGGTTCCCAGCTGTTGTCCGAGGACCAGAAACAGCAAAGAGTCACTGTCTGTCAAGACATTTACGAGCGCCTCGAGGACGATCCAGACCTACTCGGGAGAGTCATTACTGGCGATGAATCTGGAATTAGTCAAATGATCCCGAGATCAAACGGCAGAGTCGTCAGTGGAAAAGTCCGGCATCACCAAGACCAAGGATGTCGAAGTCGAAGGTCAAGGTGAATGCTCATCGCTTTTTTGACATCAGGGCATCTCCACTCGAGTTTCTACCACAGGGTCAAACAGTGAATCAATACGAGTACAGGAGATCTCCGGCCCTCATGAGATCAGTCCGGGACAAGAGATGACTGGAGAACAACGCCGGGTGCTCCACCATGACGACGCCCTGCTCACAGTGCCCTGAGCATCCAACAGTTTCTGGCGAGAGGAACGTGCCAATCTGGAGCAACCCCGTATTCGCCAGACTTGGCCCTTGTGATTTTTTTCCTATTCCCCAAGCTCAAGGGATGATCAAGGGACCGATTCCGAATGTGGAGGCCATCAAAAGGGCTTGACGACGGAGCTCGGAGGATTCCAGAAGAAGCCTTCCGGGGGTGCATCGAAGCGTGGAAGAAAAGGATGAACAAGTGTGTGAGACGGAAACTATTTTGAAGGTAAACTGTGATTTCAATATATTTTTTGGAATAAAATTTCTGTGAAGTTAGTCCCCTTACTTTTAGACAGACCTCGTGATTTGGTGTCGATAGAGTACCCTTATTTCAGTTTTTCCGTCTGTCTGTATGTTTGTATGTTTGTTTGTATGTAATGGACATCTGCTGTCCTAACCCTAACCCTAACCCTAATGGAGGCCAGAGGAGTCAACCAATTTTGATGAAACTTGACAGGTAGGTTCATACCAGGATCTAGTTGTATGCTTTTGAGCAGTTGCTATGGACACCACCGTTGCCTAGCAACGGGACTTTGAAATATTGAAAAATCATAAAAAAATTGTTTTTTCGAAAATCAAAATCTGCTTCCAGGCTTTTATGCGCACTATAATCAACCTCTTTGTCAAAATTTTCAGCCCGATCCGTCAAAAACTGAATGACTAGTATGCATTTATGTAGCTACCACCCATGTCGCCTGCCGGCTTGGTATGTATGTATACATATATATATATATATATATATATATATATAGACATACATACATACATATATATAATATATAACAATATCAATATAAGCCTGGTGTTGGCGTAGTGTTAGGGTAGCGGCTTGGGATCCAAAAGTCCTGAGTTCAAGCCCCGTTGCCGCTTGAATTAATACACACCAGGAGGTTGACTCAGCCTGTCATCCTTCCGAGTCGGCGAAGTGAGTACCAGTGTACTGGGCCCGGTGTATGCCCCGGTAAAAATGTACCATATCCCTTGGTCGTAAGAGGCGACCAGGGTTGCGTCAGAGAGCATCCAGCGTAAAACCTGTGCCAAATCACTATGCCCCTAACAGGAGCACCGAAGGAAGAAGATATACATATATATGTATGTATATATATATGTATGTATTTATATATATATATATATATATATTTGTTGCGAAAATGGCCCTTAGTATGATATAAATAGAGATTAGCCCAGATCCCCCATTAAATGCATGTTAGCCAGGTTGTTCGTAAATGGACTTACATGTGTGTCGGAGGTGTAAGAGGCTGTTTATTGTGCGTGCGGTGGTGTGTACTGAGAGCTTCTTCT
>CM068958.1:23717764-23735264 GCA_035128595.1 Eptatretus atami | reverse complement strand
CATGTGCCAAGACGTATTGTTCACATACAATTGTTCCTCTGCCTGGCAAGATTTTCTATTGCGTATTTTGCCAACTCTGGCACTCATAAAAAATGACGGTAAATAGACACCCTATTTTGAAGGACTACATTTGAAAAAATAATCGGTTTGCTGGTTTGTGCTGTGGAGCCTCACGTTGCCAGACACACACACACACACACACACACACACACACACACACACACACACAACACACACACACGGAAAACCAGATAAACTTCTCTCAATGCTCTGTTTGACCACACCTCCTGAGCCACAAATATTTTTCATAACCCACGCCCACTTTCCATAAGCCACGCCCACTTTCCTACGCCCATCTCTCCACTTTCCTACGCCACTCCACTTTCCTACGCCATCCCACTTTCATCAACCAGTCCTTCCCTAAGCCGCCCTTCCTAAGCCCCTCATAAACAAGTGAAATCCTTCAATACAGCGCGTGTGGTGAATCAAATGAAGTACACTAATGTTAATATGCAATTTATGCTTTTCAGTTTTGAAAAACAATTAAAAACGCTACTTAATATTGGAATGTAAAAATTTTTATTATTGTGATGAGCACTTTATAATAACAGAAGGAATGAAATCGTTCGATACAGCGTGGCAGGAGGCCACAAAGAATGATTGTAAGTAAATTTCAACTACTAATGCATGACGAACACTTGTTTTTGCTAATATTAAAGAGAATGATGCATAAAGAATACTAGCCTGGAATCCTCGTGCATAACACCGCCCACACAACACACGTGGTCCTTTGACCAATAGAAGCATGCAGTTACAGTATCGTTTCCTTCAGCTCGATTGGTCTTGTCCTGCATGTGATGTTTCGTTTTTTTTTCGTCTTTGTGAATCTGAGGAAATATTTTTTTCTGTTCTTGCAAGTAATTTCAACTACTAATGCATGCCGAAACACTTGTTATGGCTAATTAAAAGAGATATGGCATAAGAAGACTTAGCTTTCTGCGTTCGGCACGAAATGCCATGTGGACGGAAATGACGTCTTTCGTTCGTTCGTTCGTACATGAGGGAGCGTTTCTTTGTTTTTTTCGTCAAGCAATAAATTAAATGGTTTTCACATATATATTAGTATTTTTTTATATATATATTTTATAATATAAAATTTTTTTTTTTTTATTATTAAATTTTATATTTTTGTTTTTTTATTTATTTTATTTTTTTATTAAATTTTTTTTTTATAATTTAGTTTTTTTAATACCATAAATTTTTTATATAATATATAAAAATTATTAGTTTTAATTTTTTTTTTTATTATATATATATAAAAAAATAATTTATTTTTAAATTATTTAAAGTATTTTTTATTCTATTTTTATTATAAAAATAATAATTTTCATATAAAAAATTTTATTATTGTATTAAAAATTTTTTAATTTTTATTAATAACTATTAATTTTTTTTAATATATATTATTTTTTTTATAATATATTTTATTATTTAATATTTTTGTTTATATAGTTTTATATTTTTATATTTTAAATTTATTTTTTTTATATATTTCTTATTCTTTTATATATTTTTATTAATAATTATAATTTTTTATTTTTTTATATATAAATATTATTTTTATTATTTATAAATTTTATTT
The DNA here is from genome assembly GCA_035128595.1 of Eptatretus atami. Classification (NCBI taxonomy): domain Eukaryota; kingdom Metazoa; phylum Chordata; class Myxini; order Myxiniformes; family Myxinidae; genus Eptatretus; species Eptatretus atami. The sequence continues at coordinate 23,733,622 of CM068958.1, read as the reverse complement.
TTTTTTTTTTTTTTATATATTATATTGATATTATATTAATATTTATAAACTTAAAATATATATAGATATTATACAAAATTAAATTTTATATTAAAATAAATAAATATTTTTAATTTAAATTTTAATTTATTTATTTTTTTTTCTTTTTAATATTTATATTTAAAAATAATTTTTAATTAATTTTTTTTTTTTAATTTTTATTTTATATTTTTTCTATAAATTAATATTTTATTAAAATATAATATTTTAATTTATTATTTTAATTTTTTTTTTATATTTTTAATTATAAAATGATTATTTAATATTTATTTTTTTTTATAAATTATTTAATAATAATTTTTTTAAATTTATTTTATATAAATGGATTATTATTTTATTTTTATTATTATTTTTTTTATTAATATTATATTTTTATTATATTATATATAATTTTTATTATTAAAATTTATAATTAAAATATAAAATTTATTTTTTATAATTTTAAATTTATAAACAAATTATTTAACTTTTTTATAAATTATATTAAAAAAAATATTTTTTATTTTTAATTAATATTAATTTTTATATTTATATATTATATAAATTTTATTTAATTTTATTTATTTATATATATCTTTTTATTAATTATTTTTTTTTTTATTATTAATTAATTACTTATTTATTTTAAATTAATTTTATTCAATAATATAGAAATAAAAAAAAATATAAATTATATAAATAAAGAAAATAATAAAAAATTTATTTTAATTTTTTATTTTATTTTTTATTTATTATAATTTATAACAAAATAAAATTTATTTTTATTTATAATTATATTATTTTTTATATATTATAAAATTAAATTTTTTATTTTATTTTTTTTATTTTTTATTTATGTTATTATAAAATATTTAATATAAAAATTATAAAAATTTTATTATAAATTTTTTAATATTTATATATTTAATATATTTTTTTTTTATTATTATTGTATTATATAATTTTTTTCATATTAATAAATAAATAAAAATTATAATATTTATTTAAAATTATTTTTAATTATAATTTTTTAATTTTTTTAATTTTTTTTTTTAAAATAATATTAAATTTTCAATTTCAAATTTATATAAAAAAAAGAAATTATAAATTATTTATTTATAATTAATTTTTATAATAAATTTTAATTTTTTTTCATTATATATATTTTATATTTTTAATTAAAATATTTTATTTTTTTATTTTTTTTTTAACTTAATTTAATATATTTTATTCTTTATATTTTTTATTTTATTATTTTTTATTATTTAAAAATAAATATATTATTTAATTATATAAATTATATATTTATTTATATTTAATTAATTTTATAATTTTTTTTTTTATAATTATATAATTATATTTTTTTTTATTTTAATTATTATTTTTTTATTAGTATATATTATTTTTTTATTAAATATATTTATTATATATTTTTATAAAAATATAAAATATTTATATTTTATTTTTAAATTTATTATAATTTAATTAAATTTTTTTTTTTTTTTTTTATTTTTTATATTTTATTTTGTATTTTATTTTTTATTTTTTTATAAAATTTAATTTTTATAACATTTCTTAATTTTATATAAATATTAAAAAAATCTATAGAGTATTTTTTTATATTTATAAATTTTTAATTATTTTTTTTATCTAATTATATCAATAATTTAATATATTTTTTTTTTATATTCATTATTTTTAATTTTTTATAGAAATATAAGTTTTTTTATTTTTTAATAAATTACATTTATTTTAATATTTTTTATACAATAATATTTTTTTATATTATAATAATTTTTTTATATTTTTTTTAATAAATTTATGTATTATTATTTAAATACAATATTATTTTTATATAGAAACTTATTTAAATTTTTAGTTTTTTATATATATTAATAATAATGTTTTTTTTTTATTTTATGTTACTATAATTATAATTATTAATATTTTATTTCTTATAAAAAAATTTATTTATATACTAATATTTATATTTAATAAATTATTATAGAAAATTTATTTAATTAATTTATATTTATAAATTATTTATAAAATACTATAATTTATTTTATATATATTATTATTTTTATTTATTTATTATTTATTAAATTTATTATTTTTTATATTTACTAAAAATTTTTTTTTTTATATATTTTTAGTATATTATTTTTTTAATTTTATAAAATTATTTATTATTTTTTTATTTAATTATAATAATTTTATATATATTTTTTTTTTTTTTTTTTTTATTTATATATTACATATATATTTTTTATTAAATTTTAATTTTTTTATTTTATATTATTTATATATTTTATTTATATATTTTAATATTTAAATTTTTATTTATAAATAAATAATAAAATATTTATTTAATTAAAATTTAATATTTTATTTATAATAATTTATTTTATTATAAGATTTATTTATAAAAATAAAAAAAAAAGTATTTTTTTATATTTTAATTTTTATTTTATAATAAAAATATAATATATTATATATATATAATTTATTTTTTTTATACATTATTTTTTATAATATTTTTATTTTTTTTATATAATAATTTTTATAAGTATAAAAAAATTAATTTATTTCTATTTTTTTTTATTATTTTTATCTAATTATTTTATTAATTTATATTTTTTTAATTTTTTAAAATATATTTTTATTATTTTGTATATTTATAAAAAAAATTAAATAAATTATATTTTTATTTAATTATTTATTAAATATGTATTATTTTATATTAATAATATGATAAATTAATTATTTTTATCAAATTTTAATAATAATTTATTAATTTTAAAATTTTTTTACTTATTTTATAGTTTATTATTTTTACTATTTATTGATATAATTTTTTTATAATTTTTTTAATTAAATATTTTTATTATATTATATTTTTATTTCTTTATAATTTATTTTTATTTTTATACTTAATAATAATAAAAATTATTAATATATTTTATTTTTTTTCTTATAAAATAATTATAATAAAAAAATTATTTTTTATACAAAATTTATATAAGTATATATTATTATTTTTTATATTTTATTAATTTATTTATTAATTTTTTTTTTATACTATTTTTTATTATTATATATTTTTATTATTATTTTTTTTATTTTTTTATAATAATAGAATATTATAAATAATTTATAATATTATAGATAAATTTTTAAATTATATTATTTTTAATATTATATAAAGATATATATTATATTATAAATTTTAATTTAATTATTTTTTAATTTTTTTTTTTTTTATTTATTTATATTTTTATTTTTTAATTTATTTCATTAATTTTTAATATTATTTTTATATAATTATATATATATCTTTTTATTATAATTTATATATTAAAAAATAATATTTATTTTTTATTTTTTGTTTTATCTTTATTTAAAAATATTTATGATATTTTTTATTTTTCGATTTTTTTTTTTATTTAAATAGTTATATACTTTTTATAATTTTATTATATAATATATAAATATTAAATAATAATAATTATTATTTATATATAATATTATTAAAATATAATATTAATATTTTTTTTTTTTTTTTATATATTATTAATAAAATTATTTTTTTTTATATTATTTATTTATAATATTATTAATAATTTTTTTTTATTTTTTTACTAATAAAAATTATTATTTTTTTTTTTAAATTTTTTATTTTATTATTTTTATAAAATAAATATTTTTTTTATTATATAAGAAAATTTTTTTTTTTTTATTTATATATATAATATATATATAATATATTCTTTTTAATTAAAATTATTTAAATTTTAATGTTTTATATTTAATATTTTTATAAAATAAAAAATTATTATAAATATTTTATTTTTTTTTAAATAAAATATTTAATTTATAAAAATTTTATTTTTATAATTTTTTTTTATTAATATATTTATTTTTTTTTTTTTTATTTTATTTATTAATTCTATTAATTATGTTTTTTTTATATCTTTCTTTAATATTTTATAATTTATATATTATAATATTTTTATTTTTTTTTTATAAAAATTTTTATTTTTTATATATATTTTTTATAATAATATTTTTTTTTTTATTAAAATTATTTAATAATTTCTATTCTATTTTTTATAAATATAAATTTTATTATTTGTTATAAAATTTATATTATTCAATTTTATATAATAATAAAAAAATTATTTTTTTTTTTATTTTTAATAATTAATATAATATATTTTTTTATATTTCTTTTTTATAAATTATATTTAAATTCATAAAATTATAATATTTTTTTTTTTTTATTATATTATTAATATTTCTTAATTATTTTATATTTTTTTTTAATTTTATCTTTTAAATATATATAATATACTTAATTTATTTATATTTAATATTTAATAATTTTTATTTAATATTTTTATATTTTATATTATTATATAAAATTTTTTTATATTATTTTTTTTATTTATAAAAGAATTATAAGTTATTTATTTAATTTATTTTTTATTAAATTATAATAATATAAATATTTATTTAATATATTTTTCTTTATATTTTATATATAAATTAATAAAACATAATAATATATTTATAAAATTTTATATGTTTTTTTTACATTTTTATTATTTTTAATAATAAAATTTATTATTTTATATTAATAATTAATTATATTATTAAATTTTTTTAATTTAAATTATATATTTTTTTGTTTTTATATAATTTTTTTTTATATATTAATTTATTTCTAATTCTAATTATATTGTTTTATTAGTATTATATTTTTTTTTAATTTTTTATAATAATATATTTATAGATTTTTTAAATTTTTTTTTATAAATTTTTATATTATAAAAATAATATATATTTAAAATTTTTTTAATCTTTTTATAGAATTATTTTATATTATTTTAATTTTTTTATTTTTTTTTTTTTTTTTTTGTATTTATTATTATATTTTTTAAATAATATTATTTAGATATAAATAAATAATATATTTTTTAAGATTTATTTATATTTAATTTTTATTACAAAATATTTAAAATATTATTAATATAATATTTTAATTAATTTTTATTTTATTTTATATTATATATAAAATAATACAAATCTTATTATTTATAATATTATTTTTTTATTTTTTTTATATAATTATTAATACTATATATCTATTTATGTTTTTTATTTTTATAAATATTTAATAAATATATAAAATCTTATTTTTTAATTTATAAATATTTATTTTTTTTTATAATTAATTATATTAAATTTTTATATTTAATATTTTCTTTATAAAGTTATTAAATTTATCTTAATTAATATTTAAAAATAATTATTAATTATTTATATATAATAATAGAATTTCTATTTTATAATTTTAATTATTTATAATTATAATATTTATATTTTTTTAAATATTATTTATTTTTATTTGATTTATAAATTATTTATTTTATTTTAATTATATTTAATATATTTTATTTTTTTATTATATATAATATTTTATATAATTTATTTATTATTATAAATTAATATTTATTTTTATTTTTTATTAAAAAAAATATAATAAAATCTTATTATTTATTAATATTTTAATTAATTAATAATTTTTAATTAATTAATAAATATTTTTATTATTTATATTTTATATTATTTAATTTTTATATTTATATTTTTATTTTTTTATATTTTTATTTATAAAATTAATTTTTTTTTTTATTAAATCTATTAATATTTTTTATAAATTTTTTTTATAATTTTATAATTTATATTATTTTTTTTTTATTTAATATATTTAAATTTTAATAATTATTTTTAATTTTATTTTATTTATTTTATTTATTATTTTTATATTTTTTTTTTTATATTATTTATAATAAATTTTTTATTTTTATTTTTTTTTTTTTTATATATTAATTGTATTTATTTTAAATTTATAAATTCTTTTATAATTTTTATATTATAATATATATGTTTATTTTTTTTTAATTTTTATTATAATATTTTTTAAATACATTATATGTTATTATATATTATTAATAATAATTTATATGCATATTAATTTTTTTTTATTTTAAAAAATAAATATTATTATTTATTTTATTAATTATAAAAATAAACTTAATAATTTAATAAAAAATAATTATTTTTTTTATTCTGATTTTTTTGTCTTTTTTTTTTTAAAATAAAATTTATAATTAATATATTAATAAAAATTAAAAATATTATATATAAAATACTTATAAAATATATTATTTAAATTTATAATATATTTTTTTTTAATTTTAATTTAATTTATAATATTTTTTTATTTATATTATTATTATATTTATATATATTTTTTTTTTTTTTATTAAAAAATATATTAAATATATTTTTTATTTAATATTTATTAATATTAATATTTTATTTTTTTATAAATATTATAATATTTAAAAATATTTAATATTTTTATTTCTACTCACCCTTTCTTTTTTTATTTTTTAAAAACAATATATATTTTTATATAATACTTTTTTATTATTTATTTTTATTTATTCTTTATAATTATAAATTTTATAATTATATTTTTTTATATATATAATAAAATTAAATTTATTTTTATTATTTTTAAATTAAAAATAATTAAGTTTTTAATTTTTATTAATATAAAAATTTTATATATTTTTTATAAATTTTATATTTTTTATTTTTTATATAATTTATTTATTTAAATATAATTATTAATAGATATATTATTTTTTTTTTTTTAATTATAATGTATAATTTTAAATTTTATAATTAATATTTTATATATTATATTAATATTTTTTTTATTATGTTTATTTATATAATTTTTTTTTTTTATAATTTAAAAAAAATTTTTTTTTTATAATTATATTATATATTTATTATAAATTTATTATTTTTTTTTTAAATTAAATAGTATTTTTTTATTTTTAATTTTATATAAAATAAATTATATAAAATTTAATTATATATTATTATAATAAAATAAATTAATTTATATTTATTCTTATTTAATAAATTTAAATAAATACATATTTAATTAAAAATATTATATTTTATATTAAATATATATTTATTAATTATATTTTATAATTTATTTATAAACAAGATTTAATAAAATTATTTTTAATTATTATAATTTAATATATAATATATTATATTTTTTATTATAATTTTTTTTTTTTTATTATTTACATATATAATAAAATTTTATTTTATTAAATATTTTTAATATAATATTTTATTTTTTTTATTAATATATCAATAAATATTTATTTTATTCATATTTTTTATTTTTTTATTATTTAATTATTTTTTTAGTTATTATTATAATATATATTTTATTATAAATTTAAATTTTATTTTTATTATTAAAATAAATTTTTTTAATTTATATTATAATTTTTAAATTTTTTATATATAATATTAATTAATAAATATATTTATATATATAATTTTATTTTATAAAAATATAAGATGTATATTTATATATGTTTTATTAATATAATTTTTTTTAATTAATTTATTAAAATTATAAAATATAAATTTTTTATAAATTAATTTTTATTATTTATTATATTTTATTTATTTTTTAATTATTTTATAAAAAGATTTATTAAGTTTATTATATTTATCTAATAATATTTTTTTATAATTAAATATAAATTTGTTTAATATATATATTTTTTTATTTTTATATTACCAAATTTATATATGTTTTTAATTTAATTAATATTTTTTTTTTTTTCATTTTTATTAAATTATAAATATCATATATTTTTTTTTATAAATTTTATTTTTTAATTTTTATTAAAAATGAAATTTTTATTTTATTTATTATTAATTATTATAATTATGTTATTTTAAGTTGTTTATAAAATATTAATATATTTATTTTTCTTAAATAAAAATTATTTTTATATTTTTATATTAATAAAATTTGATAATAATTATTATTAATATATTTTTAGTTTAATAAATTTTTTTATAATTTTTTAATTATTTAATTTAATTTATTAATTTTCTTATTTTTTATTTTATTTTTTTTTTTATTTATATTTTGTTTTTTATATAAAATTTATTTATATATATATTTTTTTCTTATTTTTTTTTTTTAATTTTTTATTTATATTAAAAATTATATTATTTATGTAATAATTTATATATTTATTTATAAATTTTCAAATAAATTTAAGTATTTTTAGTATTTTAAATTATAATATAATTTATTTTATATTTATAATTAAAGAGTTTTTTTTTATTTAATTTAATATAATAATTTGTTTATTAAAAAAATAAAAAAATTAATTTTTATTAATTTAACAATTAGTTTCACAAATTTCCATTGAAATACTCGGTTTTCCGTCAATTGTCGCCATTTCCTCGAGGTTACGCACTGCATCTACCGGACGGCCGTCATTGGCTGTCTTGAGGCACATGGGGGGACACCGGACCCACGGGACGTGGTAGACGACGCCGGTGGGGACATTTCAAACGCCGGGTAGATGACGCCGGGACATAAATATCTCGAAGTGTTTAATTCCGAAGTCTCGTTTCTCTACATTCACAACTGAAGACAAGTATTGAAAATACTGTACGCGGTTTTCGGCCGCTGCACAGCAACGGGTGGTTGCTAGGCAACGAAATTCAAACGCGCACATTCCCAGACCATATGCACCTGTTGGCAAAGTTTCATCGAAATCGTTCGCTGGTTCGTGCTGTGGAGCCTCGCGTGCAGACACACACACAGACAGACAGACGGAAAACCCACAATAAGGGATATCTAGCAATATAGCGAATCCAATATATATATTTATTAATATATAATATATATATATATATATATATATATATATATATATTAATACACATACAAGCGTAGGCGACATGGGTGGTCGCTACATAATGCATACTAGTCATACAGTTTTTGACGAATCGGGCTGAAATTTTTTGACAAAGAGTTGATTATAGTGCGCATAAAAGCCTGGAAGCCGATTTTTGATTTTCGAAAATAATTTTTTAGGATTTTTCTAAAATTCACAGTCCCGTGCTAGGCAACGGTGGCGTCCATAGCAACGTGCTCAAAAGCATCAACTAGATCCTGGTATGAACCTACCTGTCAAGTTTCATCAAAATCGGTTGACTCCTCTGGCCTCCAGAGCTGTCCATTACATACAAAAGACATACAAACAGACATACAGACAGACGGAAAAACTGAGAATAAGTGTAGTCTCGCGACCACCCAATATATATAAATGGTGTTGGGCTGTGGGGTGGGGCGGGGGAGATGGTGATCCATAGATACAATGCGGTAATAATTAAAGAGGAATAAGAATCTATGTTTCCCCACCTGAGACTGCGAATAGCAACTTTGATTGTTCGAGATGGCATACAATTTTGCCCAAGTACTGCAAAACTGGGGTTTTTTGGAAGTGCAAAGAAGGCAATTTGTGTTCTCCAGTGTTCAAATATATGATTCAATTGAAATAAAATAAGTTTTAAAGGTTGTAGAAAAAAACACAACAACATTGAATCGGAAGTTTACCACCGCTGATGCACAGTCTTTTACACCACCTTATTTAACACATTAAATTAGTTATTCGTACCTGTTGCGTCCTCTATGACATCCCTAAAAATAGTTATTTTCCTCTTTGAAATGATTTTCCATGTTGTTTGACTGCCAGACAGGTAGACTGAAGCAATTGCTGTACCACAAGTGCACGTGTGCGTTCGGGACGAGACCCCGTACAATTTGCCAAATTTATTGTATCCCTTCTAAGATTGGGCACTTGCACACCTTCTATCTTCACACATTAAAAATCCCTATTGGGTTTCGTATTGATTGGCCATTATGTTGCTGTCCAGGTTTTGTGGCCAAAACACAACTTCCGCAAATTGAGCTTTCAATATTTAAAACTTGCTATGCATTTGATAAACAATGGTATACCATAACTTTGTTTTCAGCAAACTTTTGTACATCTCTTGTCGGATCACAAAGTAAAAATAAACCAAATACATTTGTGGTATGCTTTGCAGTAGTTTGACATAATGGTACTATATGGGGGATTTAGCACTTCTTTCTCAGCAATTAAAATATAAACTACTCGAGGGACACGAGTGCTAATGAGGCCTACCTGAAGGCTGCACCTGAAAGGTCTGCGTGGATCGGCTATAAAGCAGGGCACGTGGAGGTGAATGTCCAACTCTGTGCCATTCTTCTTCCCTCCTCCTGGATGGCTTTCTTGTGCTGGTTGACCAATGGATTTGGACATCCTTGTGGAATTCTGAGTCAGCAGTGCGGCTTTGGGTGTTTTTTTTGCAGTCCCGTCTCTTTGACCGAATGGGCGACGAAGGAAGCTTTTCAGCCATCCTCCCTTGCGTTGTTTGTGTGGACATGGATTGGTCATGATTTTGCATTGTTACCAGTTGGTCGATGACCTCAGAGATGGAGTGTGCCTGCATAGATTCCTGTGAAAATTTGGTTGCACTCAGCTCTTCATCACTCTGTTCGGGCACTTCAAAGTCATCAGAATATTCCGTGTTGATCTCTTCAGAGCTTTCCTCGGTGCTCCGAAACTCCTTTTCAGTGCTGATACTCTCCTCATCGACATCATTATGAGAGCCGTCCGTTATCTGCTGTGCAAAAAGGAAGAGGAAGAAACTACCATTGGACAAATACGATTGCACTTATCTTTTAAAGGCAGTGGCAAGTCATATGGAACTGCATCAATAGCAGCCGCAAGGCTATTCTTACGGGAATCGCCTGACATTGAAAGTGATGTCATTCATGCAGGAATTGTTCAAAATTCCTCTTAAATCCTAAATATGAATAACTTCCAACAGAAGGGAGTGAGATGCCAATGTTAATTTGTGCTCAAAAGGAACTTACAAATATGGAGTCAAATAGTTTACACGACGAGCAACTTGAAAGTGTTGCAGATTTCGATAAGATTATTCCAAATGATGAGAAAACCAATTTCGTCAAGTTCTACAAAACGATCGTAAATTCTTAAAAAGCTTTACGTTTTGTGGTGTAAAGTGTTTCGTGCACGGCAACAGAAACAAACAGCTTGTAATACAAATGATAAACTTGATTCAGAAAGTAGCAAGAATAACATTTAAGCACAGTTCTTCTTCTTCTTCTTCAACGAGCACATTTATTCCCACGTTATTGTGGGGGAAGTTTGGCCCAAGTCTTTCACGAACTGGCCGGCCAGGCCTGACGTTCGACTGAGGTTAGATGAGGAATTTGGGATTTGTTCATGGTGCCGGCGATACCTCGCCTACTCTTTACGAAGGACATCGTGGGATCTTTAACGTCCACCAACTAATGCCGGCAGATGGGACACCCAGTTTAATGCCCATCCGAGGGACGGCACACACATTGATGAATCACCCCACCTGTTAAACACCGGGACGACAGTTTGTAGCTCGGCCGGGATTTGAACCCAGGCGAGGCGGCTTATAGGCGAGTGTGCGTAGCTCTAGGCCTTCCTGACAGCATCTCAACAGTCTTTGAGCAGAAAAGAACCCGACGTCATTTCAAAAACCTAAAACACCTACAAAATTGTAATCTCCAAACAGATATTTCACAAATCAGATTAATTAATAGATGATGAAATGGGATATGGGATTAATACATAAAGATAATATCACAAAATTTCACAGAAAGGTGGTGTTAAAAAGAAACAACCTGCTAAAGCAGAGTAGCAAGGCCTCATTGACTGCATAGGTTTTGCATAACATTATGGGGGGGGGGAGAGGGGGAGGGGGCAATAGAAAAGGTGGGGGTGTAAAGTGGAGGAAACATTCCCCTGTTTTTGAAAATGTGTAAATAGCTCCTAAATCAAGTAAAGTGAGTAAATCAAACCATGTCCAAGAAGGCAACATTTTCTCGAGGTCTTTTTAGTTTGGAAGCAGGTGATGGGGTCGAAGTCTGTGCAGAAATAAGGCTCAGCTCATCCAAGCTGAGTAGTTGGACATTAAGGCCTACACACACGCACACATGCATACAGCATTATTTCTGCAAATGGATCCCTCAGATATGTGAACTGGATGTTACAGCCTAAATTACATTAATCATAGACAATTGTACCTTGGCGTTCCACTGAATACCTCACCTTTTAAAAAGTCTTTCTCACCCTCTGATCCTCTCCCTACACCTTCATTGATAGACGATTCATTTGGAAGCAGATCATGTGCCTCACTTGTCGTGTTTCCCATCGGGGTTAGGGTCTCCCTTTGCGCCAAGTGTTTGGCCGAAGCAGGCATTGGGGAGAGGCTAGTTCGAGTCAGGCTCAAAGCAGAGGCTGAGCGCACTCGAGGAGAACGTTTGGTTGGAGGAGCTGTAAAAGGAGGTTGCGGCGCATGGGTGCTGAGGCTTAATGTGGATGACGAGCTCAAAGAATGCATGCTCAGGTCCGACAACTCCGAAAGACTTGGTGACAGTTTAAGCGTCCTTGGAAATTGATCGATGACTGGTATCGACTCAGCCCTTGCCAGGAGGTTGTCATTTTGGGGCAATTTTTTCTTGAGAAACTGTAGGAGAGAGGCAAAGCATTAGAAACACATCGTTGAGGTAACAAAAGGGGTCATATACCGATTCTGCTTGCAAGGAGGAAGGAATCAGAGTGAGACGGATGTAACGTGAAGGGAAAGAGATAAGAGGGAAAATGGAGAGGAGGATATAAGGGGAAAAGGTTGATAAAAAAAATAAATAACAGTAAGGGAAGAGGTGGGTTAACAGGATAGCTCAGGAGTAATGTACTCATCTTTGATCTACCTGGTTTGGATTGAGCAATAAACTGTCATCCCATTACATCAATGATTGTGCCATTCTTTGGAAGGGAGACTGTTCTATCCTCTTGTGGTCAATTCATAATTTTACGGTACTTTTCAAAGAGTGGACAGTTGTGTCGCTGCTATCCTGACTAAATTCCAACTTTATTTACCTGCCTGAGGACTGTCAGATTGGAAGTGCTCTGCTGCTCTTGCACATCCTCTCTCTCTGCCATTTTCACCCTGTCATTTGTGCTTGGTCATCTTCCATCTCACAACATAATCACATTACATTTTAAAAAAAAAAGGCACAAAAACTATCCCCTTAACTACAGACCTATCAGCTTACTTCCAACTATCAGCAAGGTCATGGAATCCATCATCACAGTTGATATGAAATCCCTTCCTTTTCTCCAACAAATTCATCTCAGATCACGAATTTGGTTTCAGATCAGGTCAGTCCACCTTGGTTGGACATGCTGGTTCTACTCACCCAACAATGGATGGAGGCCCTCAATGTCAGATTTGAGATCTGAGCCGTCTCTCTGGACATATCTTGTGCTTTTGATCTTTTGATCTACATCCCTGACTCTGGAAAATCCGCGTTTATCTTTTTGCTGATGACTCCACCCTGTGCCGTGACATCCATCATCCTTCAGACAGGCAGGATGCAGCATCTTCCCTCTCTTCAGACCTTGACAAAATCACAAGCTGGTCAAACACTTAGAATACGTCTTTTAATCTTGACAAATATCGCCATCTCTTTCTCTCTCAAAGGACACTCTGGAAAACCCTCCCATCGACTTCCTTAACAATCCTCTTGAGGAAGTTCAGTCATTCAAACTAATGGGTCTCACTATCAACCATGATCTTTCTTGGCAAAACCACATTTCAAAGTTGGCCTCCAAGGCCAGCCACCGATTTGACATCCTCCGTCGTACAAAGTCCTTCCTTGGTACACCTGAATCATATCCACCAACAAGGCCTTCATCCACAGCTTGGTGAAGTACTGCTCTCACCTCTGGGCTGGCTCCACTTCCTCACATCTTCCTCAGCTTGACACCGTGGAAACCAAGGCCTTTAAGATTATTGGAATCTCACACAATGAAGCTGAGGCTATGGACCTATCACTTCACCATTGCAGAAAGGCGGTGGTCCCTTTGTCTGCTACCACCTCCTTTCTGGTCTTGCACCCTTCACGCTTTGACTCCCCCAGGTTTTTGCAGGGCACACATGGTCCACCATCAACCCCCTTCTGGTAAAACTACCTAAATTAAGGACCACTGCTCACCTCCACTCATTCGTTCCTCTATTTTTTCCTGCCTGTGGAACCAACTTCCACATTCTCTTCGATGTCATTCTTCTCTCCGGGTCTTCAAGACAGCTGTTCACCACCATCTCAGATAATCTCCAATCCAAAACCGTGATCTTTTCTACCCTCGTTAACCCCCCTCCCCCCACCCAATCCCTTCCTCCTTCCAAATTTCCAATTGTCACTCCTGAGAGTTTACTTCTCTATCCATCTTGTCCACCTCATGCATCCTCTCCTGCCCCAAATTCTTCCTCACACCCATTGTTTGTCCAAGTCTCCCTCAATTTTGGCCTTCAACTCCGCTGTTGATGATTCCCCTCTCTCTACTGTTCCTTTTATCCTGTTGCATCCTGATCCATTCAGTGTACTAGTAGTAGCTCTTGCATGAGCCCCGACTATGTGTTCAATTTTGTTTTTTTGGAATTTCAGAAAAATATAACTAAAAACCAAGATGAGACGATTCGATTCCAATGTCAAATCAGCATTGTTTTATGGCGCAGAAACATGGAAAATGAGCAAGAAAATGGAATGCAAACTGACGGTATTCCACCATTGACGTTTGAGAAAGATTCCAAAGATATTAATGCCAAATACGGTAAGAAAAGAAGGGGGCTGGAAAAAGAAACATTGTGGAGCAGGCGAAAGAACTAAGACAGCGATGGGCAAGACAAAAATGAGAAAGCAAGAATGTTTAACTAAAGAAGCCAGGTTTCGGACACCAATGAGGTTAAGGAAGAGGGGGAGACCATGAAATATGTGGAAGATAATTACCAAAAATGAACTTTATTAGAAAGGGGAATTGCGCTGAAGTGTGCAGAGAGGATTGCTCAAGACCGAACAACATAGAAGGACGCCGTTGCAGTACTTTGTGCGGAAAAGCACAACGGGTTCGAAGTTCGGAAGTATATTTTCCATCCTATTTGCATTGGTAATCAATATATATATTTAAGTTTCCCAAACCTCTGACAAGGTCGAAGACAAAGGACATTAAAATGAGCCCCATCCGATCAACCGACCATCTGTCCGTGTACTCTTGTGTGAGCAATATTTCAAATATTGAGCTTTTGGTCAGGTCAGATTAGATTAGATCTGTGACTTGCTACAGGTACCATGTAAACCTGCACTAACCTGTTCCATGGTCGGGTTGTCGGCAACGAAACCATCTCCCCCACCAAGCTTCTTGGTGAGGAGGGTGTATGATATGGACACCAAGCAGGTCAGGTTCAGCGTCAGGTCAGGTAAGGGAGCATGCAGAAAGAGCAGCGCGTCGCTGCGTCCAGTTTCCGCAGGTACTCCAAGGGCCTCCGTCTGGCCATCCCCCAGGCAGATGCCTGGCCCATCCCATCTCCTTGAGATGCCGATCAACCTGCTGCAACCATGAGGCACGTGGTCGGCCCATTGGCCTCCTCCACTCAGGAGACTCCCTCGCTGAGAGAATCTGGTGAGCAGGATCAGCGTCAGGAAAACGAGCCACATGTCTATTCAGCCGCAGCTGACGCTCACGGACTATGCAGGTAACAAATCTCATTCGAGTCTCTCTCAGCAACCGCCGTTGGACACAAAGTCCGACCAGCGATAGCAAGGATTTTCCGAAGAGACCTGGTACCAAAGGATTAAGTCTCCGTCTCAGATCCTTGGTCAGAGTCCAAGTCTCGCATCCATAGAGCAAGACTGGAAGCACTAAGCACCTGAAGACTCGGACTTTCGTCCTCCTGCACAGGTACCGGTAGCGCCACACCCCATTATCCAGTGAATCCATGACT
>CM068958.1:23696756-23710874 GCA_035128595.1 Eptatretus atami | reverse complement strand
CTTTATTCTGTTTGCATATCAATGCAGGAAAAGAAATGCGTTTGATAACTGCTTTCGTAACAGTTATTCAGGTTGTGCCGAAGTTATTTACACTGAGATTTACCCTTTCTTTTCAGGAAGATATTAGTATGTCGACAACACTGAGAATGCAACTTATTATCAACAGAACTTACCAAAATATGTTTAACAGCATTAATTACGTCTGTTAGAGTTTTTGCGACATGGGAAGAAAAACGCAATCTAGACGAGATGAGAGGACATGCAGACATTTCAACCGTCAGCACTTATCCAGCCAAAAAATGAACCTTTCCACCACCGGTCCAAAAATCGTACCGCTGCACTTCTAAAACAATTTGCACATGTTATACTTATGTTGCTATTCGTTGCTCATTCTACCGCTATCATATTACGAACAACAAGTTGATGCTCTAGGCTCCTGCCTTTTGATTATTGAGAATAGATCTGTGTAAAAGGTAATCCTGAATGTTTTTTGAAATATCACAAACACAGCCAAGTTACTGAGCATGTTGCCATTGCAAACATTAATCAGCCAATCACTGCCAGATCAATGGTAATAATGTCATGGAGAATAGAATCTGACAATATGAAAGCTAAAATGTTCAACAGTATTGAAATGTTCAGGTCAGGTCAGGTAATGGCATGCGCGAAGAATCTGCTGTCAATCCACTTCTCCACCGGTACTCCAATGCTCCGCAGCCCATCCAATCTCATGAGATGCTATCAACCTGCTTGCAACCAGAGCATTGTGGTCGGCCATGCTGCCACTCCACTCCGACGCTCCCTCACTGAGAAATCTGGAGCAGGATCAACGTCTAGGAAAACGACCACATGTCCATAACAGCCGCAGCTGCTGCTCATGACTAGAGTAACAAATCTCATTTAGTCTCTCTCGAGCAAACCGCTCGTTTAAGACCACGAAGTTGAACAGCGATCAGCCAAGGATTCTCAGAAAACTCGGTACCAATGAAATCTCTCCGCTCAGACCCTGTCAGAGTCAAAGTCTCACATCCATAGAGCAAGACTGGAAGCCACCAAGTACCTGCAAGACTCGGACTTTTGTCCACCCGCAACAGTACGGCCGTGCCACACCCATGATTCCATAATCCATTCTCCTAGGGCCCAACCCAGAGTCTGTTGACCTCTGGCTCACAGCCACAGGAACATGAATATCCACTTCAAGGTAAGTGATTCTCAAGTACCTTCACTCCTCACCACAAACATGTACAGACAGGATAGCTGCATCCAAATTCATTGAAAGGTGGATCTTAGTTTTGACCCAGGAACCTTAATCCCAGCGGCCTCCGATTTTCCTCCTTCAGCACCCGAGGCGCCCCAAAAGGATATATTAGAGTCTCGGCAAAATATGACTGCATCAATCTGCAATCAAGGCAGAATCTTGACAATCCCAAATATGCACCGCAGCTTGAATCTCTCCGACCATCTCCCCAGAATCCAGTTCCATACAAATGCTGAAAATCTTTGGGGCCACAGTACAACCTCCTGACAAAACTCCAGTTAAAAACTGAAATGTCAGAGATGGTTCTCACCACATAATCTTCACAGCATCTTAGTACCAGAGTATATTCAACATCAGATTAGATCAGTTTTGTGTGCACCGCAACGAAGACCAATAATCCTTTTAGAGGCATGCCGATTCACTGATCAACGCTTTACCAACGAGATCAAACAAAAGCTGCCAAGCAGCCCCATGCCAACAACTCTTGTCTCGTTCGTAGCACGCCGAAGAGGCAAGGATACGGTCAATTTGACTCTTTGGGTAAAGCCTCGATTGCTTCTGGACGTGGCTGCTCAACAGATGGTGTGAACCCTATCAAGAATATTCGCGCAAAGACCTTCCCGGCACTGAGAGCTTGCAGTTACCCCTCGGTTATTGGCAAGTCTTGGAGATTACCCTTCCCTTCAGAAGAAACAAGCCCAATCTTCCAGTCATTGGATGGTGATCCGTGTTCCATGCAGCGCACAGAAAGCAGCAGTGACACAAGTGACAGTATTTCCACCAGCCTGGAAGAAGTTCAGCATGAATGCCACGATCCCAGGAGCTTTACCACATTTCAACCGTTCACCGAGCCTGTTTCCACAAATGAAGTTGGACCAAGTTATGGAGGGTCAGCAATAGTATGATTGTAACACCCCTGAATCCAACTACACAGTGTGGATCGCCTGTTCAGCACTAAAGTAACCGGACCAGCGGCCTTCACCTTCGGACTCCTCTGTCAAGAGCCACCACCCTCTGCTCTAACCTGCAGTTCACCGAGGGATGGCTTTGAAATTGCAATGCGCAATTCCCCCTGTAACAGAGAGAATGCACTTGACCAAGTGATGCTCCACCACCTCACAGATTCCTCACACCAAAGGCCTCCTTGTCCACCCTTCATTGCACGTCAGTTTTCCGCCTCAGCTCCCTGAATTAACTCAGCTTCCATTCAGCCTGGCCCTGCGACTCCGGATCAATGGTATCCAGTGTCCCTTGAGAAATAAATTATTCTTCGCGACGGTATTCCAAGACATCCCCTGCAACCATCAAGCCTGTGTTTTTGAAGCAATCAGCCAACTCTTTCAGGATCTCCCAAAAACACCCAAACTACCAAATCCCACACCAGCCTTTCGCAAACTCCTCAGCACCCTCTCATCACTTGAAGTTGCCACATCAGCCTAAGCTGGGATGACCATTCCCTTATTGAAGCATGCATCAGATTGCTACAACAAGCCAGTGGTCAGTATTGAGAAAACTTGAGCATTCTCCGGTCACCCTGCCAGTCTGATCGTACCAGCAACCATATCGAGCACAATGGTCAATCTCTCTGCCACACCCACCAGCATTGGAATTACCAAAGTCCAGCGATGAGCCTGTGGTGCTGAAACCATAACCAGCACCCTAATCCATGCTTCTTGCAAGTCAAGGAACGATCTATTCTTGGTTCAGTTCAGGACCATGGGACCACACTGCTCATAACAGCCCTAATCATCCAGTTGGTTTTAATCCCCAAAACCCAGAAGAGCACTCGCCTTTTCAACTGTACATGAACCAACAATCAAGCACTGGCATAGTAATGCTCCTTCACTTGTGAGGACCCTCGCCTCAGTCGGAGCATAGAAACCAGGGAAAATGACACCAAGGCAGTGACGAATCCTTCGTCTCATAAACGCCGTTGAACCGTGTTACCTCAATTATTATGGAGTCAGCTTATTGCACAGCTACAGCAAAACTGTTGGGCATGACCATCAGAGTGACCCACACCAATAGTAGGTGTAACCACCCACCATGATCTCGCCGAAAACCCGGTCTCCGACCTCAAGAGTGCTGCAATACCGATGTCTCAAACGCTGAGCTCAGATGATAACAGAGGACAGGTAATCATCTCTCTTAAGCCCAGTCACACCCTTGACGTATTAGCCACGATGAACGTATTAAATTTATGTAAACGCGTGGGCTTACGTAACTTTGATGTTTTTTTTAAAAAGATTCGACGTATTTCATAACGACTTGGTCTTATGTATAACGTATTAGTAACGGACACAGAACGCTTTCGTTGTGTTATAGCTAACTTATACCACGAATGCTGACCTGTTGGCGCCTACACAACCTAGCCCAACGAAGTCTAACTTATGCATAGCCATGGCCGTATCTCCGCGATAAGTGACTGCCTATTAAAAGGCTGACGCACGAACATTCAAATCAAACCCCGCAAAATGGAAGTGTCACATCGCGAGTCCACACCTTGGCGACTTGCCAGCGAGCCGACCTAAGAAAGAGTGTGTCTAAAACGCTGGCGCACTCGAATACTATGGGTAAGTTTAGTGAATGAACGCTAAATACACTCATACGTCGTAGTAAGTGGTTACGTCAAGTAATTTAAACATGTTCAAAAAGTTTACGACGTACTTGGCGTTATACACACGTTCCGCATGCGATGGAATAAGTTGTAACACTATGCGGAACCCAACCTTCATTAACCCCCCCCACCACTCTGCCAAAGGCTACTTGAAGCTTATCATAAGTCGAAACACCGTCGGGTAATGTCTTTTTATGCGAAACTATTTCTTACCTTATGTTGACGTGCTTTGAACCAATTTTTACGTAGTCCACGACATTAACGTATGTGACGATTCATTGACTTCTCCGGTCGACAAAAAAACTAAATGAACGTGTTTCTAAACTTACAACCCCAATAATACTTGTCCCAGCGTTTTGATGTGTTATAAAAAATGGTCCTTCACAAGAGGGAACCCATCAGTGTTTTCGACTCTCTTTAGTCGAGTCCTGTCAGCATAACACGTATCATATCAGTATTAGTATAGTCTTGTTCTCTGCATAGTAGTAGTGTGATGAGGAGGGTGTGGTGATTATGGATCCTCCTGCGTACCGCGTTTCCACGTTAGAACATCCTTTGCACCATGTTCGAAGTCTTCGCGGTAATTTTTTGGGTTTTTTCAACAATGAGCTATCGCTTTTTTTACGTTGGTTATTCATAACCAGTTGGACAAATGCTCAAGTACTAATAATGACAATAGAGCGCTCATACCTTTAGATACGGTCATATTATACAACGAATAATTATCGTGTAGCCGGCGTTCACAAAACCTATGCCCAACATAGCCTAACCTATCCATATCGTCGCCAGTTTATCTGCGGTTGACGTGGGATTTGTATTCATAGCTGCCACTCAAAGATTTAAATGCTGCAACTCACCATTTGGAAATAGGCGCTTGGCGCTCAACAATTGGATTTTTAACTCAATCGACTTTTAAACGGTCGCCACTCACTATTTAATGTTACAATGAACGATTTTAAATGCTTTCACTCGTTGTTTTTTACCTGCGCTCGGAAATTTGAGCGTTTTCTATTCAACGTGCTAAATCGCTCAAACTCTCACTATTGAAAATAGACGCTCGCGCAAACAATCGCAATTGCTTTACACTTAACGTGTTACTTATCGGTGCAAATCAACTGGTTCTTATCCTGGCAAATCAATGTGTCTATCTTGCAATCAGCTGGTTCTTATCGCGGCAAATCACTGTGTCTATCCCGTTGCAAATCAACTGGGTCTTATCGGTTGCAATCAAACCGTCATGTGTCACCCAGTACCTTCTCCTCATTCACCTCATTCTCTCGGTTCTATTGGCACGAATGGTGCAGTCCAAATCGATGAGGGTATGCTGATGTTGGAGACAGGTAGAATTGTAGTGTCTCGTTGCCGATACTCTCATCTCCGGAATGTCGTGATGACATGACTCCTATGAGTCTGCAACACGACGGTTCCTCCTGTGAAACCCCTTTTTATTTACCAATTCCCCAATCCTGCCTATTACTATCATTATCTGGTATTGTATTGGGAAACTCGTTCGTAATCTTAGTCTCCGAGTAAACGTTAAATATGTCTACATACGCCAGTATGCGGCAGAGCGTTACACCAGGCAAAGCAGTCACTCCAAGTTAGATAAAGCCTCTTTTGCCCAACAATAACTCGCATGATTCCAGATAAGTAACTCTTCAGCAAGGTTTGGCAAAGTGTGTCAACCATCGCGTATAGCGTGTTAGCACATGTTTCAACTGATAGGTTATAAAGTTTCAGCCCTAAGCATTATACCGATGTCTTTCACCTATGAGTAACTTAAAAGTAACGGTATTTGTCGACAGTGTATCAACGATCGCGTAACGTGTTACAACACGTTACTCATATAGGCTAGAATAATTTTGGTCGCTAACATACCTCGGTGTCTCAACTTATGATTACTTACCAAGTAACATGTGTTGACGTCTGTCAACGATCCGCATAACTCTAACTTATGGCATCGTATTGGACGTTAAGTCATTACGCCGCATTAGCGTCGGAAATTTCAACATCAAAAAATTTGAGGACAACCGAAAGAGACAAGTTTAAAGCCAGCGGCAAACGACTATGGCAGTGTTTCCAGCGTCTCTCCTAATGTTATCAAAAACTTACCATAACGTATTCAACGTTGCCAGGGTAATGACATTTTCAAAAATCGGCATACGTGGCTAAAACGTCAAGGATGTGACTGCCTTTGATGGACATTCCAGGCACCCACCCAAGGGACCGCCATTCTTTAACCCAAGGAACCGCCGCTGGACGACACCTCAGCACCACTCACACAACTTTCCCGCATCTGACCCAGAATGTTACCCGTGTTTCCTCCTATCATCAAGATTGGGGTCCCGAAGCTTTCCCAATCCCTCATCGGTAGCTCCCTGCGAAGAAGCTGCACAGGAGGTACTCCCATGGAGTGGTTTTCAGATTCTTTCGTTTTTTGTTGCGGATGAATGTTTTACGTGGCGGAGCAAATCCTGCCACCAACCTCCGAATAAGAAGTAAACCAACTGCAGGGAGACGTCCCCAGACAAGTTGGCATAGATATGGATGGCCGTTGGCTCACAAGTGCTCCTCCGCCCTTGTCAGGTTTTGTTTTAATCCTCTGGTGTCCATATCCAAACACCCTCCTCACCAAAAATCTGTGGGGGAGCGTTTAGTCGCGCAACCGACCATGAAAGGTTAGTACAGGTTTCATGATACCTCTGTAGCAGTCACAGATCTTATTGCCTGACTGAGGTGAATCTGAGCATCCGAGCAGGATGAAAAACAAACCTGTCAAGGCGGATATCTCCTTGTGAGCAAACAGCCATCCATATCTCCTGCCCAACTGTGTCTGCGGACGTTCTCCTGCATGGGTTACTTTTTATTAGGAGTTGTGCAGATTTGCACTCGCCACTGTTAAACCCTTCTTCCGCAAAACTTACGAAAAGCATTTTTAAAAAATCTGAAAAACCATCCGTGGAGTACCTCCTGCACAGTCGCCCTTCGCAGGCAGCTACTCACCAGATGACGGGCAAGCCTTCAGCCCCAATCTTTGATGATGGGAGGAAACCACGGGGTAACATTCCCGGTAGATTCGGGAGAATGTCGATGGTGCTGATGGTGTCGTCCACCAGTCCGGCTCTCTTGGGTTAACCTGAGCGTCCCTTCGGGTGGTGCCTGAATGTCTATCCTAGAGAGGATGATCACCTGTCTCTTATCATCATCGAGCTCAGCTTTGACATCGTATTGCACACTCTCTGAGTTCGAACCGGTTCGGGAGATCATGGTGGTGTTACACTCTATTGTTTGTCGCTCTGATGTACCATCCCAAGGAGTTGCTGAACTGGTCCAATAAGCTGATCCAATATAATTGTAAACCACGGTCAACGAGCGGATTATGAGAAAGATTCGTACTCCTAGTTCATTTCCCTGGCTCTTTTATGCTCCGACTGAGGCGATGATCTCACTGAAGGATGAGTCTATGCACGCTCAAGTCTGTGGTTGATCAGTGCCCCAAGAAGATACTGTTGCGAATTCGCGCCCCGCGTGCGAACGACGCGTGTAGCCAAAACGGCCGCCTCGCCCACCGGAACGACATTCAGTCGTGACCTCGGAATACCGCCCGGAGCCAGTCACGTGGGGGTTAACCTCACCACAACTCAGTCCGCATTCTACCTGTGCAAAATAGTCCATCGCGAATGTCGATTTACCAAGTACTCGCGCGAGTAGCTACAGGGAGTGTACCACGCCACAGGCAACCGACACAACCGCTTAAGCAGTGTCGTTCCTTACAGGATAACCGAGCGAGTATCGCGGCACCTGGACGTCCGATTAATTACCGGATGTTAAACCCCACCAACCTTACGTGATGCAAGTGGAGATTCAATAAAAGGAGAGACGAAGCAAAGGAAACAGTCAACAAGCACATGCACATTTATTACGGAACACGGAAGCACTATATACAGTCAAGACAAGATGAACAAAACAAATGCAATACGACCGAATAAAGGGCAAATATTTACACACTTTAACAGTCTACTGTCGGGACTTGGCGCACATCACTCATACAAAAAGCAAAGAAAGAAAGCCACCTCACAGGCAAGGGCAGACAGTCCGTGACCAAAGTGCGTGATCCTGAGACGCCAGTCCACGAACGAGAAGGTCTACCCGCGTTCCTCTGACGCGATGGCGGCAACCGCAATGTTCGCAGCTGCGCCCCGACTCCGTCCCCTGCGTGGTCGGTGAGCACACTTCGCGGGTGCTCCGCGCAAGCAGTTTTTGGTGCACCATTAGGGGGCGGGCTCCCGCACACTATCGTCGAGCGTGGGGCGGGGGGGGATTGCGTTGATGCTCGAGGGAGGGAAGCTGGCGCTTGACCCCTACGACATGACCCCACACACCCTTGCAGACCGACGTCTTCACTTGACTCGACTAACTCTTACTTGCCCCGACCACCGCTGCATACTACCTGCGAACTCCCGAGTCGCCTTATGCTCCATGTTTATAGCGCACAGGAGGGAGCCTATATGCAATTTCAGAATCAACCGTTTCGGACGGGCCCCGCACCCTCTTCATCTTGGTGCGGCAAAAAGGGCGTCACCTCTTTTATACCGAATTCCTCTTAAAATTCCACGTTATCACGCCTGGGTCGATACCGCCCGACGTCGGCCCATGTGGACGGAAAATGGGGGTATGAGCCTTCTGATCGAATTTTCCTTCTGATAAGGCCGCCATTCGCTCGCAGGCTCTATGCGTTCGCACAATCGCCCAACGCTCGACGCACGTCGTTTGTGTTGACTGTGGGTGTCGATGTTGGAAGGAGATAGCGAAGTGTGGGTTTTCTGTGTGGTTTGGTGGTTGGGGTATCGTTTGATGGCATGGTATGACATTTTGCGGATGGATGTGAAGTAGATAGGGCTTTTGCGTTGTCGCTAATGGCGAAATAACAAGAGAAAGAAAATGCTAAGTCGCACGCCCGATGAAGTCACACATATTCCCTCTATACAACGTTTGGTAACTACACATGAACTTACGCATATATCTCACCTGAGGATCTTTTAATGTATGCGAAATTTCCACACCTAACATACATTCGAGTCTGGGGATTTCAATGGCATCGACTGGAATGATAGGAATGTATGAGATGTCTGTTGATCCCCAGTGGTCAGACGGGAACAATACACTAAGTTCCTTAGATATTTCAAGAAAGTCATGGACTATGGTGGCGGTTCTTTTCAGCACCCACCAGCCATTCGCGATGGTATTTTCACGCTGGACAGTGTCAACGGAAGATTGACCTGTCCTCTGATGTCGCTGAGAGCATATCCAACTGCAGTGTTACCGGAGTGCTCATTCCTAATCTTGACCACCGGCTTTTGAAGCAACTCTGAAGTTGCACTTATAATCCAGGGAATGGTACCATACTACGATTGCAAGCTCAAGATAGAGGTTAGCTGAGGGTTGCGACAAAGCTGAGTAGAGTTGGGGCTGGTGCTGGAGGCCTGAAAGTTGTGGAGTGCCTTCAGACCACGCCTCCGTGAGTTGCTGGTGGATGTCTTGAACTCACCTGCAGAAAGAACTTTTGTAGTCTCTCACAGGACGCTGGGAATACCATGACCAGTTCGCGCAGGCGAATTGCAGAGCTGAGCTGTCACGAGCTGATGCTTAAACTTATACGTGCCGCTTAAGGTACAATGCTGTGTCGAGGAATCTGTGAGGGGGAAGAGCACACCTCTGTGGTCAATATTCTATCCGCTTCCAGGGAATTCCGGCATTGCATTCATCCAAGCCCGTCCCTCGGTTGTACGCATAGAGCAGAGATGATAGGCTTGACAGAAGTCCAATTGTGGGCCCCTGGGCGCGTACTGACATTATACCAGCTATCACCAGCTCTGTCGAGTTGACATCAAGCGGTTTACATCCCTGTGCCTGACCCTACAATCACTGTGGTCACCCTTCGTGTGGAAACAGGCCCCGGTAACCAGTTGAATGGAAAAAACTCCCAACGATCCTTGTTCTGTGGTCTACTTGGAGCACCAATGGCCGACCACAGCTCATGCCTCATGGTTGCAGCAGGTTGATTAGCATCTCAATGAGATTGGGATGGGCCTGGCGGAGGCCTCTGGAGTACCGGTGGAAAGTGGATGCAGCAATGTTCTGCTCCGGCGCATGCTCCCATACCTGACCTGACCTGAACATTTCAATAACCGTTGAACATTTAGCTTTCATATTGCAGATATCTATTCCTCATGACATTATCTCAACCCCATTTGATCATGGCAGTGATTGGCTGAATTATGTTGCCATGGCAACCATCTCAGTAACTTGGCTTGTGTTTGTGATATTTCAAAAAACATTCAGGATTTACCTTTTACACAGATCTATTCCTCATACCACCCAAAAGGCAGGGAGCCTAGAGCATCAGGCCTTTGTTGTTCGTAATATGTAGCGGTAGATGGCACAGAACTGCAAAACAATAAGTATAACCAATGTGTCAAATTGTTTTAGAAAGTGCAGCGTACCCGATTTTTGACCGGTGGTGGAAGGTCAGTTTGGCTGGATAAAGTAGCTGACGGTGTTGAAATGTCTGCATGTCTCTCATCTCGTCTAGATTTCGTTTTTCCTTCCAATGTTCGCAAAAACTCCTACACAGACATAAATATAAATGCTGTTAAACATATTTTGGTAAGTTCTGTTGATAAATAAGTTGCATCTCAGTGTTGTCGAACATACAATATCTTTGCTGAAAAGAATAGGGTAAAATCTTAGTGAAATAACTTCCGCACAACCCTGAATAACTGTTACCAATAACAGTTATTCACAATAACAAAAATGTACAATAACACATTTACTTTTCCTGCATTGATATGCAAACAGAATAAAGTTATTACATCTCTTGACTGTGGCAGCTCATCAGCAAGAGCCTCCGAATTACTCAATGACCAGGACAGGTCATTAAAGGCTGCAGACTATAAGAGTACAATCTATTTATGATGGAGCAAGTGTTTGTATGTATGAATGTACAGTATGTCCACTGTATACCCATTGGTTGGACAGCTGGCCTGAAGCCACCCACAATTGTAACCCCAAAAAGATCATACATCCACCATTTTGGTGCTATGGTAAGCCTCTTCGTAAATGTCATATTCACAATCGCAATAACCTCCCTATAAGTTTTCCGTTCAATGTAAAACAACCTAAGTGACTGTTAAAAGGATCATCAAATATCGAAAGGTTGGAGCCCACAGGCATCATGGGCCTTTTGTTCCCACAAGTGTCGGACGACGAGGACGAAAAGATCTCCACGTCTGCCGGTGGTTAAAAAGTTGATTTGTTATTGTATCTCATCTCGACTTTCTTTCCTGTAATTTTCTACATTCCGTTTATTTCCCTGTCAGATTCAGTTTTCCTTTTCAAGCCACCAATTCCATGAATTCTGTACATTTTCCATGATTGTGGAAAATCACTGGCTCAATACAACCCCACTAGTTCATTTTATGCTCATAATTCAGCTCTCATGCATTTGTTAACGAATAATGATTATTATTACCTCCGCCACCGAAGGTGAAGGAGGTCATGTTTTCACCCCTTTCTGTCTGTTTGTCTGTCTGTCTGTGTGCAGGATATCTCAAAAGGTTGTGGACGGATTCGGATGACATTTTGTGGGCAGGTTCGGTGTGTGACAAGGACGACATGATTAGATTTTGGTGAAGATCCGGATCTGAATCCGACTTCTAGAATTTTTTTAAGTGATTCTTCACCACTGAGAGATCGGGCCAAAAAAGATATGTAGTATGACGTTTCAAAAATGTATGGGACCCCGATATGTTATCGTGGATCAGGAATTACGTGGTGAAGGTACGCGCTCTACCGACTGCCCTTCTCGTTTTCCTTTGCTTTAACCTGTTGCCCATTCTTGAAGCCATCCAGAAACCTCACCAGCAGCTCATCATCTTCTTCTTCTTCTTGTGCTGATTTGTGATTCCTGACTTTTTCTTCTGGAATTCATGGCTGCTTGCCGGAGCTGTACCAAACACGATTCACAGACACTCGATGACCAGCGAGTTGACTCTGCGTCTCGGGCATGCAGCAGAACGACCCACACACTGCCATCGTCCATTCTGAGAGCGTCAAATCTACCATTCATAGCAGACTGCACACGCACGCACACATTCATTCATTCGTATGTTAAAAGAATATGGGGCGTTTATAAATAAATAAATTTAAATAATAATAATAATAATAAATAATCTATCTATAATTCCAGCAATCTCTTGTGAGTGTGTGTGTGTGTGTGTGTGTGTGTGTGTGTGTGTGTGTGTGTGTGTGTGTGTGTCGTGGTTGTGTGACCGCTGTTTCTCGACAACCACTGGTCCGATCTAATTGAAACTTGCCAGGTATATTGCTGGGGCCTGGATGTGCCTTTTCCAAGGTTTGATATTAATCGGACAAGTTGGTTCCCAAGTTATGCCCAATTTATCTTACCAAAGCAAATGACAGACACGGTGCTCCATGACGTCACAATGACGTTCACAATCTTTTTCTTTTTTTTGCACGTACGGCCACGCACTAGTAATAATAAAAGGCAGAATTTTTTTACTCTACACTATTTTTAATACACAAGTTGAAGCTCATAGAGAGTTCTTGTTCTCCTCTCTCTCCCCCCATACTCTTCACCGATGCTGCCCAAGCAGCTTCCTGAGGAAGGGTTATACAGTACTGGGTGGTTTGCCACTGCTTTCCCAGTACTAGTTCAGGCAGGAATTTGGAATTTGTTCAGGATGCCGGCGATAGCTCGCCTACTCTTCGCGAAGAACACCATGGGATCTTTAATGTCCACTAATGGCGGAAAATGTGATGCCCAGTTTAATGTCCAACCGAGGGACGGCACACGCATTGATGAATCACCCAACCTGTGAAACATCGGGTTGACAGTCTAGAGCCAGGTCGGGATTCGAACCCAGGCTAGACAGCCTCGAGGCGAGTGTGCGAACCTCTATCCTTAACGTGTGCCGGAACTAGTTGGTGGAGGTTAAAGATCCCATGGTGTCCCTCACGAAGAGTCGGCAAGCCATCGCCGGCATCATGAACCTATTCCAAATTCCTGCCTTAACCGACAGAGGGCACTGCTGATCAGCCAATGACGTCATCCGCAGCCTTGTGACACATACGAAAAAGAAGAAGAAGAAGATGTAGGTGAAGATAAACACAGAGTCAAAGCACCAAATTTAAGTTGAGAGTTAACGGGTCTGTGTTTGCACCAAATTCAAATATTATATTATTCAAATATTATTCAAATAACGCATTTGGCCTACCTACATAAGTATATTTTACCTTACGGACAAAAAAATATATATTAAATAAACCACATTGACCTCAATCAAGACAGCGTAATGCCCGTACGGGACTTACACACGGTTGGACAAACCGGAAGTGCTTGCTCACGGTCATTGTTTAATGTCGTTTCTCATATTTAATAAGTGCATAAATAACTCAACATTTCAACTTGTTCTTAGGTTTTTCACGTGAGGAAGTTCAATGGATCAAAGTAAAAGTAAATAATAAAAGAGGGGGGAAAACCACAGCCGAACTCAGAAATCGGTATCCTATACACCCCGAAAGTACTGTTGCTGAAGGACGAGATTAATGTGAAATAAAAGCCTGAAAGCCGCAGCGATTGAATAGGAAAAATAAACAGGATTAAAAGAAATCCGGCTGCATTGGTCTTACTTTAATTTTTTTTTTTAATTTACAATTCCCCACAGGTAAAGTGTGCGAAATAATTACAATTTATAATGGATTAATTTTTTCATTTCTGTCTGAAGACGACAGACTGACTCATCGATGGATCATAAGGTTAGGGTTGGGTAAATATGAGTGAAATTTTGTGCATAGCATTTTCTGCGGCCGTTTTCCATGCTGAATCCAAATCTGATGGATTTTTTTTTTTTACCTCCGATGACCTTTGACCCCCGGAACCTTAATTTATTCAAAATGGCGGCCAAAAATTGACCTTTTTCATGTTTTCCTTCTCTAATGTGACTAATAAAGCTTGTAATATATCATTTCATATGTTTTTCAGGTCAAGGAATACGCTAATCACATTTTCAGATTGATTGGATGTTCCATAGGACCGAAATAAAGCAATTTAGGAAAAAGGAAGACTTGAAGAAAAAGAAAAATAATAGGCCCTTGAATACTATACAAACTTGCAAAAAGCACAAAGGACCTTTGACCCCAGACGGTCTATATTTACTGAGTA
>CM068958.1:23674580-23687792 GCA_035128595.1 Eptatretus atami | reverse complement strand
GCAGCGCACACATGTAATTCCCGTTAGACACAGGTAGGGGGCCCTAACTACAAACACATACTTATCGAGATAACTAAACTTGGGGACTGCTGTCTGTCTGTGTGCACAAGGTTTCCAAATTCGTAACAATATAACCACGATGTATTATATATGCATATAATCTGTACGCATGTACGTCGGGTTATTTTTAATATGAAATAGGCAAAGCCGAGAAACAAATGAAACACAGTGGGTTCTAGGTTTCTTCTTCTTCTTCATTGTGTCCAGTGGAGGCTTGAGCATGCGTCAAAGTAAAATAATTTTTATCTCTGGTTTGTTATCCCGGTTGTCTTGATTGGTTTCTAGTCTACAAAAGATATCAGTAAACGAAAATTGCTTTTCCTTTTATTTTGCCAAATAGACCCAAACACGGTGGTGTATAGAGTTTCTTCTTCTTCTTCATTTTGGTTCCGGAATCGGCTCAAACGTGCGTTAAACACAAATTATTATTTTTATCTCTTGAACATTTAATGGAACCGGTAGCTCGAGGGAAATGTATTGCAAAGCAATTCTCGCTTTTGCTTATATTTCTTTCCCTCTTCCTCGCACTCTGTAGTCGCTGCCAACACAATAAATCCGTTCGGGGAACAACTGTCGCAAGATTATGGAGGAAAACTGAAAACGACAACCATGACAGCATTGTTTGCATGGAGAAGCCATGTTGTTAAGCGGTGCTGAGCACTCCGTTCCGTTGCTAAGCGATAGTAAGCTCTTGCATAGTCATCACTCCAATTGATTACATTAATTGACCCTCTCGCTCTGTGACGAGGAACGCGAGGCCTCCTCATAACTGAACATTCGTGTGAATGAATATTTGTTCTGGTTCCACTTAACCACCACCACCACCACCACCAATGAAGCACAAAGGTCTTCACCCGCACAACCACCGTGAAGGATCACAACATGCTTTACGCGAGACGCCGCTCATAGAGAGCTCGGCGTTGTTGTTGTTCTTCTTCTTCTTCTTGTGAAGACAAAACCTTAATCTCAAGGACTCATAGACCATGGGCCACCGTAGACCCCCATCCCCCCCCCCTGGGGATTTTTGTAGACTATGTTTTTCAGATAGCCTGACTCATGCCCTAGCACAATCCGGTTGTCTGCAAAAAAATCGGGGGTGGGTGTGGTCGTGACACGCCCCGCAGTAACCCACCCCCCATTCTGAAATAAGGAATTTGGTCTCCGTAAATATCTTCGCTATACCTTAGGCTAGGACGCTGAAATTTCTCATACTTACCCGTTGGGTCGTCTTAACTGAAAATCTCAAAATTAAATCCAAGATGGCCGCTATAGTGACGTCATTTCTGAAAAAGTCATTTTCAGGCTGTTTTTAGACCTAATTTTGGAATTTGTCATTTTCGGATGTTTTTTCTTTAAAACATGCATAATTTCTGTTGTTCACTAGCTCTCTGCCATCATACATGTAAGTATTCACAGATTGTTGAATTGATGTTGATGTTTATTGATTTCTGTTATTTCAGTTTAATGAGACTTTTCAATGGCAGACAAGAAGAAAACAGATGAAAAACCCTTGAAATTAAAGGCCAGCTCACGGTCTAAAGCCAAACATTCGCATGAAGGCTTATCCTGTATTATACACTATGTGAAACACACCTCAGTAAAAAAGTTAGACCACTTTCAGATGTTAGTTCTCGAAGATAGAAGAAACAGTGGAACTGCGACAGAAGAGAGCTAATGCCAGTGAAAGGCTTGATGATATATGTATGGAGGTACCAAAAACTTTCTACAAAAACGTGCACGGAGCGCACAGATGGTGTAATACAAATTTCACGAACACGTCCCGCTTCCTCAAAAGAAAGGGTCCTGTGAAGACAATGAAGTACCATGTAGCGCCAAGAGACGCAGATCCTCAGAATTGGCTGCAATATTATTTCCTGCGAACAAATGTCTCTTCTGCGACAGATCACGTAAAAAGGTACAGGGGAAGGAAGAGAGGCTTGTAAGTGTGTTACAAGTAGCGCAGAAGAGTCAATCAAAGCGCCGCTGAGAAAATGAAAGATGTATATATAGCGAAAGAAGATGTTGATTTAATCGCCCGTGAGGCACACTACCATCCGTCGTGTCGTAAGCATTATACACGCACAGATGATCGGCATGAAAAAACTGATGTCGACACTTCTGTCGTGGAACAACAGAATGCTCATGCAGCTGCATTTGAGCATGTCTGCCAATATGTTGAGAACAGCATTATCCATGGGGCTAACGTTGAAAGAGTACAATGCTCAAGGACCGATATTTGCAGTATATGTTGAGCAATAGCCCCGAATTTTACAATGTCAATTACAAAACTGACAAGATAAAAGCAAAGTTGACAAAGAAATTTGGAAGCAAAATACAGTTTTGGCAACCTATTACAGGAGTGAACTTGTGTATTCGAAGGAAGTTCCAAAAGGTCAGGCCATCGAGTCTGCATTTGAGGTTGCTGCATCCGACTGAAACGCCTTGAAGAAGCAGCACTACTCCTAAGAAGACTTATTCTTGGCTCCAAAGAAGAATCCACAGAGATGTCTTGGCCACCTTCACCGAGCTTCTTACTTAGTGGAATTATCACCCACCTACTCAATTGCAAGATTTTCTCTCCTGGGTGATTACTGGAAAGAAATTTGCAGATGCGTCGACGAAAAGAAGCAGATTGGTTGATTCCTTTGCTGAAGATATTTGCCAAGCTTTGACAAGAGGCAATGGACAATGCCCAAACACCTTCTTCTGGGTATGCACTAAGGCATTTGACTGGTAGTGCTGAAATAGTCACTCTATTGAATCGATATGGACACTGTGTTTCCTACTCTCGTTTGCTGGAACTGGAAACGGCCATGTGTAAGAGCATAGTGGAGAGAGGCGTTATTCCACCTCAATTCAGCCAGCCGGAAATGTTGTTAGTCATCTATGCTGGGACAATTTTGACCTGAACGAAGAAACACCTTCGGGTACTGGCACAACACACACGGCCCATGGGATAATGATCCAGGAGGTTCTTGTAGATGCTTGCAGCAACCCCTCTTGCATTCAATTCCCGTTCTCAAGAACAAGCAGCGCTCATGGTTTACAATCCTCAAGAGATAGAGCCATGTTTTGTCAATACCAAGACTGAACCATCCCTTGTAGTATGCATCAGTGATTGTGGAGGAGCTACATTCGACTCAAGAGGAAGCAGACACAAGGATGATTCTGCACTGCCTACATGTGGCTTCACATTCCTCATCTGAGTCCACAATTGTAATTAGATCACACAGACACAGATGTATTCTTGTTGCTGCTGAATTTGCGCAAGATATTCAACAGCGAGTGTTATTTGACACAGGAGTCGGCAACAAACACGGATGATTGACGTTCATCGTGTAATCGCAGAAGCTGGAAAAGATATCTGTTCAGCACTACCAGCGTTGCATGCATTTTCTGGGTGCGACACAACGAGTTCATTCGTACGAAAGGGGAAGCTTCTTCCTTTGAAGACTCTTAAAGATCATCCAGATTTCTTGGCTACGTTCCTCTCATTAGGAAGTTCACCTGATGTGAGTGATACTCTTTATCAGACGTTAGAGCACTTCACATGTTTGTTGTACAGGAAGAAGTCAACATCATCTTGATATCAACAAGCTACGTACCGAGCAGTTCTTGGAGAGGTTCAAGCCAAAATCTGGATCATTGTTGACCAGTTACAATGGAGTTGACTTGAGCATACTACCTCCATGCCGGGCATCACTGCGGATGCACATACAGAGGGCTAATTACCAAGCACTGGTCTGGTGCAGGGCAGACCAGGCTATGCCAGATGTACCAACGCCAGATGGGCACGGTTGGTGCATAGTAGATGGCGAATTGGATTTCCAGTGGACGAAGGGAGATTTGATGCCGAAAGAGCTTGTGTATTTGTACGATGAACCGAGAAGATGAGAGGAAGAGGAAGAGGACCTTCCAGAAGTTGAGAGTTATTGAAGATGTCATTTTTGAAGATACAGAGGAATAATTTTCCATGTTTGCCTTCGTGCTAGTCCGTTATTATTATAGCCAGTACATTGGAACTTATAGAGAACACTGCCACGAGTTTCACCACATGAAGGTTGTTAGCTGTTAGACTCTACTGTACCATTTGAATATACCAATGTCACAAGTTTAAACTTGTCTTGATAGCTTAGAGAACCTGGACAACATATATATATGGCGGATTTATTGTTTATCAAGATATGCTTCAATAATCCTTGATGTTTGTCACTAATGCTGAGATTTGCTAATTGGAAACGATATTGGCACATGCAAAATAAAACGTATCATTTCAATTTGATTTCAGTTCAATTTATAGCGATGGTTAATTGATAATATGACAAGTGATTGATATTCATATCCGTGTGATAATGAGAGCATCTGAATTAATTCTTGCTGTAATAATCAACATGTCGGAGATGATTGGAGAAAAATGCTCAAATATCATTTTCTGTTATGACTCACTGTGACGTCATTGATCTTTGGTCAATTACATTTTCTTCATGTTTTTATAAAGAACAGCTTTCTAAATACAGCAAGGTGAAATTCAGCAGGATTCACTCAAAAGTACACAAGAAAATAGCAAAATCTCACCCCACCCCCATTCCTAAAATTATCAAAATTGCGTCAGCAAGTACATTAACATATCCTATATTTTTATTCCACCAAATTCTGCTTGCAGACAAGCAGATTTCAAAAAGACATATAACAGGCTATTCAAAAATGATAGTCTGCAAAAATCCCCAGGGGGGGGGGATGGTTTCGACTATTGGCCCATGGTCTATCAGCTATTGTATATACAAGATCCCGATCTCCTTAAATACTGAGCACATGTACACATCCTCACATAGACGGTGCCTTTTGAGAGCGTCTATCATGAACTTTTAAATATATTCGCACATTTGCTTTAAAGTTTCGAAAAGTTCACGTTACTATTTAAAGATTATTCCATTTATCGTATTGTAATTTCGTAAATACATTATTTATTTCGTAAATACACGATATATCGTAAATACGTAAATACATTATGACGGGTTTCGCTATTGGCTTAATGAAGGCACGTGACAAAATATCGGAAGTTGTTGTTGTTGTTGTTTTTTTTTAGCCGACAAATCTTAGGACGCTGCTCTTGGACACATTTGTCCTTGTTTCCTTTATCGCAGGAAAAATAAAGCGATCCTCAACGGTGGATACTTTTAAAGATTTTATGCTTGTGTTTTATATTCGTCGGAAAAATAATTTGATTTTGTTTCGAATATAAATATCTGTACACTTTCCGATGGCCATGATGGAATAGTTAGCAACAGAAACTACACGTAGGGATTTGATTTTTTTTTTCTCCCCCACACATTGCTTATTGTGCTGATATCTTTTGCAAAGTATTGTTTGTTTGTTTTCATGGAAACAAATACTACCGATATTTTTTTTTTTCAACAAATGACCAGTTTTTGGATTCAAAAGAGAAAGGAAAGAAGGAAGTCACCCGAAAGTGGAAAGTGATTGGTTGTTGGAGGATACAGGTGTGCGATCCCGCAGGTACGACTTCACGGATCCGTGAAATGTGTGCATTGAATCACGAATTGTGACGTATAGTGCGATTGATGCATGATTGAGCGCTCTTTTGCCTCTGTATGGGTTATTTTTTTTTGCCATAAATGTTTCAGTTATAAATCATAAATGTTGAAACACCAGGTTGATGATTTGTAGGTGGGTCAAGATTCGAACCTCGGCTCCACAACGCAAAAAAGGTGTGAGTGTCCTATACGTCCAGACAATCATCCAGCCCCATTGTTGTAATGTGAGCACGTGACCTTTATGATTGTCGTGTCACAATTGAGTGCTGCTCATCAAGGTGGGTCTACACTGGCTGATGTGTTGTGCTGAAAGCATGTCTTCTCGTGGATTTTATACCTTTTCTTTACAAACCGGCAGGTATACATTGGCAGACTTTTATACAGATTCCTGTGCCTCCTGAACTCTTACCCTGCACCTTTACCCCCATTGGCAAAGGGTATGCAGACTTGTCTTGGTGAAATATCCCACATGAAACGACGTGCATTTCAGATTACAAATGGGGATTACAGGGGGGGGTGAATGCCCACCTGAACGAGGTGTCCAGGTGGCATAACCGAAAGGAGACTGTTTGCACTTGCTTGTTGTGCAGAGGTTCTTCTTCTTCTTTTGAATGCAGCACAAGTTTTGTGGGGCAGCAAGGTTGGCTGAGGGCATGGCTGTGCCACTGATGCAGTGGCACTGTCATGTGGGTTCTGGCAGGAATTTGTAATTTGGCGATAACTCGCCTGCTCTTCGCAAAGGACGCCGTGGGATATTTAACCTCCACCAACTTATTCCGGCAGAAGGGATGTCTGTTTGATGTCCATTTAAGGAACAGCACACGTATTGATCAATCACCCAGCTTGTGGAACACTAGCATGACGGTTTATAGCTGGGTCAGGAATCGAAGCCAGGCTCGACAGCTTGGAGGGGGAGTGTGCGTACCCTCAAGGTGATCCTGCCAGCCCAACCTCTTACGGTGACTGATTAATTCCATGACAGATTCTTTGTTCAAAGGAAATTTTGAGTTTGTCAAACTCTGGCAAAAGCTTCACTATGTGATAACTCAATATTTATTAAGGCATTGTCAAGGTGAAGTCATTTATGTTCTCCACACTTGAAGAACCTACAGCATGCTGCTTTGGCAAGGTGGGAGTTGAGGAGATAGAACACAGACCATGGCATAAGAGAATGAAAAGAACATCAGAAAGGAAAGGGGAGGAGTGGAACACACCATCAGCAGGGTAGAGGGACGTGCACCAGAGGGAGATTTGGAGGAAGAAAGGACACATGGGAGTGGGACGAGGACACGGGGTGAACAAGCTGGATATTCAGTTTGTGCAAGAAAATGAAATCACTAATCTCAACGCAAGCCTGATTTACTAAACAACCCCCAACTGATTTCTTTCTCTCTCTCACTCTCACTTGCTCTGATGAAGGGTAAGGCCTGAAACATCAGCTCTTTCCATAGCGGATCAATCACCATTTAATGTATTTTATTTCCAACAAGCAAATACCACCCATTGCCTTCGCTAACAGGAATACTAAAGGGGGAGGGAGAAAAAGAGGGTGGAGGGGGGGAGAGAGACAGCAGGGAGAGGATGGAGGGAGATCGAGGAGGGGTGGAAGAAGGGAAGACAGTGTGAGGTGAGAGGAAGGGAAGGCAGACGTGTGGTGGAGCGTTACTTACCAGCCAGACGCGTCTGGAGCCAAGCTACCGGAGACAACACGTTGCGTGGAAACAAACCCTGCCCGGACATGTCCAGAGACAAACCCATCTAGACATAACCATCATCAGGATATGTCCAGAAACGAGAGAGAAGAGGAAGCGAAGGGAGGAGGGTGCTACACTGGATTGGGAAGAAGGAGAGAGAGGAGAGAGAGAGAGAGAGAGAGAGAGAGAGAGAGAGAGAGATGTGCTTTAGGAACAACACACACACACACACACACACACACACGCTTGGCTGATATTGGCAACAACCCAAAAATCATAAATACCTTTCACCGAAAAACAACATTTCATTTATATGAGACATTTCAGGGGTATGTTCACAAACATTAATCTTTATAAATTGTGTGTGACGGGTGGAAAAAAATATTTGGCTCGGTAATTTAGAAAACACATTAATCCAGCGAACAGCTCGGAAATCGGGTTTTATTACACAACTCGCTCGGGGTGACGGGGCACGAACCGCTTGCTCGGGGTGACGGGGCACGAACCGCCGTCGGGGTTGACTGCACAACCGCTCGCTCGGTGTGACGGGCACACGGCTCGCCGAGGGTGACGGGCACGAACGCTCGCTCGGGTGAGGGGTACGAACCGCTCGCTCGGGGGACGGGGCCACGAACCGCTCGCTCGGCGGGGTGACTGGGCACGAACCGCTCGCTCGTCGGTGCGGGGTACGAACCGCTCGCTCGGGGTGGACGGGGCACGAACCGCTCGCTCGGGGTGACGGGGCACGAACGCTCGCTCGGGTGACGGGGCACGACAACCGCTCGCTCGGGGTGACGGGCACGAACGCTCGCTCGGGTGACGGGGCACGACCGCTCACTCGGGTAACGGGGCACGAACCGCTCGCTCGGGGTGACGGGGCACGAACCGCTCGCTCGGGGTGATGGGGCACGAACCGCTTGCTCGGGGTGACGGGGCACGAACTGCTCGCTGAGGGTGAGGGGGCACGAACCACTCCCTCTGAATGATGTGGCATGGCAAAAGCATCCGCAGTGAGTGGACGATTCACTCAGAACGATGTAGCGCAGGACCACTATCGACTGTAAGGTCACTTAAGCACTCATACAAGCACTCCAATTAAATGGTTGATAAGGAACGGTTGGCCAGGCTGTCGCAGCATATCATATCGGACACCTTTAACTTTAAAGCTGGTCTTCACTACGCACACAGCAGTTAATGAAATAAAATGAATTCGTTCAAATAATGACTTTATCCACA
Organism: Eptatretus atami; assembly: GCA_035128595.1. Taxonomy (NCBI): domain Eukaryota; kingdom Metazoa; phylum Chordata; class Myxini; order Myxiniformes; family Myxinidae; genus Eptatretus; species Eptatretus atami. The sequence goes on along the minus strand of CM068958.1, from coordinate 23,679,247 downwards.
AAAGAGTTGCAGCTTAATGCAGAACAACCCTGGAGACATCGCAAAGTTCAATCGCCCGTGAAATAAATATTGCAGAAAATCCGCCATTTTGCCTGTTCATCTGTGAACGCCTCATGTGGTACATCGGTTTGGGGTCCGCGCAAATGTTATAACTTTTTTTTTAAACGCCCGTTTTTTTACCAGATTTGCTTTGACTGCCTGTAGAGCACCTCGTGAAACCTCCGAAAATATAGGCACAAATCTGGTAGATGCTATGGATAAGCAGTCCCTCTGGGGGACAGGGCATGAGCTCCAGCAGTGAATGCATTAAATCATATCGCTCAATGAAGCTAGTTAATTTTGGCACGTTCCTAAATTTTTTGTTCACTCAATATAATTCTCAAAACAGTAAAAAAATATAAGTTCAATGCTTTGGAAATTTCACTTTTTGTTGTGTATCGATGGAGAAGGAGGGAGCATAGCCTTGTCGCCTGTGATACAAACATTGCAGAAAATCCACCATTTTGCCTGCTCGTCTGTTCACGCGTCACGTGGTACATCAGTTTACTATATTTTAGTGCTTGCATGAGTGCTTAAGCCACATCAGTACGCGCAAGCCTTATAACTATATTTTAAAATGTCTGTTTTGTTTTTTTTACCAGATTTCCTTTGATTTTCTCTAGAGCACCTCGCAAAACCTCCGAAAATATAGACATAGATCTGGCAGACGCTATGGCTAAGCATTCCCTCTGGGGGACAGGGCGTGAGGTCGAGCAGTGAATGCATTAAATCATGTAGCTCAATGAAGCTGGTTAATTTTGGCACGTTCCTAATTTTTTGTTCACTCATTATTTTTGAGTTCACCCTAATTTTTTGTTCTCCAAACAGTAGAAAAAGATAAGTTTAATGCTTTGAAAATTACACATTTTCTTGTGTATGTATGGAGGAGGGAACATAGCCTTGCTTGCTTGAAGTAAATAGGAATATCGACTGAGTTCTAAGACTCGTTATTTCTTTAAATTATCAGATTTCACAACATATTTCGACACTTATTTAGTCCGGACGATATCCGATCCTAAAAAGCGAAATAATATTTTGATGATATACTTTAATTATTCCGTGAGAATAGATCGTGGAAAATCGTATCATATCGTGCATGAAATCGCTCCAAGCTCCTAATTTGAAAACTTTCGTACTTACAAAAGCGATGTGTACAGCAATTTGTAGCTACGATGAACAGGCATTTTTGCGATAATATGAGTGAGGAAAGTGGGAAAAAAAAAAAACTTTATCGTTAAGAAATTGTTGCGGCCTGTTCCAAGTCAAGTCATGGTTGAACAGGCTAAAAAAACACATGGTGGCTTCAGGCCCCAGCGAGGTTACTCAGGAAATGCCTTAAGACTCCAGAGAGTGAGGTGACCAAGGATCACCTGATGAAGGATATAATTAAATAAGGCTGTTGATTGTCTTCAAAAGGGGTATTTTAATTAACCCAAACATCCAATTTTCATTCATGCACTTCCTTGGAGTTTTCTTAGTATGCATGCAAAGTTTCAGGCTGAGAAGTTTTATGGTTTTGGAGTTATGGAGGAGACACACAGACACACACACACACACACACAGACATTTATTAATACAGATTTATTTGGATATAGGTGCAATATCCCAATCATAGAAGTGGAAAGGAAAACGAGGGAAGAAGTGAAATGATACAAAAAATTTTTTTTTACGAAGAAGAGGGTTAGTCGGTGAGTGTTGGGGGTAGTGGGTGGGGGTGGTTGGTGGGGAAACCTGGAAAAAGGTCCTTTAGGAGGGTGAATGAGGGGGGTCGAAAAGATCATGGATAAGGATAGGCGATGACCTGAGATGGTGCTGAACAGCTGTCTTGAAGGCCTGGAGGAAAGAATGAGATTGAACATAGTGAGGAAGTTGGTTCCACAGATGGGGGGGGGGGAATGAATGAATGTGTAAAGGTGAGCAGTGATTCTGGATATTGCAAGTTTCACCAGAGTTAGGTTACTGGCAGACTGCATGTGTCCTACAGAAACCTGGGGGTTTGCGGAATACCACGTAAAGAGCAGAGGGCGCAAGATCAGAAAGGAGGCGAGAAAAGACCGAGACCAGCGACTTGTCTGTGATGGGAAAGTGAGAGGCCCATAGACTTGGCTTCATCACATGAGATTCCGATGTTCTTAAAGGCCTCGGTTTCCACGGCATCAAGCTGAGCAAGATGTGAGCCACATGAGTCACCCCTGAGAGGAGAGCAGTACTCCATCATGCTGTGGATGAAGACCTTGTAGGTGGATAGGAGTTCAAGTGTGTTTTTACAACAGAGTATGTCCAGTTGGTGGCAGGCTTTGGAGGCCAAATTCGAAATGTAGTTTGCTCAAGAAAGATCATGGCTGATAGTGAGACCCAGGAGTTTGAATGACTGAACTTCCTCAAGAGGATTTGTTAAGGAAGTTGTTTGGCAAAAGGAGGCGGGGGGGGGGGGGGGATTTCCTGACGATCCTTTTTGAGAGATAAAGTGTGAGATTTGTTAAAATATGTCGAGGTAGAAATGCCCATGGTGATTGCAGGCCATCGTTCCCACTGGTTGCATTCTACAGTGACAGAAAAGAACTGTATAAGGTGAATACGGCCCAAAAGGAAAACTCGTAGCCATTTGAAACACTCCACCTAGTGCTAGTGCAAGACACGTGATAAATATAATTTTGATTTGAGCTTTATCTTTTTGTTCCAGGATCCTTTGTGAAGATGGCATCATCACAAGGTAAGTAATCATTTTACCTCTGGTAGCTTGTACATGTTGCTGCGTTTAAAAGCCTTGGGAGTAACTGCTGAAATCTATCTGTCTGGGTTCTTCCTGACATCTTTGGTCTTTGTTCCTTCCACATTTATTTTGAATGTTTTTTTTTCACAATTCTCTTTATTCATTCTAATTCTTGTTTTTCTTCCCTTTCATCTCTTTTACTCTCTATTCCTCTCTTTTGTTGTCTTTCTTTCTGAGAAGTGAATTCTTGCAGAAATTTTCTGGAAGGCTCACTTGGCTATGCCTGGATGGGTTTGAGGGTTGTGGAGTAGCGGCTGAAACCCGAATCCTATCCAGGTTCCTCTTGATGATTCCATCTTTGCTCTTGACTTCTTTGGGTTCCTTCTTGGTCTTCCGTTCCATTTTATTTCCCTGTTATCTATTTAGTGGCAACCCATGTATCAATTTAGAATATCTTTGTGTTATGCTTTTAAGATCCTCGTGGAGGATCTCTAAGTCTTACTCACGTTGTTCTTCATCTTCTTCTTGTGGACTTTTTTGTTTCACAGCCTACAGTTTTCATCGAAACTTCCTGAAACTTGGCATATACATGTAAAATACCCTGCGCAGACAGTAACCATCTCCGATTTTGAAAATTCCTCCTAGAAAAAAAGTTATGACGTCAAAATATCTCCGCTAATGGAAATCGCCTAAAAAATTATCTCCGAAACTAGGCAAGCTTTTTGAATTCTGTTTGCGGGAATCGAACAGGGCATTAGCAGAGATGAATTACCGCACATATGATACATCACCATGACGTCTATCAATTTTTATGACGTCATTCCTATTTTTGACATTTTTTGTTTCACAACCAGAGTTTTCATCGGATCTTCGTGAAACTTGCCATGTATATGCAGAAAGGCCACGCGCAGCAGTAACCATCTCCGATTTTGGAATTCTTCCTAGAAAAAAAAGTTGACGTCATATTATCGCCGCTAATGGAAATCGCCTATACCATTATCTCCGAAACTAGGCAAGCTGTTTGAATTTTGTTTACGGGAATCAAGCCGGGCATTAGCACAGATAATTTATCACAAACCTGATACATCACAATGACCGTCATATTCGTTTTTATGACGTCATCATTAAGAGGACGAGGATCTTAGCTCATTTGAGCTTGTTATGTTACACTGTACTGTGATAAAATCATGATCAATGTGGACGAAAAACAAATTATTGCAGATGACACAAAGCTTGGAGGTAAGGTAGATCGCAGAGAGGCTGGTGATGAGATTCAGAAAAGTCGAGATATTTTCATAGGTTGGCAGATGTAGTTTAACAATAAGAAATGTAAGGTGCTGGGGATGGGTAGGAATAATGAAAATAGAGATTACATGATGCAAAGGGCATTCTTGGAGCGTGTCACATAGGACAATGATTTGGGGACTAGAGCAACATTCAAATTGCTTGAGTGTGGAAATGAGGTGGAGTAGGGGTTTTTCCCCAAGTGGATTCGGTGGTGGCGCTTTTACAACACAGCTAATTCTTTATCATCTCACCCGTTTTATTGGCTGTGCACTTCCAAATGGGGATGTTTCCATTGAGTGCTGGTGTCAGTTTGTTCTTGCTTTTGCCTCATTGCACATCTTGAACAAATTGAGGATATTATTACCATCACAGGTATGGATGTATGGATGGATGGACGAGGACACTGATGGACAGAGAGGGAGAGAGATGGTCAGGCTCAGATGGTATAAGGTAGAAAGAGGGGGAAAAGGATAAGCATGCTAAAATTGCCACCTGTTATATTAAAATACAACACCAACAACAATTAGTTGTGCCCCTTTATAAACGCGGGCCCTTACGATCGGGTACCAAGATGCCCCGCTTTGATACAACCCCACTTTGATCAGACATGTGACCCATGACGTCTTCT
>CM068958.1:23650295-23662183 GCA_035128595.1 Eptatretus atami | reverse complement strand
GAATTTAATTTTTTTCTAACTAATCGTATAAATTTTAACAGTGGCTTGTGCTTTCAGATAAATAAATCAATTAAATGAAGAATGAGTGAGCAGTACGAGTTTTATTTAGGTGCGGTCCAAACTCCACCCCTGTCCTGGCGTTGGAGCGAGGCTCCACCGGCCGATGTTTCTTAATCGATATTTTTCCGGACAGTTTTTGTGATTTTTTTGTTTGTTTGTTTCTTGAATCCGAGCTTCAGATTGCATATCACTTTGCCAAATTTGAACTTTCTAGCCCACCTATAAAGTACTAAACATTTATAATCAGTGAATCAGTCAGTGGTTAAAAAGAGTTTTATCAGTAGACATGTGATATACAAGCAATGAACCCGTCACTTCGCTGATGGTTATTGAAACAACATTTGTTGTACAGTACGATATAGAAAGTCGACAGCTGTTTTTTGAGAATTTGTTTTTCACTTGGAAGTTGTGGGTTACAATGTGTAAATAAAGGTGGAAAAAGTCTGATTTAATGTGATTTGATTCAGGCTAATAAGGGAACAAAAGGTGAAAATTTTGAAAGGGGGTGTAAACTTTCTACAGGAACTATATATTATTTGTTGCTGTACAGTAATACAGTTTATTGACAGTCAATATTCGCAAAACACTTATTCACCCAAAAACTTATTCGTACTTATTCACTTTAAAAAACACTTATTCACCCAAAAACTTATTCACTTACTTTTGTCCCAGGGAACAGACGTCATGTCAGTTTTTGGGGCTTTTTTTCAAGTTGCAAAATGCATCAAGGTTGTTCTCATTACTCCTGCCCCGAAGGGATTCCAAGGCTATTACAATGTGTGTGTGTGTGTGGTGTTGGTGTGTGTGTGTGTGTGTGTGTGTGTGTGTGTGTGTTGTGTGTGTGTGTGTGTGTGTGGTGTTGTGTGTGTCGTCATTCCATATACAGGTCAAAGTGAACGGAGCCTCCCAGTCTCGAAGATCCACCTTCGTGTGTGGAGGTGTGTGTCCGATGAATGCAAAACTTGAAACATAGGAGGGACTCCCCTTGATGAGAATATTACATTGATAACTCTGAAGTCAAAGGTCACATGGTATGGCAGCCATATTGGATTAAAGGAAAATAATTGGACATCTCCAAAACAGCTTAACGAAAAAAATTGAAAACTCAGCATATGTTATCAACTCCCCATGCGGTATTCAGTGTGATAACAATGACATCATCGGTGAAGTGGTATTCCAGCAATAATTGGTGGATTCAAAATCCTTATCCCAAAAATCTGAAACTTCATATATTTGATCTACGACCCGATGTGAGTGAAGAATTAAATTTCTGATGTTGTCGGTCATGTGGTCTGTTGCTGTTTTTTCATATTGGCAGCCATATTGATTGAAAATAAGTGTTTAAAAAAAAAAACATTTTCTCCAAAACTGCTTAACAGATTGATGCTAAACTTCATACATCTAATCGACAACCATGGGGAACATTGTTTGAAATTTTTTTACATTAATCTTCATTGATACAATTTAGCCTTGATGTGCACAAAAGTGGTTGTTAAATATCCTAATAATCAATCAATAAAGCGATGGATAATGGTAATGTATGTGACATAATAGGGTGCATGGATGAGATGGGTATATATGGGCAGTGGGCCATCATAGTAGCGTGTTCAGGTAATGATGGTATTGTTGTTGAGAATAAGCACGCGAGGTGAGTGCCGTTCTATGCGCTCTACCAAGTGCCGTTCTAGTTTATGCTTTGTGATCATGAACAAAAGTGACAATTAGGAAAAAAAATGCTGTTTATACATCTCAATACGTTACATTATTATTATTACGACAACGATATTATTACTAAACATACGCTAATTATTTATGGCTTGTTAGCAGTTCTCAGAAATGGTTTCTGAAATAATCCACCGCTTCTCATTGAGCAGTGAATAATACGCCGCCATAAAGGCCGAGCCTAGCGCTAGACGTAATGCCGTCCCAGACGTAACGGCGACTTAATACACTGCCATCTTACTCAATCTGTCATCCCGATGACTAGCATCTGGCATTCAGCTCATCACCTACGGAATTCAGATGGAGTCAAATATACGGATTATGTTGTTCAACTTCCATCAGCGATACAACAGGACGGGTTGAGCGCTGGACGCCAGGATGACGTGCATGTCTGTAGAGGCCTTGCCTAGCGCTAGACATAATTCCGCAATAACATCGCAGTGAAAAGAGCGTGACAGACAGACAGATGGGAGAAATATGGCTCCTTTAATGGAAAGATTGAAAAAATAAATAAATAAATAAATAAATAGCATTGGCATTTCATGGACTATTGTTGAGAATCTCGTTCCTAGAACTTCTTGAAAGCCCACCAATAAGAGAGGCAGCTTCAGCAAGGTAAACAATTTTCTGCATCCTGATTAATTAATCTCTGATTGTGTTAATACTATGGAGTCCCCCGATTGAAATATTTTCATTTCTGAATGCCAAACCGTTCATCAAGTGCATCTTCAAACCATCCCCCGCCCCATTGCCCACCCCTCCCCCACCTCACCGATAGTAGCTAAAAATAAATAAAGATCATGCAGTTGCTCTTGTTCATACACTTGTTATATAACAATAAGACCAATAACCAAGGTACTCGTAAAGTAGGTAATGTCGGATGTGGTGTTGTGCAGCGACTGCAATAAGGAACAATTGCTGAAGCCTCCCTCCTTGCATCGCCGCAAACAATCCCAAAGGCCTTGACAGCAAAACGGTACGAAGTAATTAAAATTGCAATCAGCAGGAAAGCAAATATTTGTATAAAACAAATCGTTCCCCAAAGCAATATTTTTGTTTTTGTATCTTCATCGACCTGCGTTAGTCCGTACGGACACGTTTGGTGTTGCTTTTTCTGAGCGAGTTACAGAGTGACGTGACGTCATAACAAACACAAGGGTTCTTAAGCGAGCAAGGAAGGTTCAAACATGCTGCTCAGAAGGTTCAAGCATGAACACTGATTGAGGTCTTGAATGATCATTTTCCATTCTGTGTAGTAGGAAATGTTTCGTCGAAGAAGCTGCAAACGTACCTCGTTATGGTTTCTAAGTCTTCAAGTGATCACAATTAGTTAAATTGATGTATTAAGATGTGTTTCGTGAGCAGCGATGTCTCATTTCCACCAACCTCTCTGGACTGGCAGGATGGCCCAATGGTACGCACACTCGCCTCAAAGCTGTCTAGCCTGGGTTTGAATACTGACTCAGCTATGAACTGTCACCCTGGTGTTTCGCAAGTATGGCGAGTCATGGAGTTGTGCGCCTTCCCATGGATGGACGTCCACTAGCATTCGTCGGTGGATGTTAAAACTGTAAAACACCGGGATGACAGTTGAAAGCTGGATCAAGATTCCAACCCTACGAGGCAGCTTCGAGTCGAGTGTGCGTACTTCTAGGCCATCCTGGCAGCCCTTTGCCATCAGACTTACAGCTTATCTTACTATTACCTTTGTGCTATTACCCTTCAGGACTCTCAGCTATTCCAGAAGTGTAAATCATTTACGTATGAAATCTCCTGTAATCCTTACAGTTGTAATTGTACACTATTATGATGCCACATGCACACACCGTAACGAGGATGTTTAATTGCAAATCCACCCCCCCCCCACCCCGACACTACATACTTGGCAAAAAGGTTTGCATTCTTACTGTCCTCGCTGAGGCCATACAGTACTCTGCAGAGTGATGGAAAGGTGAATGGCCTACAATACACTTTCAGCTCGGTGATGCAGATTGACTCGTTTCAGGTGTCAATGAAAGGGAAAACCGAGTAGGTTTGAACACTTTCCAATTCATGACCACATGCAATTGTCTCCAGTGGTACACAGATATCCATTCCATCGAACAGCGAGGGCTCTCCATAGGCAACGTCACCAGTTTTTGGCTCAACACAAACTTCTTGTGTGTCCTCATTTCCTTTGAGGATCACATCCGCACTGTTTGGCGTACTTTCTTGAATCTTAACCATTGTCTCTTCACCAACAGAAGCCCGAGCTGCACGGTGCACCACCGACCCATCAGCCGGAGAAATAGAATCCACATGAGATTCATCTTTAAGGGCCTGTCTTGGATGTCTTGGCAATGTCCAAGGGACTGCACATTCTGTGGCATTGGGAAGTGGGTAGGTCTTAAAGGACTGGTCAGACTCGACACCCTCAGCTCCGCCGGACACTTTGTGCGTCAGATCACCAAGGCTGGAAAGCTGCTGCAGGATCTGTCAAAAAGCCACAATCTACGTATAATCTAGGACCAGATAATTCAGCATTGTGTAAATTGCATTGGCCAGTTTAGCACAAAAATACCTTGATGGCACGGTCGGCAGGTGGCCCAGGTATCGCCACGGCAATACGTTGCAACGAAGGACCAGCAAGTTCAGACAATGCCTCAGGAGAGAGGAGGTCAGAGGTGAGAAGTGAGAAAAGGGCAGCCATAGCTCGCTGGTTTCATGCAAAAGAAAGATAAGGGGTGATACCAATCAGACATTCAGGTTGCAGAGCAGTAGCAGGTTCCATTCTTGGTAACGGTATGTAGTTCACAAGTCACAGGTGTCATTTTCACATCATTCCTAAATATTTGTTCTCTTCATATATCTTCTCTTTCTGTTCCTACCTCGAGAATAAAACAACTCAAGAAATAATTTTAAAATGTTGTTAACTCCAAAACCATAAAACCTAGCAACCTGCAACTCGGCATGCCGACTAAGGAATCTCCAAGGAAGTGCAAGAGTGAAAATTGGGTGTTTGGGTTACCTTTTTGAAGATAATTAATGGCCTTATTTAATTACATCCTTCATCAGGAGATCCGCAGCCACCTCGCTCTCTATGGGGTCTTAAGGCGTATCCTAGGTAACCTTGCTTGGGTCTGAAGCCGCCATGTTTTTTGGCCTGCTCAACCATGTTTTCTGGCCTGCTCAACCATGCTTTGACTTGGAACAGGCCGCAACGATTTCTTAACGATAAAGTTTTTTTTTTCCACTTTCCTCACTCATATTATCGAATGCCTGTTCATCATAGCTAAGAATCGCCGGGTACATTGCAAAGCTTATAAACGCCTGGAGACGCCGTGGCTTTATTTAATTTGCGCATATGTATAACCGATGTAATCTCTTAAACTAAGGATTATTACAAAATGTAAGCTCCAGGTTTAAAAGTATCAGCAGTTCCAACTCCCCAAGAAAGTGACGATTTGTCCAATTCGGACATTGCATGGGCGTTTCCGGGTGCATAGTTGTATCGAGGTCAATCGGTAATCGCTTGCCAAGCCAGGCGTTCCGTTGGAGGACTGGAGTGCTAAAGCCACTTATGGAGCTGTACTTGTCCTGATCAGGATGTACGGTCGACAGTTACTCCAAGGTAGAGGCACGTATGCAGCACACACGGACGTGGTACATATGGTTAGATTTGGATCTGTGCGGACTCTTCGTGGGTGTGCGGACATAACATGCCTGTTATGGGCGTCGTGGTGGTAAAGTTTCATCCCATATCCTATGGAGGTTCTATCAAGTTTTCCTTTGTCCTCACGCCTGTTTCTAAAGGGTTTAGTTATCGGATTTGCTTTACAAAGGATTTGCTTTGCTATCTCCCGATTTCTGATCCGTTTGCCATATTGACGTATTTTCTAATTTACAAAGCCAAATATTTTTCCATCCATCACACGCAACTGTTTACAAAGAATAATGTTCGTGAACATCTTCCTGAAATGTCTATATAAATGTAACGTTGTTTTTCGGTGAAAGCTACTCAAGGTTTCTGGCTTGTATACAGTACGTACTGTAGTCGGTAATCACAGTGACTCCCGAAAAATTGCCGAGATCAGTCAAGTGTGTGTGTGTGTGTGTGTGTGTGTGTGTGTTTTTGTGTGTCGTTGATTGGTATCTACACATGTGGGTTTCAGAATGTGGAATGGAGTCCTCCCAAGGTGGGCTCAAAGCATCCACCTTCATTGTAGTAAGGGGTCACGATTCACGGACCAAGCTGTGAAGTTTTCTGTTCTCAAAGTTTTGTGTCGAGGGCTCTCTTCAGGATCGTCGCTGAGCCCCGGACAGCTTACAACTGTAGTTTGTTTGTGTTGATATTCCCAGGGATGGTTTTTAGCTCACCTGTAAAGTAGTTCCGGGGAGCTTATGGGATGGCGCGTCGTCAGTCCGTCCGTCCGTCCACAAATACTTGCAACTTCTTCTCAGAAACTACACATACGATTTCAATGAAAGTTGACCACAACCTTCATCACCCGTGATGGATTTTAAAAAACGGGGTCTGAAGGGATCTCCAGAGGGAGTTATGGGGAGGGGGGGAGTGGGTTACCTCCCCAAAGAGGGTATTTGCTTTCTTCTCAGAAACGATACAATTCCGATGAAACTTCATGACAACCTTCATCATCCATGACGTACCAAAGTTTGTTCATGACATTAGAAAAATCTGGCTCAAAGGGGATTTAAGGGGAGTTGCCCCCCAAAATATACATTTGCTTTCTTCTCCAAAACTACACAAACAATTCCGATGACACTTGACCACCATCTTCACCACCCATTATGTACCAAAGTTTGTTCACGACATTAAAAAAATTGAAGTTATTGTACAGTGTTGTTTCATTGAAGTTATTGTACAATGGACATTGTAAGGCAGAGCTCTACAGTTGAGACTCGATCCTACACAACACACTGCACATTACGAGCAAATGAGCCCGGCTGGCCCAGGATCTTTTGTGTACTTCCCACGGACACCTTAAGCCAATGTCTGGAACAATGCAGTGAAATCTGTAAATAGTTGGCGAGTATGCATGCTGAGGACAATCACACACTGCGTAGAACACGCACCATTTGCACAGTACCAGATGCTTCCAGCAGACGAGCAGCCAGCAGTCGCGCCACACCTTCGCAGTTTAAACGCGAACATCTGTGCAGATGAAACCCTCGTTAATTGTTTGTTCCAAATATACACCTTCAAATTCTCAACTGTCAACTACAGATATTCCTCCAAAAGAGGGAGAAGAAATTTATGGAACAAGTAGATGTCATGAATATATTTGAATGGTACAAGCCAGTTTGCCAATCACGGAGGCTGAGGAGGAAAGGGCGAGGTGGGGAGAGGGAGAAGTGATGGTTTTAACGAGCAGCACAGTGTGGTAGCATAATGCACGTTTATACCTTTAAACATTTACAGAAAAAAAAGTTAGTTCTAACAAAGTTCACAGAGTGAATCTCAAGCAGAGGTGGCTGAACACACCAGTCCTCACTTTCACATACAACATCAGTGTTTCAATGGTGAACATTCATTTAAGTGGACCAAATATTGGACCATGCCCGTTAGTAATCACATCCAACCGTATATTGTAAAGAACACTCGGTCAAGCCCGACCGGACTTTAACCTGTTGTCGCTGGAGTTAACACTGCGCAAGGTGGCCTGGATGCAGAGACTTTAATTTTATCTTTGGCGTACCAAATGGTGGGGCTTGGGGAAACATTATGATTCTCAGTTTGGTTGCACACACCGACAATGTAACTCGTGAGAAGGAGGAGGAGAAGAAGGAGAAGGAGATGGAGAAGGAGAAGGAGGAGAAGGAGAAGATGGGATGGGATCGAGAATCGATGGGATGAAAAACAGTCTTGGCAGACCAATGTTGGGCTTTACTATACATTTATTATAAGCACGTGGACTATGATTATAACTCGTCAGGTAATTAACCCTTTTACATTTTCGTGACAATATGCATGAGAGAATCTGTTGGTCTGTTTGCTCCTTATTCGTTTCCAAACACCTGGGCTAATTGTGTCCAAATTTGCTGCACCACATTATTTTCACATGAGGAAGGTCAACGTCATGACAAAAATAACAAAAAAAAACCCTTCAATTCTTAATCAAATTGACGTGAGACCATGAACAGTCCTTTCGGCGAGCGAGCATTGCAAGTCACGTGACATATGTCTGCTCCTCATCTCACATTGGCTCGGGCGTTGGGGAGTCCCTACTTCACCCAGGAGAGTGGTGGAGCTTGGACAACGCGTAAGAGCTCAAAGGTCGATGCTCTGTCAGGAATCAAACCCTATTGCGCTCAAATATTTATTTTCCGTATGCTTAAACAAGGAAATGAGGAGACCATTTGTCCCATCATTGCCTTGTTGTACTCCTGAGTTAATTTTTACGAAAGGACCGCAAAGCGTACATTTCTGGGCTCAGACATTTTTTTTTCTGGGTGTTTCTCCCCCCCTGCCCATTCTTCCTCCATGTGTACCTCTGTCGTGTCCCTCTAACCTGCCATTGCTGTGTTTCTCTCCTTTCCACTGTGTTCAAGTATTTATGGTCTTGCTCATGCATGACTTAACCTTAGCGACAAACAATCTTCTTGATGCTTTACAAAAGTCTAAATAACGCGATATTGATCTGGTGACCAAACTTGTTTAGTATGAAAACACATAAGGAGGAGGAGGGTGAGGGGAGCGGGAAGTAAACATTTCAAGTAAAAAGTTAAAATGTAACAAATTATTTATATTCGTACATACACTATCAACCCCCTACTCATATATGCACTTTTTACATACCAGGCTAAACCTCCCTCCTCATGCATTTCATGAGTAGTACATTGGCTCTGGTGGTGTCTTATTTCCGAATCATGTAATTAGAAGAAACAGACTCACTCTTAGAGGTGGTTGCATTTTTCTTTCCAACATGGAGGCAAGACTTTTCCAAGGATGGCTGAATCAAATCCATGTATTAAAACTACAAGGCTTTCATCTGCAGCTTGATGGAGTACTGCTCTCCCCTCTGGGCTGGTGCACCTGCCTCACACCTTGCTGAGCTTGACAATGTGGAAACCAAGGCCTTCAAGATCATTTTAATCTCTGAGATGAGTGTCACTTTCGCATGCAGGCAGGCCGTTGGTCTCTCTCTGTTGTCTACCGCCTCCTTTCTGGTCTTGCACCCTCTGCTCTTTCCGTGCTTTGTCCCCCACAGGTTTCTGCAGGTTACATGCAGTATGCCAACAACCCCTTTCTGGTGAAACTTCCAAAACCCAGGATAACTGCTCACCTACACTCATGTATTCCTCTTTTTCCCCACCTGTGGAACCAACTTCCACATTCTCTTCAATCTCAGTCTTCCCTCCAGGTTTTCAAGACAGCTGTTCATCACAATCTCAGATCATTGGCCATCCAAAACCATGATCTTTTCAACCCCCGTTAACCTCCCCCCCAACCCCATGCACAGCTCCTTTCAACTTCCGTTTTTATGCCTATGCCGACGAAGTTGCCGAAGGCATTATTCCTTACTGAGAGTTTGCTTCTGTATCCATGTTGTCCACCCCCTTTGTACTCCCTTACCCCTCATTCCTCCCCATATCCAATATTTCTCCAAGTCTCTCTATTTTGTCCCTCAACCTCACTGTTGTGTCTTTCCCCCTCTCCTTCTGCTGTTTGTTTTGTGCTTTTACGTCCTGATCCGTTCTATGTTATAGCTCCTCCATAAGCCTCGACTCTGTATATTAAAAAAACAAAAAATGGATAAGCGTCTTTTAAAAATGGCAAAAAAATAATCCAGCACTTAACGATGTCGGACAATGATTTCTAGGCAAGGCAAATCAGGAACAGAAAATAAACGAGGGAGAAAAATAATTTGGGAATTGGAGATGACAAAATAGCAGCGAGGTTGCAGGGGCATGTGCAAATGTTACTCACTCCCGGCTGAAGTTCTGGCCTTCCTTGGCGGAGAGAAAGGGTTGTGACCCAGCCACGGTTCTCAACACTAAGCTTTCCTCCTGCTGGCATTCACTCAGTGCCAACCATGAGAAACTGCACACACGTTAATCTATGTTTCTGCAAATCAATTGATTTATAAACATGTTAAAGAGTAAAAAAAAACAAAAGAAGCAGCCATATTTAAAAAAAAACCTGAAAACTACAAAATCGATCCTTATCAATTTCATCATTCTCATCATTATACAGAACAAAATGGTCCACAAACAGCAAATGCAACTTCAGCGAAATTTTCAAATTAAGCAGCCGCTTCTTTGTCCAACAATGGTTGAAACTTGCAAGGTCAAGTCACCTGTTTCACGCTCATTCGTATACGATGCACAGACATTCGTGGGAAATTCACAAAAGTCGCATTGCTGCTTAATAATAATGCATGGGCAGATCGATCAACGATCACTTTTATAAAATCTTTAACATTCGTTAAATTTTATGCAGGGCTCCTGAATACACATTAAAAGTAGAGTTAATAGGAGGAAAGTTCACATACAGAACCGGGGCAACAGCCTGAGAGTAAAGAAGAGCGTAAGGATGGTAGTGTCATGGCAATTTTTGACCACCTCGAGACAGAAAAGAACTATATAATTCAATTTAGGCTGTTTATTCACTAACGAAATAAAAGACAGAAGCATGTGCACATGGAAGATAGCCTGGAGCGAAATCTCAAGCACTCCTAATTTTGCATGGGTTGCATCAAGTATATATATATATATATATTGTTACGAATTTGGGAATTTGATTGCACACAACATACAGGTTCCTTTCGTCAGCTATGTCGATAAGTGCTTGTTCCCTAGATAGCTCACCTTCCATTATTTAAATGTCAGAAATCGATTAGATGCGCTGCGGATCAATTTAATAGTTAAGGAACGAAACAATGAGACATCCCTCCCCCTCTTCTGTGAAGAGCAAGAAACCACTGCCGTCCCATGACTCATGATGTCAACAACTCCCTCCCACCCGTGGCTGAGCGGGGGATGGAGCACGTGTTGAGAAGTGCGGGAGGTGGTTCCTCAGGGAAGCGACGCATCGACGGGAAGGATCGGCACCTAGTCTCACCAGCACGTGTTGAGAAGTGCGGGAGAATTCGCGGGAGCTCGGGAGGGATCGCAGCTCACGGCGATTTGGATCCAGCTCGCTACTCGCCTGGAGCCCCGGGTCCGTCAACTTGAAGACCACACGAGGGTGGGAGAGTGTTCGAGATAGGCTCTGGGTTTCAGCTCACCTGTCCTCCGAGCTGGAGCTCGTTATTAAAGGCCTCTGCTATCCATTGGGTGTGTGTGTGTGTACATGTGTCCGTGGGCCCGTCTAATAAGTAGGAACTGCTGTTAAGTGCAAGTGACTGTAACCATAATAATAGACGGTTGTAGTTCTTTTGTCTGCTTGTATAATTGCATACGTTTTTGCCTTGTTTAATTGCATACGTGCTTTATTAATATAAATGTCCTTGTGTGAATGTAAACCTGTTCGTTGCGTCCATTCCCTCATTGAACTGCACATCTTGCACTCGAATATAGTTGGTTTTTAAATAGCGGTAAAGTGATCGGGTCCAACGGACTGCGCGATAATACCCCTCGGGTTATCCAAAAGGAAGCGAGCTGCTTAAGCGGCTCGTTTCCAAGCGGTCGTTGAGGTACAATCTCTCGTAACCTACCCGCGCGAATAATTAGGTAAATCGAGATTTGGCGATCGACCCTGTAGCGCGGGTAGAGTGCGGACAAGTTGTGGTGTGTTGTTAAAACACACCCGTGGCTGGTTCCGGCGTTGATCCGGAAAGCCGCGACGGATTGTCCGTTCGGTGGGCGAAGCGCCGCTATTGGTAGACGCGGTCGTTGCCACGCGGCGGGCGGAAATCTACAACACTGGTGTCAGGAGTGGGGATTCAAATCCATCCCCCTCCAAACTAAATTAACGGGAATCGACCAAGGGTGTGTGGAGCGACCCTCGGTTCCCATTAAATTGCGGGCTTTAAATTTATTCCGAGAAGCAAGATGGCGGTTCAAGGCGAAGGGGAGCAGGGTGGTGTAGATATGTGTATTGATGTAGGATTCATGGCCCGGGATGGTTCTTTTTATAACCCCACCACCAATTATAATCAGTGGGG
>CM068958.1:23631765-23648891 GCA_035128595.1 Eptatretus atami | reverse complement strand
AACGAGTGGAGGATGTTAAGAAGAGGAAATGAAAGGAGAAGGAAGAATGAAATGTTAAGGAACCACACTTGCAGATCGAACAGTTAGAAGCCAAAGCAAGGTTGGAGTGTGCAGACGATAGTGAAGAACAAGAATTAAGCAGGAAAGGAGCTCAACCAATGAAAGAACGATGAGATTGGGAAGAATTAAGCAACGTGAGAGACGGTGGAGGTAGAAACAAAAAACAATACGATTTGAAATTACCAACTCAAGAAACAGCAATTTGTCCACGGAGATGGAAAGTCCGGAAAATGAACATAAGAGCTCAGAGAGAAGAACGATCAACATGGAAGGAGAAATGGACACGGAAGGAAAAAGGAAATAAAATTAAGGAATGCGACCGGAGGAGGCGGGGGGGAAATGGTAGCGGTGACAACGAGGAGACACAGGAAATAGAATACAGAGACACGGAGATAGAGGAGAGAGGGGTGAAGTGGACGACACAAAAGACGAACACACACACATGGAGGTAGTGAGGGACAATGGGGTTGAGCTTGAGGAATGTGTTGGGACCCGATGCAAGCAGCAGGATAGCCTCTTAGGAACGAAGGGAGGAAATGTCCCCCTTGAGGCGGGGATCGCGACGAGGTAGTCCGGTCGAGCCTTGCGAGTAAGAGGGGGCGAGTGCTGTGAATGGGTGCACGCGGAGCGTTGGGGGTATGGAGGACCCAGGAGCCGGCTTGGAAGTACAAAGCCGATAAAATTAAAATAAGGTTCGCAAAATCCCCAGCTGTGGTATCGTCCCGTTCTTTGAGTGACACTGTGTGCGTTCGGGACGTGTGGCAAATGCGTGCGCTTTGGTTGGTGCGACGAAGTTGTAGGTGGTGTGTGGAGTGAGTGGTCGGGATAAGGGTTCGCCCGAAGTGAGGCGGTGTGTGTGGGAATCGGTTGTGGGAGAGTGTTGTCATGGTAGGTAATACTCAGTGAAATAGATTTAAAGCTGGCGCGCGCCGCCGGGTAGAGGAGGTGTGGTGGCGGGGTGGGAATGCTTGGTCGAGTAGAGATAGAATAGAATAAGGTTGCAACCGGGGCGGGGTGTTGGGTCCGGGTGTTGCTGGGGCGGCGGACGCGGCGCCCTGCGCGTCGAGGGAGAAGGGCGCGGTGGAGAAGCCACGAAGGCCGGCGACCGGCGCGGCGGGGGGGCCGGGCGCGCGGGCGCCGATACGTGTGTGAGCCCCGCCCCCCCCCCCCACCTCGGCGTCCCGCATCTACACCCAGCCACCGGGGATCAGAGGGTTTATATGTGGGTGGTAGGGCTTAACGGCCGAAAGAGGAGGGTGCCGGGGATCACGGGTTTCAGGTAAATAAATATTAAGAGGAGAAAAAAAGGAACGACAGAAAAACGAGATTCCGCAAGCACGAGAACATAATGACGACCAGCACAACCATCCTGCCAGAATAATTGAAGCATGTATCTTATGTGTTGTGAGTTGTGTTTTACGAAGACGCTGTGTGAGTTCCGCGCCCACATCCACCACGGTCGGGGGTCCGTGGAATTGTATTTCAGTAAAATAAATACAACTCAAATAACAGGTGGCCGTTCTATGAGACATGGGGTATCATTTTCAGTAAATAAAAAATAAAATAATTGAAGTAGGCGTGTGTTAGTCGGGGAATCGTTTCGGTAAAATAAATAAATAACGTTGAAGGCGCGTAGTGTGATAATTGTGGATTCGTGGAATCGTTTTCAGTAAAAAATAAATTAATTAATGGAATGTGTGAAGGTGTGGATGGGAATTCGTTTTTCTCAGTAAATAAATAAATAATTTGGAGACGTAACAAATGTGGGTGACAGTGTGGGGTGGTGTGGGTCGGTTGGAATCGAGTTATTCGGTAGAGATAAATAAAATAATGAAAGGGTGGGTGTGGTAGAATGGGCAAATCGATTTACGGAAAATAAATAAAATAATGTGGAGAGCGTGCCGATGAATGGGTCGCTGGAATCTTTCAGTAAATAAATAAATAATTGGAGCGGAGTGTGGGTCGTTGGAATCTGTTTCGTAAAAAATAAATAATGGATGCCAGGTGTGTGTGACGGGTGTGGAATCGTGTATTCTCCGGCTAAATAAAGTAAATAATTGAAGGTGGTGTGTGTGGATGGGGAATCCGTTTTTCGGGAAAATAAATAAATAATGAAGTGCGTGTGTGGATGGCGGAGTCTTTACGAACAATAACAGCTCAATTAATTGAACAAAGTTAGGTTGTGGTGGTATGGGAATACTTGTTTCGGGAAATTAAAAAAGATAATTTGTAAGGTGGTGTGTGGTCGTGAATCGTTACGGAAATAAAAAAAATTGGAGAGCGGTAGTGTGGGTCGTGAATCGATTTTCGGTCCAATTAATATAAATATTTGGTTAAGTGGGTGTCCCCGGTCGTGGGAATCGTTTTTTCGAGTAAAATAAAATAAATAATTGAAGGTGGATGTCCTTCGTGTGCCGATCTGGCGCGACATCAGCTCCTTACAGCTACAATATTTCAATGAAATATTGAAGGTGGTGTGTGGATGGGGAATCGTTTACAGTAAAATAAATAAATAATTGGAGGCAGAAGTGTGGGTCGTTGATCGTTTTTTCGGTCAATAAATAAATATTGGGGCGGAGTGTGGGTGGCGAATCTTTTCAGTAAATAAAATCAAATATTGGAGGTAGGTGTGTGGAATCGTGGAATCGGTTTTTCAGTAAAGAAATAAATATTGAAGGTGATGTGTGGGTCGTGGAATCGTTCTTTCAGTAAATTAAATAAATATTTGAAGGTAGGTGTGTGGATGGGGAATCGTTTTCAGTAAATAAGTAAATAATTGAAGGTGGTGTGTGGTGGGGAATCGTTTACAGTAAATAAATAAATAATTGGAGGCAGAGTGTGGGTCGTGGCATCGTTTTCGCGTCAAATAAATAAATAATTGGGGCGGAGTGTGGGTGGGGAATCGTTTCCTCAGTTAAATACATAAATAATTGGATGGTGTGTGTCTGGAATTCGTTTTCAGTAAGAAATTAAAATATTGAGGTGTCGTGTGGGGTGCGTGGAATCGTTTTCAGTAAATAAAATAAATTAATTGAAGGTTGGTGTGGGGATGGGGAATCGTTTTCGGGAAATAAATAAAAATAATTTGAAGGTGGTTGTGGGATGTGGAATCGTTTAGGAAAATAAATAAATTACATTGAAGGTGGTGTGTGGGTGGGGAATCGGTTTGATCGGGAAATAATAAATAATGGAAGGTGGTGTGTGGGTCGTTTGGAATCGTTACGGAAAATAAATAAATAATTGGAGGTGGGTTGTGGATGTTGGGAATTCGTTTTTCAGTGAAGAAATAAATAATTGGAGGTGGCTTTGGTGTGGGTCGTGGAATCGTTTTCAGTAAATAAATAAATAATTGAAGGTGGTGTGTCGGATGGGGAATCGTTACAGTAAATAAATAAATAATGGAGGCAGAGTGTGGGTCGTTGATCGTTTTTCGGTCAATTAAATTAAATAATGGGGGCTGCGTAGTGGTGGGTGGGGAATCCGTTTTCAGTAAATTAAATAAATAATTGGAGGTGGTTGTGGATCGTGGAATCGTTTTCCAGTAAAGAAATTAAATAATTGAAGGTTGGTGTGGTGTTGATTGTGGGAATCGTTTCGTAATAAATAAAATAATTGGAGCTGGTGTGTGGGTGGGGAATCGTTTCCAGTAAATAATAAAATAAATTGGACGGTGGTGTGTGGATCGTGGAATCCGTTTTTCAGTAAAGAATTAAATAATTGAAGGTGGTGTGGCTGTGGGGAATCGTTTTTCAGTCAATAAATAAATAATGCAAGCGGTTGGTTGTGTGGGTGGGAAATCGTTTCGCGTTAAATAAATAAATAATTATAATTGAAGGTGGTTGTGTGGATCTGGGAATTGTTTTCAGTAAAAAGTAAATAATTAAAGTTGGATGTGTGGGTGGGAATCGTGTGCAGTAAATAAATGAAATTATTTAAGGTGGGTGTGGTGGGATCGTTTTCGGTAAATAAAAATAAATAATTGAAGCGGTGTGTGGGTCGTGCGAATTGGTTTTCAGTAAATAAATAAGAAATTAAAAGTGGTGTGGTGGGTGGGAAATCGTTTTCAGTAAATTAAATAAATAATGAAAGGTGGGTGTGTGGGTGGGTAATCGTTTCGTAAATAAATAAATAATTGAAGGCGGTGTGTGGATCGTGGAATCGTTTCAGTAAATAATATAAATAATTTAATTGAAGTGGTGTGTGGATGGGAATTCGTTTTCGGTAAATAAATTAAATAATTGGAGGTGTTAGGCTTGTGTGGGTCGTGAATCGTTTTCGGTAAATAAATAAATAATTGAAGGTGGGTGTAGATGGCGGAATCGTTTCGGGAAATAAATAAATAATTGAAGGTGGTGTTGTGGGTCGTGAATCGTTTACGGAAAAATAAATATAAATAATTGGAGGCGAGTTGTGGTCGTGGAATCGTTTTCAGTAAATAAATAAATAATGGAGGCGGAGGTTGTGGGTCGTGGAATCGTTCAGGCTCAATAAATAAATAAATAATTGGAGGTGGGTTTGGTCGTGGATCGTTTCGCGGTAAATAGAATAAATAATTTTGAAGGTGGTGGTGGTTGTGGATCTGGGGAATCTGTTTTTCGGGAAAATAAATAAATAATTGGAAGGTGCGTGTGTGGTGGGTGGGGAATCGGTTTTACAGTAAAAAAAATAATGGAGGCAAGAGTGTGGGTCGTGGGCATCTGTTTTCGGTCAATAAATAAATAATTGGGGGCGGAGTGTGGGTGGGAATCGTTTTCAGTAAATAAATAAAATAATTGGAGCGTGGTGTGTGTATCGTGGAATCGTTTTCAGTAAAGAAATAAATAATTGAAGGTGTGTGTGGGTCGTGGGAATCCGTTTCAGTAAATAAATAACATAATTGAAGGTGTGTGTGGATGGGAAATCGTTTTTCGGAAATAAATAAATAATTGAAATGTGGTGTGTGGATGGGGGAATCGTTTACGGAAAAATAAATAAAATAATTGAGGGTGGTGTGTGGATTGGGGAATCTTTTCGGGAAATAAATAAATAATTGAAGGTGGTGTGTGGGGAGGCTCCGTGGAATCGTTTACGAAATATAAATAATTGAGGGGTTGTGTGATGGTGGAATCGTTTTCAGTAAGAGAAATAAATATTGGAGGTGGTGTGTGGGTCGTGGAATCGTTTTCGAGTAAATAAAATAGAAGTAGTTGAAGGTGGTGTGGATGGGGAAGATCGTTATGACAGTAAATAAATAAATATAAATATGTGAGAGAGCAAGAGTTGCATTGCTGTGGTGGTGAGTGAGAGAACGATGTGTGGGTTTCTCAAGGGAGATCAAGCAGACAATACATAATTGAGGGCGGAGTGATGGCGTGGGAATCGTTTTCAGTAAATAAATAATTAATTGGATGGTGGTGTTGTGTATCGTGGATATCGGTTTTCAGTAAAGAAATTAAATAATTGAAGGTGTGTTGTGTGTGTGGGAATCAGTTACTTCAGTAAAATAAATAAATAATTGAAGTGGTGGGATTGTGACGCTGTGGGGGAATCGTTTTTCGTAAATTAAAATAAATAATAAGAGGCGGAATATCATCTGTGTATGTGTGTGAAGAAACCGCGTGTTGTGACTGGTCGCGGTATGAAAGAGAAATGGCGGTTGGTATGCGCAGAGGGCACAACGCGTTGTCGAGTGTCATGGGAGTGTGTGAGCTCTGGCACGTGGAAAGTTTGTGCGCGAGAGTGCGACACGACGGTGCATATATATATATATATATATATATATATATATATATATATATATATATATGTGTGTGATCTCAACAGGGCGTGGTTAATACATCAAAGGAAATTAACGAAACAAAGAGAGGCCTTTTGAGAAAGCCCAGATGGATCTTGTGAGGTTAAAATCACAAACACAGGGTGAGAAACGGTCTCTTGCCTGTGCTTGCTCCCGATGGTCCGGACGAAGGGAGTAAAAGAGAATGTGATTTCTTGCCCAGGCCATCTGGGTCAATGGACCATAGATAAGGTTTACAAGGTTTTTACAACTCCTAAGGAATGTGTGCAGCTTTTCCCAGCACATATTTATTAAATTATTTCTGAAGCACTAGCTGAGGCTAATTAGCATTTTAGCTCATTATAAATTCAATTAAAAATTCAGTTTACCACAGTAGTTAGGCAAGGGTCGTGAACTAAGAGAGTAATTAATTCATGGAATGGTCTCCTAGAAAGGTCGTGGCAACATAAAGAGTAGATAACGGTGTGTGTGTGTGTGTGTGTGTGTGTGTGTGTGGTTGTGTGTGTGTGTGTGTGTGTGTGTGTGGTGTGTGTGTGTGTGTGTGTTCTTCATAAGATTAACATTCTCTTTTAATTCCTTCCCCCTAACTCCTCTACCCACACCTCTCCCTCTTTGTCCCATCCTCGCTCCACCCCCATTCTAATACAGTGCAGCATCCGACACTCTCCTCTCTTTCTGTCTTCTGACCGTATCTGGACAGTGGTTATGCCCGGTGGTGTTATCTCCGCACGTATCCGTATGGTATGATATGTCTGGACGGTGGTTATCTTCATACGTGTTTGGACGGTGGTTATTTTGGATGGTGGTTATTCTGGATGTATCCAGACGGTGGTTATGTCCGGATGGACCCTGCCCTCACACTGCCTTACGTTGCCCTCACCTCACACTTCTTCCACTCCCTTCCCCCACCCTTTCTTGCTCCCGCCTCCTTCCTCACTCACACACTCCTCCTCACTCCACCTCCTTCCTCGCTCCTACACCCTATCTCCGAATCTCCCTCCCTCCTCACTCCCCTCCCTCCCTCACCCTACACCCCCTTCTCTCTCCCTCCCCTCCTTCTTACTCCCTCCACTTAATATCCCCATCAGCGAAGCAGGAGTGGGATGAGGAGGATGGGGGAGAGAGGAGAGGGGTGGTGAGAGAGTGAGGAGGAGCGAGAAGAGGTGGAAGAGCAAGGAGAGGGAGCACGGAAGGGGGATCAAGGAAGGGGATGAAGGGCAGAGCAAGGAAGAGAGGGAGAGCGAGGAAAGGGTGGGGGGGTGACGCCTCACCACATGTCGTAAAACACTCCGGGAGAAGGGGATCGGAGGAGGGGGGGTAGGAGCGAGAGAGAGGGAGAAAGAGGGGAGAGCGAGGTGGAGGGGGAGCGAGTGGGGTGGGAGAGCGGGAGGAGCGGAGGAGAGGGGCGAGGAAAGGGGGAAGAATGGGAGAGCGAGGAAGGAGGAGGGAGGAGGTTGGGACCATACTCTGTGCAGAGCGTTGACGCTGCCTAAGCAGTCTCCTTGACTATTGGCACAATCCTGGACGGTCGCCACTCCGACACAGGACACCAGCATGCTGGCACTCATTTTGCCGACTCAGAAGTGACAGGTCGAGTTAACCCCACCTGGTAGTATTAATTCAACACGTGAGCAGGATTTGAACTCAGGATCCTAGGATCCAAAGCCCACACCCCTAACCATTAAGCCAACACCAGGCTATAGGGGGAGGAGGAGTAAAATAAATTGCTGTATGCTTTATGAAAACACACACACACAGAGTGGTATTTATACACACTATATGCGAGCACTTCCAGGTATTTACTTCATTGATGCATTCCTGAAAAACATCGTTTAAATGGAATTTCAAAAATCCCATTGATTTTTAAGATGTATTAAAGGGGAAATGTATTCCTTGCAGAAAAAAAAAAATTGATGGAAATTTTTCATAGTTGCCTCAACTCACCCTAATTCTCTTCATTATGTTAAATCGTTCGTTCTTTCTTTTCATTTGATTATATAATTGAATGTAATTTGCCTTCTTAACTCCGGAGATTCCCCACAGAGAACCCAGACATGGCCGCCTTCGCGTCGATACCGCTGGTTAATTCTTTTTGTTTCACTGAATTAAATTATTTCCGTTGCACTTTATGAAACCAGCTCAATGCAATTGGTTAATTTTGGCACGTTCCTAAATATTTTGTTCACTCAATATAGTTCTCCAAACAGTAGAAAAAGGTATGTTTAATGCTTTGCAATCTCACATTTTCTTGTGTATATATGGAGGAGAAGGTAATGCATGGGCAGATAGCCTTGCTTGCTTGAAGCAAATAGGTATATAGATGACCAATTGCCGTCGATAAAACTATGCACCCGGAAATGCCAAAGCAATGTCCGAATTGGACAAATGAACACATTTTTAGTGTCAGAACTGCCGTTGAGTTCAAATCTGGAGCTTAAATTTTGCACTTCGGCTTATTTTAAGAGATTCTCGACGTGATCACATGGGCATAAGTGAAATAAATCCACGAACGCTGGCGTCTCTGGGCGTTTATAAGCAAGGCAATGTATCCAGCAATTTGTAGCGATGACGAACAGGCATTTTATATGAGTGAAGAACGTGAAAAAAACAACTTTATCATAAAGAAATTGTTGCCGCCTGTTTCAAGTCAAGGCATGGTTGAGCAGGCCAAAAATCATGGCGGCTTCAGACCCCAGCGAAGTTACCTGAGATACGCCTTAAGACCCCATAGAGAGCAGTGACAGAGGATGCGCCTGATAAAGGATATAATTAAATAAGGCCATTAATTATCCTCAAAAGGGGTGTTTTTATGAACCCAAACACCCAACTTTCACTCTTGTACTTCCTTGGAGTTTTCTTAGTATTCATGCAAAGTTTCAGGCTGCTAGGTTTCATGGTTTTGGAGTTATGGAGGACACACAAACACACACACAGTCATTTATTAGTATATATCCAGTCGTGGCCAAAAATATTGGCACCCTTGCACATTTTTCAAATAACTCACAATTTTCTCCAAAAATAAATTGAAATTGACAAAAGTATTTGGTCTCCACAATTCTTTATTTCACTGTTAATATTACAGAACCTTTGTTTTTGATTCAGAACTTAATATATCCTTATAAATCAGAAAATAAAAAGAAATGGCGTTAACAAAATTATTGACAACCTCGATTTAATATTTGGAAGCACAGCCTTTGGACAAAATACCTGAGTCAAGCGTTTCCTATAGCCATGAATGAGCTTCCAACACCTCTCCACTGTCAGTTTGGCCTTTCTTAAGTTTCTCTCTCAGCAGTGGGGTCCGCCTGAGTCTCCTACCAAAGAACCCCCTTTCATTGAGTTGGTGACGGATGATGCGAGTTGAAACTGCCGTACCTTGTGTCTGAAGGTCAGCTTGAATATGTTTGGCAGTTGATCGAGGTGCTGTCTCCACCATTCGAACAATCCTTCACTGCAATCTTCGATCAAATTTTATCTTGCGGCCACGTCCAGGGAGGTTGGCTACAGTGCCATGGGCCTTAAAATTCGTGATCACATTGTGTATGGTGGACACAGGAACATCAAGGTCTCTGGAGATGGACTTTTAGTCTCGAGATTGTCCATGCTTGGCTGCAATCTTGTGTCTGACCTCCTCAGACAATTCTCTGATTTTATTTCTTTTCTCCATGTTCATTGTGGTACACACAGTGACACAAAATAGCAGAATGACTCCTTTTCTCTATTCAAACTGGTTGATTGAGTGATTTTTATATTGCAGGCACCTGCAACTCACCACAGGTGAGTTCAATTCCAAAGTAAAGGAGAATCATCTGCTTGAAATCTAATTATTTCCAACAACTTTTAAAAGGTGCCAATAATATTGTCCGGGCCATTTTAGGATTTCTGTGTGGAATAAGCCAATATTAGGTAATTTTTTTTCAGATTTTTTTTTTTTGTTTTGTTCCACTGCAAACCAAAGAAATACATATGTGGATACCAAAGATTATTTAATTTCAACAATTTTCTGGAAGAAATGGTGCATTATTTGAAAAAAGTGCCAATATTTTTGGCCATGACTGTATGAGTATATGTAATGAGTATATATATATATAGATAATATATATATATATATATATATATAATATTGCGTAATGCGTATATATATATATATATATATATATATATATATATATATATATTGTTACGGCTGTGGAAATTCGCAAACCACCATCCAGGTCCCGTAGGTGAGGTATCTCTTAAGTACATGTGTAGTTAGCCCCAAACCCGTTGTTTAGAGGGAATTAATGTGATTCATTCGGGCTGCGACGCTTTGAGTCAGTCGTTTTTTCTTTTCTATCTATTATTTCAAACAAAAACCAACAAGGACGCTCGGTGGGCTTTTCCCGCCTGTTTTTCGCGCCATTCTCTCCGCGCTTGGTGTGAGGGAGGAGAAGCGGGGTGGGGCAGCTGGCGCCCGATTGGTGGATGACGACATGAGGCGGTCGGGTGAGGAAACGCCCCTCTTCGAGAACCTCTCGAGGGAGGGTGGAGCCGAAAACGGGGGCGGAGTGGAGGGCGAGCCCCGCGCTATAAAGACGGACACGGGCGGCCGCACTGGCTTGCTCTTCCGCCTTTTCCTCTTCGTCTCCTCGTCGTGGTGGCCGCTGGCCTGGTCTGCTGTGGTGCGGTCCCGAGACCCCGCTGGCGGGAAGGAGCGTCTGCCATTCCCTCTCCCGACCTCGGCATCCACGTTCCCCCCCCCCCTCTATCCGCGCTGGGATAGCGCCGAAAACTCCGTCCGTGGCATCGAGCGGCCAACAGGTGCCGGTGCGAGGCACGCAGGAGAGGACTCGCCTACCACGCCAGGGCACGGAGTCGCGGCCAGGCGGGACCACGTCGACGGACTCGGAGAGGGACTCGACGGCCAAAAGGAAGTCACCTTTTTCTTTTCAGGGTTTGGTTTTGTATGGATCTTGTGGCGCCGTGTCTCGTAAAGTAGAACTGTTTAAGTGTTGCCATGTGTGCGCGTAGTCGGTTTTAACTGCTTTTCTTCTTCATTTGCTTTTTGTGTTTTGGCTGTTATATGTGCATTTTTATGTGACTGTAATATACGTGCCTTCCGTGCTGGTCTGTGCGTGTGAATAAAATGCTTGCTTGTTGAACTGTGCCCGTTTCGCTTTGTCTTTTCTCTATTGACCCTCCATCTTGCATCACGTAAAGGTTCGTAGTGGTGCAAAACGCCCGGTAAAATAATCTGAACCGTCGAGGTCGACGATAACACCGCTCGTTATCCGATAGTACGGAACGGGCCGCCCAAGCGGCTCGTGTCCGGAGTCGACCTGCGGCGAGGTACAGATCGCCCGGTTTACCATCCGCGTGGGTACTTAGGTAGGTCGAGTTTGGCGAACAACCCTATCCTACGCGGGTGGCCGATTGGCACGATTGTGGTGAGGTCGAAAGGCCCACCCGTGACTGGCTCCGGGCGATAGTTCCCGGAGGGTCACGACTGAATTGTCCGTCCGGTGGGCGACGTGCCGCGATTCGAGTCACGTGGCCGTTCGCACGCCGGCGGGCGCGAATTCGCAACAATATATATATATATATATATATATATATATATATATTAATATATATATATATATATATATATACTACTGTATATATGTTTGTGTTTTCCGAGGTCCGTCTAAAAAGTAACAGGACTGAGTTTGCTGTGTGCTCCACTTACACAACTTGAATGAACGGGTTGCGTCACAGTCTTTCGCAACATTCCAGCAATATATATGATTGGTGATGGTTGACTGCATCATTGTGTGATTTTTACAGGTCGTGCATTACACGTTGTCTAGTCTGAGTCGTCGTGCTATGAGTCGTGAGCAGAGAGCCAATCTGAAGTTTCTTGCCAAGCTTGGCAAAACACCTTCCGAATCATTGGCAATGCTGCAGCAAGTCTAGCGGGGAAGAAACGATGTCACGTACACGTGCATTTGAATGGTACAAGAGGTTCAAAGAGGGACGGGAGGAGGTTGAGGACGATCCACGGTCTGGAAGACCTTCAACGAGCAGAACGGCGGACAATATCGAGCGTGTGAAGCAAATGGTGCACACAGATCGTCGACTCCCGGTGCGGATGATTGCTGAGGAACTTTCCATCAACAAGGACACTGTCTGGAGCATCATCACTGAAAATCTCGAAACGCAAGGTGTGCGCAAAGATGGTCCTCAAGCTGTTGTCCGAGGACGAGAAACAGCAAAGAGTCCCTGTCTGTCAAGACATTATCGAGTGCCTCGAGGACGATCCAGACCTACTCAGGAGAGTCATTACTGGCGATGAATCGTGGATATTCGAATACGATCCAGAGACCAAACGGCAGAGTCGTCAGTGGAAAAGTCCGGCATCACCAAGACCAAAGAAAGCAAGGATGTCGAAGTCGAAGGTCAGGTGATGCTCATCGCGTTTTTTGACATCAAGGGCATCGTCCACTTCGAGTTTCTACCACAGGGTCAAACAGTGAATCAATACGTGTACAAAGAGAAACCTCTGGCACTCATGAGATCAGTCTGGGACAAGAGGATGGATCTGTGGGAAGACAAACGTCTGGGTGCTCCACCATGACGACGCCCCTGCTCACAGTGCCCTAAGCATCCGACAGTTTCTGGCGGAGAGGAACGTGCAACTCTGGAGCAACCCCCGTATTCGCCAGACTTGGCCCTTGTGATTTTTTTCCTATTCCCCAAGCTCAAGGGGATGATCAAGGGGACACGATTTCCTGATGTGGAGGCCATCAAAAGGGCCGTGACGACGGAGCTCCGGAGGATTCCAGAAGAAGCCTGCCGAGGGTGCATCGAAGCGTGGAAGAAAAGGATGGACAAGTGTGTGAGACTGGAGGGAAACTATTTTGAAGGGGACAAGCTGTGATTTCAATATATTTTTTGAAATAAAATTTCTGTAAAGTCAGTCCAATTACTTTTTAGACGGACCTCGTATGTATACATATATATATATATATATATATATATATATATATATATATATATATATATATATATATATATATATACACACATACACCCATACACACACACACACACAGTGGCCTGCAAAAGTATTCACCACCTCCAAAGTTTTCACATTTTGATGCATCAATAAATAGAGTCTTCACAACGACTCCAAAGTGATGAAGCTAAAAAATACAGATAGAATGTGAATAAGCTTGATTTACAGAGAAAATCAGAGGATTCTCAGTTGCATAAGCATTATACTCCTTTGCTTCATTAACCATAAATCACTTTCGGAGCAAATTTTTTGTTTGAAAGGTTACAAAATAAGTGTAATACATTTCACCCTGCATGTAATCAGTGGTTTAACTTAAAAATAACCTCCCCCACTTACCTAAGGAGTTTTAAGGTGCACTCACTCGGTCAACCAACAAGACAAACATGAAGATCAAGGAGCTTTCCAAAGAAGTCAGACATAAAGTGGTGGAGAAGCAACTTTCAGGAGAGGGTTATAAGAAGATTTCAAAGGAGCTCAGCTCATTTTTAGCCAACCTTTTATCACACAAAAAAACACAACTGAAAAGCAATGAAAGTGCACAGTGTGGGGAACACACCTGTCAGCTAATGCATCGCTGCCGCTGCAATGGCTGCCTGTTGTCTCCCCATCACTAACAACTGCTTGTCCCATTTGTGAACCCCGAACTCATTCGCTTTCCTCCACGACGTTTCTTGAGGAGTCGTTCCAACCTCCACCCGCCATGCCAACCTTGTGAACAGCTGCAATGTTATGGTGACGATGTCAACTGAACATCACGGTGCAGTTTAAGAGCCCAATCAAGTAAAACAAACAACCTGTTACAGACAAAGAGCTGTGCCAAAATATGTAACAAATAGCCCACTATGGTAAAATAACGTAAATATATTTAACATCAGGACATAAATATTGGCCTGTCGAGCTTTCCAATCTGAAGATTTGCTCTAATTGCACATTAGCCATATATCACTGCATAGTTAAAAAAATACTATCAGAGATGGGGAATCCCCCGCCATTGAATGAAAAAGTCATACATATTCCAGATAATGAGGGAGGTGAATTGGAAACAAGACACCATTTGGTCATCATCTCGAAAAAGTTCCCCAGGGGTGAGGAACGTAGTAACCAAAAATAATTGAAATCAGATAAGCGGTTTTCCATTTTTTTACAAAAAACTTTTTTTTCAAGATGGCCGCCCCAGTCGGCCATCTTGGATCCGGCCACGCCAAAATCAATAGGTTCTTCCTTTTCAGGTGTACATTGTGACCCGAATTTCAAATCGATATGGCGAACAGTTTATGAGTTATCGCACTCACAGCTATAAATGTTGACGCCCAGTCGCATCTGGACGACGAACTAGGTTCTTCTTTCAGGTGTACATGTGTGACCCAAATTTATCGATATGGCGAACAGTTTATGAGTTATCGCACCACGAACTATAAATGTTGACGCCCGACGGACGGACGGACGACGGACAGCCGGAGGACAGCCGGACGCCCTGGGTGACAACAATATCCCCCTTCCGCCACGCGGCGGGGGATAAAAACAAATAAATCAAAATCCTTTTCATTGTAATAAGATGACGACAAAAACAACTGCATTTGAAACTTGATGCTGTTCTCACCTTTCTTTGTTTGAATATGTTTTGGAGAAATTTCTGCAGTGGAGCTTGCAGGCCTAGCCACAGTCACAGGTTTATAGTCCCCAGTTGAGGGCTGATTTCAAAGGGCAACAATGACCCCGAAGTTGAGGGTGCTCCACCGGAGGCGAAAGTCTCAGCTGCTTTTTGTATTCTGTCTATGAGGCCATCTCCTGTAAAACAAATTCAATTTTTACAAAGTAAACAGCTGAAAAATATTGCATTGATGCCCCCCACCCGCCCCCTGTAAACTAACACTACTCTCCTCCCCCCCCCCCCCTCCCCAATTCAAAATGCATGAGGCTTATGATACAGCATTGTTTTTACAGGAACTGGCCTAAGGGGAAATGGGGCGTAGTTTAGAATCGTTGTTTCAGAGTGCATATTCGCATAACAGTGATGTAATGCTGTAATTAAAGAGATGGTTGTCGAGTAAAGTGTTTCAGAAGCTCTTGTCTTCCCTGCCCAGTGTTTGTGTCGAAGCCCCGTTCCCCACTCCTTCCCCTACCTACCTTCTATGACGTCCCCCATGCACAATCTGTCTTTTGTACTTTTCCACAACCTTGCTGCATGAGGCAACTGTGGTGAAAGGTGAGACGTGTTCAGATAAGGAACTCGTCACACTGCGGGAGCAAGGGCGCCACATCAATAAGGAAAATCACCAGTTTCACTGCAATCAGCAAGGGCCACTGTTCCTCACTGATGTCTGTGTTTGGCCAATATGCAAGCACCGCAGGGGACCGCCATGCCCCACAAAGCCAAAAATATAAGCTGGAACACTGGACTGGCTCTAGCTGCTTCCAGCTTCATTGGTGTGCTCTGGCTGGTTGAAGTATGGACATCGTTTGCAATGCATGTTGGTTCCTATCTGCCGCGCTGTGGGTTCCTGCATACTGCGCTTTGGGTTTCCTGCATGCTACGCTGTGGGTTCCTGCATACTGTGGCTGTAGGTTCCCTGCATGCCTGCCGCTGTGGTTTCCTGCATACTGCGCTGTGGGTTCCTGCATACTGCGCTGTGGGTTCCTGCATGCTGCGCTGTGGGTTCCTGCAATGCTGCGCTGTGGGTTACCTTGCATACTGTGCTGTGGGTTCCTGCATGCTGCAACTGTGGGTCCCTGCCTGCTGCGCTGAGGGTTCTTGCATGCTACGCTGTGGTTCCTGCTTGCTGCGCTGTGGGTTCCTGCATGCTACGCTGTGGTTCTTGCATGCTACGCTGTGGGTTCCTGCATACTGTGGCTGTGCATTCCTGCATGCTGCACTGTGGGTCCCTGCCTGCTGCGCTGTGGGTTCTTGCATGCTATGCTGTGGGTTCCTGCATGCTACGCTGTGGGTTCCTGCATGCTGCACTGTGGGTCCCTGCATGCTGCACTGTGGGTCCCCGCCTGCTGCGCTGTGGGTTTCTTGCAATGCTCACGCTGTGGGTTCCTGTTGCTGCGCTGTAGGTTCCTGGCTGCTGCGCTGTGGGTTCCTGCATGCTACGCTGTGGGTTCCTGCAATGCTACGCTGTGGGTTCCTGCCTGCTGTGCTGTGGGTTCCTGCATGCTAACGCTGTGGGTTCATGCATGCTACGCTGTGGGTTCCTGCATGCTGCGCTGTGGGTTCCTGCTTGCTGCGCTGTAGGTTCCTGCATACTGTGCTGTGGGTTCCTGCATGCTGCACTGTGGGTCCTGCCTGCTGCGCTGTGGGTTCTTGCATGCTGCGCTGTGTGGTTTCCTGCATACTGCGCTGTGGTTCCTGCATACTGTGCTGTGGGTTCCTGCATGCTACACTGTGGGTCCCTGCCCTGCTGCGCTGTGGGTTCTTGCATGCATGCGCTGTGGTTCTGCATGCTGCGCTGTGGGTTCTTGCATGCTGCGCTGGGGGTTCCTGCTTGGCTGCACTGTAGGTTCCTGCCTGCTACGCTGTGGGTTCCTGCATGCTCGCTGTGGGTTTCCTGCATGCTGCGCTGTGGGTTCCTGCATGCTGTGGCAGTGGGTTTCCCTGGTTGCTGCGCTGTAGGTTCCTGCCTGCTGCGCTGTGGGTTCCTGCATGCTGCGCTGTGGGTTTCTGCTTGCCTGCCGCTGTAGGTTCCTGCCTGCTGCCGCTGTAGGTTCCTTCCTACTGTGCCATCGTTTCCTGCCTGGTCCTTATAGTTGTGGTGCGTGGCAAGCATGTCTGGGGGAGACGCATAGGGTATCACGAGGTTGAACCGGAACTCACCCCACATGCATACAGGTATCGCATGGGGAAGCAGTTTACTCATACTCTGTTCTCGTCTACTTTCTCTCTCTGTTCCTGTGTATTTCCCCGAATGAGAGGATAAGGTATTCATTATTAAACAGTCGCCTGGCAGTCGTACGAGGACGTGTTGGGTATTTCTTTTTTATCAATTGCGATTGCACAGTTTTCGTGATCGACAACATGCCGTGTCCTCTTATTTCTTCTTCCGCGCACCCCATTTTTTGGAAATAAATCCCTTTGTTAAATGAACTGTGTGTGTTATGCCACCTACGGGGCTCATAGTGCAGAGTAAACTGGAATAAACTTGTGGGCAGGTCAGTTTGAGGCTCCGCGCATTAAGGCACTTATGAAAAAGCGAATCATTATTTCCGGATGGTATAGAAACACGCACTCTCTTTCCGTCTTCGTAGTTTCCCCAC
>CM068958.1:23598522-23608780 GCA_035128595.1 Eptatretus atami | reverse complement strand
TCTCTCTCTCTCTCTCTCTCTCTCCTCTACTTCCTTCACTTTGGACACACTGAGCTATTAACAAGCACCCATTGTCCATTTTTTGGCATATTGACACACCTCATGCTATTTCCCCTGAACTACACACAGTTACTCTCTGCACCTCTCATCATAAGTCACATCACACCACCTACTCTTCTCTTCTTCCTTCCCCTCCCCTCTCTTTTGTTGGGACCAACGTAAGCTTGCCGGCTTATGTACGGTGAGCAAGAGGCCGAACACCCGCCTCGTATTCTTCTCTCTCTCTCTCTCTCTCTTCTGTCTCGCCCTCTTCGTTACCTTGTTTCCCTGGAATGACTGAGGCACCTGTTTTGTAGACCAGTGATAAGTGACTGAGTAAGAAGGGGGTTCTGTGCTAGGGGTATGAACTTTGCTTTGTGGCACTGCCTTGTAAATACGTGCCTTTTGCGAGCTGAATAAACCTTTTTCCAAACTGTCCGATTGTCAGTTTTCCATTGATTCGACATTGTGTGGGTAGTAGCAGGGAGTTCACCCCTGCAGTTCCATAATGAGTAACTTTTAGCCAACGTTTCCACTTACAGTATCGCTCTGCCGTTTGGTAATCACAGTGGGTCGTTGAGAGCACGGCACTCTATCCAGGGGTTTATTCATCAGAAAGGTAAAGTGGATTCGGATGCTGGACCCTGCCTGAATTAAATTTCTTAGACAGCATCCGCAATTGCTTATCAACCAACCTCGCTGCGGAGTTATCCGCGGTTCCTCGGCTTCAGGATCGTCAGCAGGATAGTGGATTTGAGAACTCCCCTTGTGATCCCTCCTGCCCCCGAATCTGTAACATTATGTACCTGGCCAGCATACCTGACTTTGATTTGGCTGATGCACAACGGCCAGATTTTTGAATCTAACAACAAACGTGGGATCTAACAACGAAAGCAAGCACCATAAGAAATTGACGATATTACAAAATTCCAACGAACAAATTATCAGTCATAAAAAAGCAGCTTCATCGAGTATTCAAGTCATTCTTAACCATGGGACATTGGTTTATCTAATCAATAAATTTTACACAGAAGGATTGAAAAACTCATCGGAGAAAGATCGAGAAACGTAGCCGAGCTTTGAGTCACCACAGTTTCATCACAATATGTATAGTTTTCTTTTTTCCAGGTAGGATACTGGCTGCTTCTTCAAACAGGTAGCCTGGGCAGGGCTCCAAGTCATCAGACGTGGCCCGCAGCAAGGCCGGCAGCTGTCAAAAGTACATAACATCAAGAGGAAAACATTGCAGAGGCCAGAGTATATATATATATATATATATATATATATAAAATATATATATATATATAATATATATATTTATATATATATATATATATATATATATATATATATTGTTACGAATTTTGGCCCGTCCGGCGTGCGATCGGCCACGTAACTCAAATCGCGACGCGTCGCCCACCGGAACGGACAATTCAGTCGTGACCCTCCGGGAACTACCGCCAGGAGCCAGTCACGGTGGGGGTTTAACCTCACCACGGTCGTGCCAATTGCCCACCCGCGCAGGATAGGGTTGCTCGCCAAATTCGACCTACCTAAGTACCTGCGCGAGTGGTCGACCGGGCGATCGTACCTCGCCGCAGGTCGACTTCGGACACGAACCGCTTAAGCGCCTCGTTCCGTGCTGCAGGGATAACCGAGCGGAGTTATCATCGACCTCGACGGTTCAGATTCTTTACCGGGTGTTTTAAACCCACTATCAATCCCTTACGTGATGCAAGATGGAACTTTCAACAAAGGAAAGACACAACGAAACGGGAAAACAGTTCAACAAGCAAGCACCTTTATTTCACACACACAACACACGCACGTAGGCAGTAATGCAATGTGCAGCAAAAGCAAAATGCAACAAAGCAAAAGAACTACTACCGACTATAATTATTTACAACACTTAAACAATTATACTTGTCGGGACTCGGCGCCACATCATTCATTCAAAATAAACAGGAAAGACCTCCCCATAGGCAGGGAGGTAGACGGGGTCCGTGGACCAAATGTGCGCGGAACCTGGAGGAGCGGCCAGGTCCACGAGACCGAAAAGTCTTACCCGCGTCCTCGTGACGCGATGGCGGGCAAGCCGCAATATCAGCGCAGTTGCGCCCCGACTCCGTGCCCCTGGCGTTCGGTGAGCCCTCTCCGGCGTGCTCCGTGCAAGCATGGTTTGGTCGGCACCACTGTTAGGGTGGGGAATGAACGGAGCCACCGCACTATCTCAGCGCAGATGGGGGGGGGAATAGTTGATGCTCAGGGTCGAGCGAGGGGAATGGCTGGCTGGCTTGGTCGCCCTTGAAAGCGAAGCTGGCTCGAATCCAGCGACGAGACGACACGCACGACGAGACGGACCCATCGACGAGACGACACCAACGACGAGAAAACGACCCCCACACTACCACAACGAGTTCCACACAGACTCGCGTCTTTTATAGACCGGGGGAGGCCTGTATGCATATTTTAGGATCAAAACGCTATTGGAGGCGGGCCACGCCACCCTCTGTTCAGCCATTGGTGTGGCAAAAAGGGGCGTGAGCCTCTTTGATCCGAATTCCTTCCTGAGAGGAATTCACATCCATCGCGCTTGGAGGCGGGGCCACACCGCCCGACGCGCCCATTGACGGAGGAAAAGGGGCGTGAACCTCCCCTGATCCGAATTTCTCTCCCGTAAGGAATCCACATTCATCGCGCTTGGAGCGGGGCCACACGCCCAACGCTCGCCCATTGGACGGAAGAAAAGGGGCGTGAACCTCCCCTGATCCGAATTTTCTCCCGTAAGGAATCCATTGCACTCGCGGCTTGCTGCGTTCGGCAGCAATCACCGAACGGCTTCGGACAGTACGACGTTCGGTGTTGACTGGTGGTGGAGTCGATGGTTGTGGAAGGAAAAGGCGAAGTGTGTGGGGGTTGCTTGGGTGGTTTGGTGTTGGCGGGCGTCGTTTGGGAATGGTGGTGAAGCGATGTTTGCGGGATGGAGTTGTGGAGGTAAAGAGGCGAAGGTGGCGGTGTTTGAGTTGTTGGCGGCTTAATGGTCCAAATAACGATAGAAGAAAAGAAAAGGCTAACTCAAAGCGTCGCAGCCTGGATGAATCACACATATTCCCTCTAAACAACAGGTGTGGGCTAACTACACATGAACTTATCGATATATCTCACCTGAGGACCCTTTATGTGTATTGCGAATTTCCACAGCCGTAACAATATATATATATATATATATATATTGTTGCGAATTCGCGCCCGCCGGCGTGCGAACGGCCACGTGACTCGATTGGCGGCCGCCCTCGCCACCGGACGGACAATTCTGTCGTGACCCTCCGGAACTATCGCCCGGAGCCAGTCACGGGTGGCCTTTCGACCTCACCACGATCGTGCCAATCGGCCACCCGCGTGGGATAGGGTCGTTCGCCAAAATCGACCTACCTAAGTACCCACGCGGATGGTAAACCGGGCGATCGCACCTCGCCGCAGGTCGACTCCGGACACGGGCCGCTTAAGCGGTCCGTTCCGTGCTATCGGGATAACCGAGCGGTGTTATCGTCGCCTCGACGGTTCCAATTAATTATCGGGCGTATCAAGCCACTACGAACCCTTTTACGTGAAGCAAGATGGAGATTCAAACGAAGGAAAGGACGCAGCGAAACGGGGGAACAATTCAACACAAAGCACATTTATTCTGCGACACACGGATAGCACACATATACAGCCATACAGTATTCAAAATGCACATAAAGCAAATAAAGAGTTAAAACCGAATACGCGTACACACGGCAACACATACAGTTCTACTTTACAGACGGCACCAACACACAGTTACTCAAAAGCAAAAGAAAAGGCCACCCTCAAAGACAAGGGGGCAGACGGGGCCCGTGGGCCAATATGTGCGCGTGACCTGAAGGAGCGGCCAGGCCCGCGAGACCGGGGGGTCCTATCCGCGTCCTCGTGACGAGCCGCAAATGTCGCTGCGCGGCGGTGCCCCAACTTTATGCTCCTTCGCGGGTTTCGTTGCACCGCTTGAGATGGGTGGGAACGGGCCCTTTGTGCACTCTCTCAGCGCGGGAAAAAAGGGGGGGGATTGTTGATCCCTGGGAGGAGAATGCTGGCCGCTTGGGTCCCGCGACGAGCGATCCCACTGCGACCTCGTCGCGACCGCCGTCTTCCCTGCCTCGGACCCGAGCTCCTTGGCCTCTTCCCCCAATTCTCCTCAGCCGACTGCAGAAACCAACTCGATGGTTTTCGCCACCCGACTCGACTCCGTTCTGCAACCCGACTTGACTTCTCTCGACTTGACTTCCGTTGCCACACTTCTGCTTCTGCCTCTCCTCTCTGCACCCGACTCGACTCTCTTTCACTGCCGTGCGCTCGGCGTTTTATCGGCCGGCAGGAGAACCAATATGCAGATTTCCGTATCAGGATGAGCTCAGGGCGGAGCCACGCTCGCCCATTGGACGGAGGTAAAGTGGGCGTGAACCTCCCCTGATCCTAGAATTTGCATATATGGATTCCACACAGACGCGCCTGGAGGCGGCCAAGCCGCTCCGCGCTTGCTGATTGGACGGATCAGAAGTGGCGTGTAGCATTCCTGATCCGAATTCTCTCTTGGAAAGGCCGCTATTTGCACTCGCGGCTCGGTGCGTATCGCGACGAGCCCAAGACAGCCGACGCTCAGTGTTCACAGGTGGTGCGGGAATGGCCGTAGCAGGGAGAGAGATGAGGTGGTGGAGGGTTTTGGTGTGGTTTGATGGTTATGGCGGTTGATTCAAAATAAAGTAGAACAGAAAAACGCCTAACTCAAAGCGTCGCAGCCCGATAGAATCACATAAATTCCTCTAAACAACGGGTTTGGGCTAACTTAACATGTACTTAGTTATCTCACCTACGGACCTGAATGGTGGTTTGCGAATCCACAATATAATGATATACCAATCAAAATTCCATTTAGATGTTTACTTAAATCTCCATTTTAAAAAACAGTGTTCTATGTTAACTTAACTTTTGTATTGTTGTGGGAATTATCCTTAGGGGTTAATAAAACTGTTTAGTGGAACGAGTTATTCCTTAGCATTTGTTTGGATAAGAGTGACATACTATTGGTGCAATATTCTTGCATATGTGCAATAAGATGTTTATACCGGGCGTAGTGGCGTGCGCCTGTAATCCGGCTACTCGGAGGCTTGGGTTGGAGGATCGCTTGAGGACGGGAGCTCTGCGCTGGGCCGCGCTATGAGAGGGTGTAGGGCAGCCCGGAATCATGACGAAACCCAATCCTTATCCCTGTGTCGTAAGAGGTGACCAGGGTTGTGTAAGGAAGGGCATCCGGCGTAAAACCTGTGCCAAATCAGTATGCGGATCATAACGGATGATCCGCTGTGGCAACCCCTAACGGGAGCAGCCCAAAGACAAACAACACGTGCAATAAGATGTTTGTTTTCTCTCCATATTTTTTGTCCTCCTCTATTCAAACCTCTGCCTGTACGTTTTTAATGTTCTTTTCCGGTTTACATGTCTTTGCAAAGCGCACACGGGAGCTTTTCAGCTCAAGTCATGACAATGCACAGGTGTGACCAATCTGCATTGTGAGGAAGCCGGTAAGAGCCTCAGCTGATTGTCAAGGTAAAACCGCATTTGCTTCTGGACTCCTTCTGGACGAAGCTTGCCTCCAGGTTTGAAATCGACCTCACAGCCTTGTTATTGGTATTGCCTATGCTGTGTTCTTGTCGAGTGAGTGAATGGGCCCTAAGATAAGGACTGTTAAGAAATCTGCAACATTTGGGTTGTTTGAAGGTGGTGAGGGATAAACGGATTTATCTACCGATTATTTTTATATATTTGTTTGTTGCATACTGGTTGTTATTACCGCGTGCACACGAAGCAAAAGACAGGGTTAAGCAATTGGTTCATGTCTGTGCGTCTGTCCGTCTTATCCATTTATGATCGAGGAACAACATATTTAAATGAAATGTTATATTTTGAACACAAATCAGAAAACGAACTTGTAGCTTGGCTTACTTTGGCTCTGCATCCGTCCTGGTCGGGTATGTGCAGAGAGGAGTGATTTAATTTTTTTAGTCTGTCGGCCTGTCTGGCAGTCAAACAAAATTGAAAATCATTACAAACGGGAAACTTCCTGTTTTTAAGGATGTCATAAAGGACACAAACAACTGGCTTGAAGAACTAATGTGGCGTTATATTGTTACGAATCTGGAAGCTTACTGCACTCAACATTCAGGTCCTTATAGAACAGTTATATCGGTAAGTGTGTGTTTTTAGTTAGGGTCCCGTCCCTAGTCTAATGGGAATTAAATGTTCATGTGCTGCGGAGTTATTTTGATAGTCAGGGTTTTCTTTTACATTTTTACACTTATAACAACAACAACACGCCTTCACCTCGCTTCTTCGACCCGACGTCATAGCGCCCGCAGTGGGCGGAGTTCAAGGAGGGACCTTGCGGCAGCTCTCGACCAATCAGGGGGATGCGAGCGAGGTTGCCGTGAGTCGGCCAATGAGGGCAGCCCATGCAGGACAATGTTACTCTTCCTGTTTGAGGGGCAGTCCGCCGTGGCGGCCGCCACGCCCCCCGGTCCAATCAGCGGACTTGGCGCCCCTTTTGACCAATCAGAAGGCGAGTGGCCAGGAGAAGAGGCCCCTCCTTCCTGAGGAGAAGGTGTGGTTGTCTGGACCAGCGTGGGAGAGAGACGGTGTGCTCGTGGCAGGAGCGTCGGCCAGTTGAATTGTTCGGGGCGTTCTGGCTGGAGCGCGAAGGTCGCGTCGCCTGGTCGCCTTGTGAGCCTCGTCGCCTGGTCGTCTCGGCTGGCCTGCCGGCGTTCGGTCTGGTCCACCTTTGCGCCGGCTGGCGTCCATCCTTGCACTGTGTGTGTTGCAGGTTCGAGTCCCGCCGAACCAGGATCATCGAAAACCGCACGAGGCGGGGAGGTGCGAGATAGGTTCTCCATTCGGCTCACCTTCCCTCCGAGCTGGAGAGCCGAATAAGGCCGCGGCCATCACTTCTTTTGGGTATTTGTGTGTCGTGTCTGTGGGCCCGTCTGTAAGTATAATTGTTAAGTGTTTTCATTGTGCATTGGTTGCATTGCTTAGTCGGATAACTCTGCCCTTACGTGCTTCCCTCGTTCCCCCGATTATTGTTAATAAATACCCCTATTGTTAAATGTTTCAGCTCGTCCTTGTCCTTTCCTTCATTGGTTTAGCACGGTGCGTGTTGGGTGATTAAAAAGGCCGTTGCTGCCGTAGTTGTGCATTTGGACCGACGGGACCTCGGTAACCATCCGCTCGGGTTACACACGGGTCGAGCAAGGTAACGGCTCGTCCCGTTCGAGCTTCATCGAGGGTGTGAATTCCTCGGTAGCTCGCCACGTGGGCCTCTAGGTATTTTGAAGTTTGGCAAATAACCCTGTCCAACGCGGTTGAATTATTGACGATTCACGGTCCTATAAGCCGTGTAAGGGACCCGTACCTTCGGCGTTATCGGGAAGGTACGATCTAGATTCCGGGTGTTCGGTGGAGCTGACTCTACTGCTCCATCTAGCAGTCGTGCTCGCCACCAATACCCGGCCCACAACAATATAAGGTGGTGTAAAAGACGACGGATCAACAGTGGTAAACTTCACAAAAAGTATTTTTATACGACCTTTAAAATCTATTTTATTTAAATTGAATTATACACATGAACACTGGAGAACACAAATCACCTTTTTTCGTATTTTCAAAAAATCTTCTGTTTACCACCAGTATCTTGGACATAATATTATGGCGTTTTACGTCATTCCAACTGATCGGATGTGCCGTTCGCAGTCCCAGCCCATGTCCTGTTTCTCAAGACTGCGTGCAGTAAGGTGTTCTATGAACTCTCTCGTTTCTAAACAGTGGTTGGAATGATTCATTTATATTTGAAAAAGTTGTGGAGGGATTATGACAAAAATTGGAGGATGAGTTGGGTAGGAGACGAGAACAAGCCGATTAAGTTTTGGTTAAGGTCCGGATGCAGATCCAGATCTGAAATTGTTTTCAGTGATTCTTCACCATTGAGAGATGGGGCCAAAAACGAGATAGTACTGTATAGCATGATAATTCAAAAATGTATTGGGCCCGATATGTTCTCGTGGATCAGGGATTACGTGGCGGAGGTATGCGCTCTACCGAGTACCCTTCTAGTTTTGAATCCTGGTTTGCACTTCGGTACAAATTATTCAATGCACTTCTCAACAAAGCATCTGAACTTCTTCCACGACTCAATGTAAATGTGATTCTCCAATTCCTCTTCCCCATCGACACTCGCAAGTTTCGTGTTCATTTCTTCATCGTTACCTCGACAGAAGTTGAACTTGGATTATTTCAGCTCGAACTGCGAGTCCTTGTGCAAGTTTAAATTCTCCTCCAGACAGATACGGTTGTTTAATCGCAGTGGTGGCCCATACTCGAGCGATGCGATCGTGTGCAAAAATTTGTTGTAACAAGATCCAGAGCATTTGGGTTTTGACCTTCAATGTGCTTCTCATGGTGTCCCTTCACATATTGTTACGAATCTGGAAGCCATTTGCACACAGACAGCAGCCCCCGCAGTTCAGTTATTTTGATAAGTATGTGTTTATAGTCAGGGTCCCGTCGCTCTGTCTAATGGGAATTCGTATGTGCGCTGCGAAGTTATTTTATACATCTACTAACAACAACAACAACAACAACAACAACGGCACCGTCCCTCACTCAACCCGGTCGCCATTGCCACGTGTTTTTGGCTGAAGGCGTGGGCGGAGCCTCCATCGCCTCAGATCGAGGCTCCCCCCAAGGAAGGGCATGGAACGTTTCCTACCAGCCAATGAGCGAAGGGCGAGATCGCACGCGTGCCCAGCCATGGGAGCCAGCGTGCCAAAAGCTACTACGGAGCCTCTCGGGAGGGGGCCTCCGAGACGCCACGAACCACCCCCCCCCGAGACGCCTCATCCAATCAGGAGCTGACCACCTCAGGGGCGGTCCTGCCCAGCCAGATGGGATGTTCACCCTCGTCCAATCCAGAGGCGAGTCCCTCAGAGCGTCCCTCGCCCGTGCGGGAGGGGAAGCAAAAGAAGGTGGCGAGCCGTCGAGAAAGGAAGGTTCGCCCCGTCGTCGAAAAAGAGGAGAGAGAGGAAGCCTCGTCTTGCCTGCTGGCGTCTCGTCTGGTCCGTTCCGTGCTGGCTGGCGTCGTGGCGTCGTTCCTGGTCCCTGGTGCTTGGTGCTGCGTTGTTGGTGGCAGAGTTCGAGTCCCGCCACCGGACAAGCTCGACCAGACCACACGAGGTGGACAGGTGCAAGAATAGGCCCCTGCCCTCAGTTTGCCTTCCCTCTCGATAGGAAAATAGACCATGAGGCGCGTGTGTGTGTGTGTGTGTGTGTGTGTGTGTGTGTGTCCCCGTGGGCCCCGTCTTTAAATAGGATTGATTAAGTGTTTTTCATTGTACATTGTTTGCATTCTTTTATCGGATAATCTGCTCTTTGGTGTGCTCCCTCCCCGATTATTGTTTATAAATAAACCCCGTGTTAAATGTTCCAATTCGTTGTCCGTGCTTTCTTCCATTGGCTCGCATGGTTCAGGTTTGAGAAATAGTAAGGCTGTTGGTGCCGTAAGTTGTCATTGGGACCGGCGCGGCTCTGGTAACTCCGCTCGGTTACGCCGGATCCGAGTCGGTACTGTGACCGGTTTCGGACAGAGTCGGCCGAGGGTGTTGATTTCCCGGTAATTTGAAGACGTGTACTTAGGTATATTGATTTGCTATTGACCTACCCCACGCCGTCAGAGAATTGGCGATCACGATCCTTTAAGTGGCCCGTCGACTCTGGAGTCATCCGGGTGACGACCTTAAATTCCGGGTGTTCGGTGGGAGACGGCTCTACTGCTCCACCTGTGGTCTGTATCGCCCACGAACCCCGGCCCACACAAACACGTGCTGTTGTCCAGTCTATTTGGGTGCACATTTTGATTCTCAGGAGCGTTTGAACGGATCCTGGAGAGTGTAGATCCACCCAACACGAGGTTTCTCCTTCCATCGAGATGCATTTGGCACCATGTTGCTTTGCTTCTTTGAAGTCCCTGTTCAATTCGAGTTCAGTTGCTTGCAATGAGGATTTAGCAGAGACAACAACTCGTCGGTGTGAGTTTTCATGTTATCTGTCAGTAACAGTGAAAGTACCATATCCATTTACACCAATCACTCCTGTCAAT
>CM068958.1:23584532-23598497 GCA_035128595.1 Eptatretus atami | reverse complement strand
GGGTGTAATGGCTGGCTGGCTTGTTCAGCCGTGAAAGCGAAGCTGGCTCGAATCCACGACGAGAACGACAGCACGACGAGACGAGCCCATCGTACGAGACGACACCAACGACGAGAAAAGCGACCCCCACACTACTACAACGAGTTCCACACAGACTCGCGTCTTTTATTAGACGGGGGGAGGCCTGTATGCATATTTTGGATCAAAACGGCTATTGGAGGCGGGCCACGCCACCTCTGTTCAGCCATTGGTGGTGGCAAAAAGGGGCGTGAGCCATCTTTTGATCCGATTCTTCTGAGAGGAATTCACATCATCGCGTTGGAGGCGGGGCACACGCAGGCCCGATCGCTCGCCCATTGACGGAGGAAAAGGGGCGTGAAACCTCCCCTGATCCGAATTTCTCTCTCCGTAAGGAATCCACATTCATCGCGCTTGGAGGCGGGGCCACACCGCCCAACGCTAGCCCCAATTGGACGAAGATAAAGGGGCGTGAACCTCCCCTGATTCCGAATTTCTCTCCGTAAGGAATCCATTGCACTCGCCGGCTTGCCTGCGTTCGGCAGCAATCACCGACCGGCTTCGGACAGTACGACGTTCGGTGTTGACTGGTGAGTGGA
This sequence comes from Eptatretus atami, assembly GCA_035128595.1. Lineage (NCBI taxonomy): Eukaryota > Metazoa > Chordata > Myxini > Myxiniformes > Myxinidae > Eptatretus > Eptatretus atami. The sequence goes on along the minus strand of CM068958.1, from coordinate 23,597,880 downwards.
GTCGATGGTTGTGGAACGGAGAAAGGCGAAGGTGGTGGGGGGTTTGCTGTGGTGGTTGGTGGTTGCGGCTGTCGTTTGGGATGGTGGTGAAGCGATGTTGGCGGGATTTTGGAGTTGTGGAGGTAAAGAGCGAAGGTGGGGTGGGTTTGAGTTGTTGGCGGCTTTAATGCCAAAATAAACGATAGAAGAAAAGAAAAATGGCTAACTCAAAGCGTCGCAGCCTGGTGAATCACACATATTCCCTCTAAAAACACAGGTGTGGGCTAACTACACATGAAACTTATTGCGATATATCTCACCCTGAGGACCCTTTATGGTGTATTGCCGAATTTCCACAGCCGTAACAATATATATATATTATATGATATAATTTGTTGCGAATTCGCAGCCCGCCGGCGTGCGAACGGCCTACGTGACTCGATTTGGCGGCCGCCTCAGCCCACCGGGACGGACAATTCTGTGTGACCCTCCGGGAACTATCGCCCGAGCCAGTCACGGGTGGCCTTTCGACCTTCACACGATCGTGCCAATCGGCCACACCGTGGGATAGGGTCGTTGCGCCAAACCCTCGGACCTACCTAAGTACCACGCGGATGGTAAACCGGGGCGATCGCAACTCGGCCGCAGGTCGACTCCGGACACGGGCCGCTTAAGGGTCCGTTCCGTGCTATCGGGATAACGCGAGCGGTGTTCGTCTCGGCCCGACGGTTTTCAATTAAATATCGGGCGTTCAAGACAACTAACGAACCCTTTTAACGTGAAGCAAGATGGAGATTCAAACGAAGGAAAGGAGCGCAGCGAAACGGGAACAATTCAACACAAAGCACATTTATTCTGCGACAGCACGGATAGCACACATATACAGCATACAGTATTACAAATGCACATAAAGCCAAATAAGAGTTAAAACCGAATACGCGTACAACACGGCACACATACAGTTTCCTACTTTACGACGGCACCCAACACACAGTTCCAAAAGCAAAAGAAAGGCCCCCCTCAAGACAAGGGGGCAGACGGGGCCCGTGGGCCAATATGTGCGAGTGACCTGAAGGAGCGGGCAGGCCCGCGAGACCGGGGGGGTCCAATCCGCAGTCCTCCGTGAACGAGCCGCAAATGTCGCTGCGCGGCGGTGCCCAACTTCATGCTCCTTCGCGGGTTTTCGTTGGCACCGCTTAGAGTGGGGTGGGAACGGGGCCCCCTTGTGCACTCCTCTCAGCGCGGGGGAAAAAAGGGGGGGGGGATTTGTTGATTGCCTGGGGAGGAGAATGGCTGGCCGCTTGGGTCCCCGACGAGCGATCCCACTGCGACCTCGTCCGCCGACCGCCGTGCTTCACCTGCTCGGACCCCGAGCTTTGGCCTCTCCCCCAATTCTCCTAGCCGACTGCAGAAACCAACTGATGGTTTTTCCGCCACCCGAACTCGCTCCGTTCTGCAACGCGAACTTGACTTCTAATCGACTTGACTTCCCGTTGCCCACACTTCTGCTTTCTGCCTTCCTCTTTGGCACCCGACTCGACTCTCTTTCACTGCCGTGCGCTCGGCGTTTTATCGGCCGGCAAGGAGAACCAATATGCAGATTTCCGATCAGGATGAAGCTCAGGGGCGGAGCCTACGCTCGCCCATGTGGACGGAATGGTAAAGTGGGCGTGACCTCCCCTGATCCTAGAATTTGCATATATGGAATTTCCACATCAGAAGCGCGGCCTGGAGGCGGGGCAAGCCGCTCCGCGCTTGCTGATTGGACGGATCAGAAGTGGGTCGTGTACATTCCTGATCGAATTCTCTCTTGGAAAGGCCGCTATTATGCCACTCGCGGCTCGGTGCGTATCGCGGACCGAGCCAAGACCGCCCGACGCTCAGTGTTCAGCAAGGTGGTGGCGGGAAATGGACGTAGCAGGAGAGAGATGAGGGTGGTGAGGGTTTTTGGTGGTGGTTTGATGGTTATGGCGGTTGATTCAAAAATAAAGATAAACAAGAAAAAACGCCTAAACTCATAAGGCGTCGCGAGCGCCCGAATGAATCACATAAATTCCCCTCTAAAAACGGGTTTGGGGGCTAACTATACATGTACTTAGAGTTATCTCACCCTACGGACCTGAATGGTGGTTTGCGAATTTTCCACAATATATATGTATATACCAATCAATATTCCATTTAGATGTTTTAGCTTAAATCTCCATTTTAAAAACAGTGTTCTTATTTGTTAACTTAACTTTTGTATTGTTGTGGGAATTATCCTTAGGGGTTAATAAAACTGTTTTAGTGGAAGCGAGTTATTCCTTAGCATGTTGTTTGGAAAGAAGTGACATAGTATTGGTGGCAATATTCTTGCATATGTGCAATAGAGTTTATACCGGGCGTAGTGGCGTGCGCACTGAATCCGCTACTCGCAGGCTTGGGATTGGAGGATCGCTTTTTTGAGGACGGGAGGCTCTGCGGCTGGGGCCGCTGCTACTGAGAGGGTGTAGGGGCAGTCCGGAATCATGAACGAAACCCAATCCTTATCCCTGTTGTCGTAAGAGGTGACCAGGGTTGTGTAAGGAAGGGCATCCGGCTAAAACCTGTGCCAAATCAGTATGCGGATCATAAGCGGATGATCCGCTGTGGCAACGCCCTAACGGGAGCAGCCCAAAGGCAAACAACAGTGCAAATAGATGTTTGTTTTCTCTCATATTTTTTTGTCCTCCTCTATTCAAACCTCTGCCTGTAACGTTTTTAATGTTCTTTTCCGGTTTTTAGATGTCTTTGGCAAAGCGCACACGGGCAGCTTTTTTCAGCTCAAGTTCATGACAATGCCACGGCTGTGACGCAATCCTGCATTGTAGGAAGCCGGTAAGAGCTCAGCTGATTGTCAAGGTAAAACCGCATTTGCTTCTGGACTCCTTCTGGACGAAGCTTGCCTCCAGGTTTGAAATCGACCTCACAGCCTTGTTTATTGTATTGCCTATGCTGTGTTCTTGTCAGAGTGAGTGATGGGCCCTAGAAATAAGGACTGTTAAGAAATCTGTCAACATTTGGTTTGTTTGAAGGTGGTGAGGGATAAACGGATTTTCTACTGATTATTTTATATATTTGCTTTGTTGGCATACTGGTTGTTATTACGCGCGTGCACACGGAAGCAAAAAGACAGGGTTAGCAATTGGTTTATGTCTGTGCGTCTGTCGTCTTATTCCAGTTTATGATCGAGGAACAACATATTTAAAATGAATGTTATATTTTGAACACAAATCAGAAGAACGAACTTTGTAGCTTGGCTTACTTTGGCTCTGCATCCGTCTGGTCGGGTTATGTGCAGGAGAGTGATTTAATTTTTTAGTCTGTCGGCCTGTCTGGCAGGTCAAACAAAATTTTGAAAATCATTTACAAACGGGAAACTTTCCTGTTTTTTAAGGATGTCATAAAGGACACACAACTGGCTTGAAGAACTAATGTGGCGTTATAACTTGTTTACGAAAAATCCTCCTGCCTGGGAAAGAAAAAAGGGCTTTTAAAACCCTGCCCAAACTAAAAACATTTTCAGGTCCTTATAGAACAGTTATATCGGATAAGTGTGGTGTTTTATTAGTAGGGTCCGTCCTAGTGCTTAAAATGGGAATTAATATGTCATTGTGCTGGCGGAGTTTCTTTTGATAGTCAGGGTTTTTCTTTTTACCATTTTTTACACTTATAACCAACAACACGACGCCTTCACCTCGCTTCTTCGACCCGACGTCATAGCGCCCGGCAGTGGGCGGATTTCAAGGAGGACTTGCGGCAGCTTCGACAATCAGGGGGATGCGAGCGAGGTTTGCCGTGAGTCGCCCAATAGGCAGCCAATGCAGGACAATGTTTACTCTTCCTGTTTTGAGGGCAGTCGCGCCGTGGCGGCCCGCACGCCCCCCGGTCCAATCGGCGGACTTGGCGCCGCCCTTTGAACAATCAGAAAAAGGCGAGTGGCCAGGGAGAAGAGGCCCTCCTTCCCTGAGGAGAAGGTGTGGTGTCTGGACCAAGCGTGGGAGAGAGACGGTAGTGGCTCGGTGGCAGGAGCGCGCTAGTTGATGTTCTGGATGGCGTTATGGCTGGAGTCGCAAGGTCGCCGTCGCCTGTCGCTTGTGAGCCTCGGTCGCCCTGGTCGTCTGCGGCTGGCCTGCCGGCGTTCGTCTGGTCCAGACTCTTTTGCGCCGTGCTGGCGTCCATACCTTGCACTGTGTTGCAGTTCGAGTCCCTCGCCGAACCAGGATCATCGAAAACCGGCACGATGGGCGGGAGGTGCGAGAATAGGTTCTCTCCATTCGCGCTCACCTCCCTCCGAGCTGGAGTAAGGTCCGAATAAAGGCCGAGGGCCATCACTGTCTTTTTGGTATTTGTTAGTGTGGCGTGTGTGTGGTCTGTGGGCCCCGTCTGAATAGTATAATTGTTAAGGTGGGTTTTCATTGTGCATTGGTTTGCATTGCTTAGTCGGATAACTTCCGGCCCTTACGTGCTTCCTCGTTCCCGATTCCGGCTCCGATTTTTGTTAATAAATACCCCATATTGTTAAATGTTCAGCTCGTCCATTCTTCCTTTCGCTTTCATTGGTTTAGCACGGTGCGTGGTTGGGTATTAAAAGGCCGTTGCTGCCGTAGTTCGTGATTTGGACGTCGACGGGACCTCGTAACATCCGCGTCGGGTTACACACGGGTCGAGCAAGGTAACGGTGCGTCCGTTCGAGCCCCCCCCTTCAAAATCCCCCCGAGGGGGAGTGGGTTGGGGAAAATTTCCATTTCCTTCGGTAGCTTCGCTCAGTGGCCTCTAGGTAATTTTTGAAAGTTTGGCAAATAACCCTGTCAACAGCGTTGGAATTATTGACGATTCACGGTCCGATAAAGCCGTGTAAGGGACCCGTACCTCGGCGTTATCCGGGAAGGTAGATCTAGATTCCGGGTGTTCGGTGAGCTGACTCTAACTGCTCCATGCCTAGCAGTCCGTGCTCGCCAACCCAATACCCGGCCCACACAATATGATATAAAGGTGGTGTAAAAAGACGACGGATCAAACAGTGGTAAAACTTCACAAAAAGTATTTTTTATAACGACCTTTAAAATCTATTTTATTTAAATTGATATTATACACATGAACACTGGAGAACACAAATCAGCCTTTTTTCGTATTTTCAAAAAATCTTCTTGTTAACCCAACCCAGTATCTGGACATATATTATGCGTTTTAAACCGTCATTCCAAACTGACGGATGGTGCCGTTCGCAGTCCAGCCCATGTCCTGTTTCTAAGACTGCGATGCAGTAAGGTGTTCTATGAACTCTCTCTCGTTTTCTAAACAGTGGTTGGAATGATTTCATATAATATGAAAAAGTTGTGGAGGGATTATGACAAAATTGAGGAATGAAAGTTGGGTAGAGACAGAACAAGCCGATTAAGTTTTGTTTAAGGTCCGGATGAGATCCAGATCTTGAATTGTTTTCAGTGATTCCTTCACCATTTGAGAGATGGGGCCAAAAACGTAGATAAGTAACTGTATAGCATGATAATTCAATAATGTATTGGGGCCCTGATAATGTTTCGGGATAAGGGAATTACTGTGGGAGGTATGCGCTCTACCGAGTACCCTTCTAGTTTTGAATCCTGGTTTGCACTTTCGGTACAAATTATTCAATGGCACTTCTCAACAAAAGCATCTGAACTTCTTCCATTCACGACTGCAATGTAAATGTGATTCTCCAATTCCTCTTCCCCCATCGACACCGCAAGTTTCGTGTTCATTTCTTCACGGTTACCGCCTCGACAAATTGAACTTGGATTATTTTTCAGCTCGAACTGCGAGTCTTGTGCAAGTTTAAATTCTCCTGCCAGAGACAGATACGGTTGTTTAATCGCAGTGGTGGCCCATACTCGAGCGTGCGATCGTGTGCAAAAATTTGGTTGTAAAAGATCAGAGCATTTGGGTTTGACCTTTCAATGTGCTTCTCAGGTGTCCCTTCACATATTGTTCGAATCTGGAAGCCATTTGCCAAACAGACAGCAGCCCCGCAGTTCAGTTATTTTGATAAGTATGTGTTTATGAGTAGGGTCCCCGTCGCGTCTGTCTAATGGAAATTTCGTATGTGCGCTGCGAGTTATTTTTATACATCAACAACAACAACAAGCAAACAACAACAAAAGGCAACCGTCCCTCACTCACCCGTCGCCAATTGCCCCACGTGTTTTTGGCTGAAGGGTGGGCGGAGCTCCATCGCCTCAGATCCGAGGCTCCGCCCAAGGAAGGGCATGGAACGTTTCCGCTCCAGCCAATGAGCGAAGGGCGAGCATCGCAAACGCGTGCCCAAGCCAATGGGAGGCAGCGTGCAAAACTACTACGACTCTTCGGGAGGCGGGCCTCCCGAGACGCACGACACCCCCCCCCGAGACGCCTCATCAATAGGAGGGCTCGACCACCTCAGGGGCGGTCCTGCCCCAGCCAGATGGGAATGTTTCACTACTCGTCAATCCAGAGGCGAGTCTCCCTCAGAGCGTCCCTCGACTCGTGCGGGATGGGGAAAGCAATAAGAGTAGAGTGGCGAGCCGTCGAGAAAGGAAGGTTCGCCCGTAGTCGAAAAAGAGGAGAAGAGAGAAGCCTCGTCTTGCCTGCTGGCGTCTCGTCTGGGTCCGTGTCCCGTGCTGCTGGCGTCCGTGGCGTCGTTCCTGGTCCCTGGTGCTTGGTGCTTCTGCGTTGTTGGTGCAGGTTCCGAGTCCCGCCAGCCGGACAAGCTCGACCAGACCACAGCGAGGTGGACAGGTGCAAGAATAGGCCCCTGCCCTCAGTTTGCCTTCACGCTCTCGATAGGGAAAATAGACCATTGAGGGGCCGTGTGTGGTTGTGTGTGTGTGTGTGTGTGTGTGTGTTGTCCGTGGGCCCCGTCTTTAAATAGGATTGATTAAGTGTTTTTGCCAATTGTAACATTGTTTGCATTCTTTATTCGGATAACCTCTGCTCTTTGTTGCTCCCCCCTCCCCGATTATTGTTTATAAAAACCCCGCGTGTTAAATGTTCCAGATCGTTGTCCGTGCTTTCTTCATTGGCTCGGGCATGGTTCAGGTTTGAGAAATAGTAAGCCTGTTGGTGCCGTAAGTTGTCCAATTGGACGGCGCGGCTCTTGGTAACGCCGCTCGGTTACGCCGGATCCGAGTTCGGTACCCTGTGACTCGTTCGGACAGAGTCGGCCGAGGGTGGTGATTTCCCCGGTAATTTGACCGACGTGGGGTACTTGGTATATGAAATTTGGCTATTGACCCTACCCCCACGTGGCCGTCAGAGAATTGGCGACACGATCCTTTATAGATGGGCCCGTCGACTCTGGAAGTCATCCGGGTGACGACCTTTAAATTCCGGGTGTTCGTGGGAGAACGGCTTCTACTGCTTCCACCGTGTGGTCGTGTATCGCCACGAACCCGCCCGGCCCACAACCAACACGTGCTGTTGTCGAGTTATTTCTGGGATGCCTTTGAATTCTCAGGAGCGTTGAAAACGGATCTGGAGAGTGTAGGATCCAACACCAACGGACGAAGGTTTCTCCTTCCATCGAGAATGCATTTGGCCCGATGTTGCTTTTGCTTCTTTGAAGTCCCTGTTTCAATTCGAGTTAGGTTGCTTGCAATGAGGATTTTTTCGGCAGAGACAACAACTCGTCGGTGTGAGTTTCAAATGTTATCGTCAGTAACAGTGAAAGTACCATACCAATCCATCTTTACCAAACCAATCACTCCTGTCCAATTAATTTATTTATTTCGGAAGTGCAGTGTTTCACATCAAATATAAAATAATAATAATAATAATAATAATAAATATAATATCCAGGTTCGTATTCTTCTTCTCAATATCAGTCACCCTGTTAATTCATGTCTCCTTGCATTGTGTTTGGATCGGTTCCTTCGCGAAGAGTACACGACGCCTATCGCAGGCCACCCTGGCCCAATTCCTGGCCCTAACCTACACGAGGCCCAATGCTAATTCCGCGACTTTGGTGCTGGATACGAAAGAAAAGAAAAGAAGAAGGGAAGAGAAGAAGAGGAGGAAGAATGAAGAGAAGAAAATGAAGAAGAAGAAGAAGCTGTGATCGGCAAAACTCCTTCATCTCATAGCTACTTATGCATATCCATCTGTCAGCGTGTGTGTGTGTGTGTTGTGGTGTGGTTGTGTGTGTGTGTGTGTGTGTGTGTGTGTGTGTAAATCTATATGGTATGAAACGAATTCCAGAACTTCCAAATCGAAAACTAAAACGAGTGACGTTGCTCACACCTTTTGGATGAACCGAAGACGCTCTGAAAAGGACACCGCCATATCGCCGCACGCGTCTTCCTGGTTCGAATCACAATTAGCGGTCTGCAGGTCGTTTCACTAACCTGGGTTCAGTTACATTGTTCTCGCACAGACTTGTCTTTGTAAAACACGCCAATTTGATTTTAACACTTCGCATAAGGATGGAGAACAATTTAATCAACAAAAAAAGTGATAAACCAGCTTCGCTGAAAAAAATCTGATGTATACACCTTCATTGTGCTACCACTTGCGACACTGATTTACTCGCTCAATTAATAAAACTAGTGCGTGGCCCGTACGTGCGTAATCCCGAACACCCATCACAGATTTTGCAACCAACAGATTTTGAAGGATCTGATGGATGACGTACCTTGAGCCATTGCAGTGCCGCCTCTTCTGGTCGAAGTTTCGTAGCAGTATGATCAACCACTCGCATGATGGCAGCATGCAAAAAAAAAAAAATATTGTGACGTCAATCGTGACGTCATAGCACCGGTGTCCTGTCATTGGTTTGGTAAATAAATGGCCATAACTTGGGAACCACTTGTCCGATTAATATCAGCCTTGAAAAGGCTTTGTTTAAATTAAGATCGGCCAACCCGTATCATAAATGGCCATAACTTGGGAAACACTTTGGGAAACAGTGAGAAGAACGATCTCAAACCTTAAAGGCACACACTCAGGTCCCCAGCGTAAATTGTGACGTCAATATCAAAGAAGAAGAAGAGATTGTGACGTCAATTGTGATACGTGCAAAAAAAAAAAAAAGAAATTGTGAACGTCAATCGTGATGTCATAGCACCGTGTCCTGTCATTGGTTTGGTAAATAAATGGCCATAACTTGGGAACCACTTGGCCGATTAATATCAAACATTGAAAAGGCACATCCTCAGGTCCCCAGCAATATTCCTGGCAAGTTTCAATTAGACTCGGACCAGTGTTGTCGAGAAACAGCGGTCGCAGACACACACACACAGACACACACACACACACACACACACAAACACACACACAACACACACAGACACAGACACACAACACACACACCACACAGACACACAGACACAGACACAGACACAGACACACACACACAGATTGCTGGAATTATAGATAGACCAGTGCGGGCCCGTAGGTGCGTGCCCGTGCGTGCGTGGCCGTACGTAATTGTGACGTCATATCAAACGAAGAAGAAGAGTTGTGACGTCAATCGTGCAAAAAAAAAAGAAAAAAAAAGAAGAAGAATTGTGACGCTCAATCGTGATGTCATAGTACCGTGTCCTGTCATTGGTTGGCAAATAAATGGCTGTAACTCGGGAACCGCTTGTCCGATTAATATCAAACCTTGGAAAGCACATCCTCAGGTCCCCAGCAATATACCTGGCAAGTTTCAATTAGATCGGACCAGTGGTTGTCGAGAAACAGCGGTCGCACACACACAGACACACACACACACACAGACACACACAACACACAACACACACACACAGACACACCACACAACACACACACCACACACAACCACACACACACAACACACAGACCACACACACACAGACACACACACACACACACCACACACACAACACACACACACACACACACACACAGACGACACACAGACATTGCTGGAATTATAGATAGATAGATATGAAGCACAACAAAAGAAAGAAAGAATAACAAACATAATAATCTCAATAATACTTTCAAATTGTTTCTGGTTTTTAACATAATGTAACTGGTATTCGTGTTGTTACGTCCGCTGACTCCCCCGAAACTTAAAAATCAATTTAACGAATCCTTTTTATTCGATAGGCAAAAACTGCCAGGAAGTCCGTGCTTGGCAAAGATCAAAATGGTTTGAAGTTCCAAAGAAAAACCAGAAGAGTTCCCAGACAAGTCCTCTCTGTGAGCCGAGCAAGGTACAGGACAAGGTGAGATTTTGGCTTTGTTAACGTCGCCATGACGAGTGATGGTTCGAGGGGCGCTGTGACGTCAGCCGGCCCACTTGATGTCACTGCGGTTGTGATGAGGAGTAGTAGTAGTAGTAGTAGTAGTTGTAGTTGTTTTTTTATTTTTCTCTCTTCTTCTTCGACTTCCTCCTCTTCTTCCTCCTCCTCCTCTGACTCATTACATGGTGTCAGCGGTGGGATCCGAACCCTCGTCTCTGAGGAGACGCGTCATCTTTTGGTCATCGACTGGCCTCGGAGCCTGTTTGCCACAACAAGGACATCCAGTTACCTGTGCCTCTCGTTCGCCATCAGTGGCAGAGCAAAACTATGCTCAGATAGAAAAGGAACTGCTTACTGTGGTTTTTGTGGTAAAAAAAAAAATAGTTCCATCACCACATATGGATATAAGGCAGAGGTGCAGACAGACCACAAGCCATTGGTGACCATTGTGAGAAAGCTGCTTCACAGAGCGTCACCAAGGTTACAAATGATGTTGCTTCATCTTCCTCGTTATGACTTGGAACTCAAGTATGTGCCTGGAAAGCAAACTGTATGTTCCTGACACTCTCTCTAGAGATAATACTGCCACTGTGCCAACTGCCGAAGACGTGCAGATGAGGGTACACCAGTTGATTTCACAATTTCCAGGAAGTCAATGCAGACGAGAGACCCTACGTCCTGCAACCTCAAATGATAACGTTCTTCAGCTTCTTCGCTGGATTCATTGTGAATGGATGGCCGTCCCACAAATCCAACATGCCACCCAGCATCAAGCCGTATTTGGACACCAGACATGAACTGCACCTTGCCCATTGTCTGCTATTTGCTGGGGAACGCATAATAATCTCTACAGCACAACGTCGCAACAAGCTCAGTCTGATCCATGAAGGCCATTTTGGACAAGAGCAAAAAGAAAAGCTAGAGCCTGTCAAGTCGTCTTCTGGCCCGCAATGAGCAGTGACACTGAGCAACTTGTAGCCAAATGTCCCGTGAGTGCAAACTTCAGATCAGCCAACTGTAAAGAACTGCCACAGGGAAGTTCCACTTGGACCCTGGCAGAAACTTGGAGCTGACCTCTTCCAGTTTGCAGGGAAGCATAGCCTCATAGTAGTCAACCATTTCTCAAAATACCCAGAGGTGCTTTGGGTGACTGGACTTCCTGCAAAGTACATCATTGACGCATTCAAGCCAACATTCGCCAGGCACGGCATTCCTCAGGAGCTGGTAGCTGACAACACGCCATTCGCAAGTGCATAATTAAATGGAGATTTCATATTACGACATCAAGTCCCACATATGCCTAATTCAACGGACAGACCAAACATACAATACGGACTGTCAAACAAGGACTCAGGAAGGCTCTAGAATCTGGTGAGGGTTTGAATTTGACCTTGCTGACGGAAAGGAACGCTCCCATAGCAGAACTGCCCTATTCCCCAGCTCAGTTATTGATGAATTGAAGGCTCCGAGTCAGGCTACCGATGACAGAGCAGCTCCAGCAACCACATATCCAGGCAGATGCACGTCAACTCTTGGTGCAGCGTCAGCAGGTGGCGAAGACGTTTTATGACCGGAACTCCAAAGACCTCCCACCACTTGCTCCGGGTGAAAGCATCCGCATCGAGCAAGAAAAGGTCTGCGCAGCAGTTGTCACCGCTATGCACCATTCGCCTGTCTCATATACATGTGAGGACGCAAACGGCCAGGTTTACCAGCCGCAACCGCAACACCTCGGAAGACCGATGAGCCCCTGCTCCACCTAGTAGAAGACCAGTTGGTGAGTCATGCCACAAGATCCAGCTGGACAAACATCCTCAGCTTTGCAGCCTGAAGCAGTCGCTACACAATTAGTCACACCACCTATTCGTCACCCTTCTCGAGCTAAGAGGCTACCCATGCATGGACAGGTGATCGGACAGTCAATCAGAGCTCATTTTAATGTCCCCATTCTCCGACCTTGTCAGTGGTGCGTGCCGACTATGACAGGTTAATTAGTTTGGGAACTACCTCCCAGTCTATCGAGGTTCGAACAATGCTGGATCAATGGAAGGAAAGGACAAACAACGGACAGGTTGAAACGTAACAAGGAGTTTATGAATAAGGAAAAAAAATAGAACCGAGAACGTTTTATTTCTTGGTGAAAATAGGTTAAATTCAAATCAATCAAATAATCTCAAGCAATAAAGAATTAATCAGGCTTTGATAGAAAAATAGACGAAAAAAGCAGACATCGCATACTTAAATACACGAAACAAGAGGTACCACAGACATTTGGGGGGGGGGGGGAGAGAAATCGTCTTGGCTACCAAGTGAAGTTGTCGTGCATTTCAATAAAATGTCCCGAAATGTGTGTAGCGTGCCTTGGTCCCGTTGCCAGCGCCTGCATCGCAGTACATCCACATCCGCAAACAGGCTCGAGACACCAATCAACTTCACGTCGTCACCCCAGGAACCAGGGACGCCAAGTAATCGGGTACGCAAGAGCAGATCCGCAGAAGACCCGCAGGAACGGTCCAAACTTCACCATCCACTGTCAGGCAGAGCTCCAATGTTCACCAGCGTCAGGACTGTAATGCTGTCACAACCATCACACACTGTCCCAGCGGTCAGAGCTGTAGACTGTAATGCTGTACCAACTCACCAACTGTCACCAGCGGTCAGAGTTGTAAGGCTGTAAGGCTGTCACCAACTCACCAACCAACTGTCTGTCGCCAGCTCACCAACCAAATGTCTGTCGCCTGCTCACCAACCGAGTGACTCGAACAACTGACTGGAGCTGAAAATAACCGTCACCCAGCCGTCACAAAACTCTAAGGAAAAACGGTCCTCCCGTCCTTTTTATAGGCGACCAGTCTGGGCGGAGCCTCAAGCAGACTTCAGCCAAATCCACTTTGCGCATCGTTGCACGTGACCAACTGTCAACCTCGTGATCATTCCTTCCTTGTTCAGCCCGACACGAACAAGAGCCAGCCAGCATCTGTAGAGCTGCCAAACGGGGCGTCAAACGTCGATGGAAAAAGGTGGACGTTAACGTCGGTGAAAGAGGTGGGTGTCGAACATCAATGACAGATAGGTGGGTGAGGTAAATGATCCACAGCCGTATTTGACCGTCAGAATAACTGCTC
>CM068958.1:23514457-23545261 GCA_035128595.1 Eptatretus atami | reverse complement strand
AAAAGTGATGTAGATTACCCGGACCCAAATCCTCACTCCCCCTTCTCCCACACTAAGTCCTTCACTTCTCTCTCTCTTCTTTTTCTTTTCTTTTTTGTCTTCTTCTTCTCTCTATATATCTTTCTCTATGTCCAGACTCATCCCCCCCATTCCATCTGCATGCACCACGCCAAATCCTCACCCCATCTCCCACCCCCAAACCTCATACTCTCCTCCCACCCCTCTCCCCTCTTCCCTATTCTTAAAGAAGTCCATTCGTTCGTAATAACAGTCAAATTAAATAACAATGAAATGTGAAATTCACAATCTCGTGATATTGTTGTGGGGCCGGTATCGGTGGCAAGCCACAACGGCTAGGGGAGCAGTTAGAGTCGGCTCCACCGAAACACCGGAATTTTAGGTCGTGACCCACGGATTAAGTCCGAAAGGCACGGGCCCCTTACAGGACCATGAATCGCCAATAATTCGACCGGCGTGGGGTATAGGGTTAATTGCCCAAAAACTTCAATATAACTAAGTTCGACGTGGCAAAGCTTCCGGGGAATCACACCGCTCGCAGGCCTCGAGCGGACGAGCCATTACCCCCGTGCCGAACCGTGTGTAACCCGACGGATGGGTTACCGAGGCCAGGCCTGTCGTCCACATGAACAATTACGGCAACAACGGCCTTACTAAATCCGCCCAATACGCACCGTGGCAAACCAATGGCAGAAATGAAAAGAACGAGCTGGTCATTCAACACAAAGGGATATTTATTTATAACAATAATCGGGGAGGGAACACAGAGCAGAGGTTTATCATGAATAAAGAAAGGTAATCAAATTGTACAAGCAATTCTAAAAAACAATTCTAAACTGAGAGACAGGGCCCACGGCACACACGCACAACAAAATACCGCCAGAAAGAGATGGACCTCGAGGTTTATTGCCACCATTCCAGCTTGGAGGGAAGACGAGCTTGAGGGAAAGAGAACGTGCTGGCTACGCTGGGCCGCGTCGCACGGCTGGACGACCGCACCTTTCCCGAGCACCAGTCGCCAAAGAACGGAGACCTAGGGCAAGCCGACGCGCAGAGGAGGCGAGACGAGGGACCTCCCGTGATGAGATTGGTTTGACCCGCTTGTTTAATGCGCCACAGACAGAGACGCCAATCGGATGCGCGGGAAATGCAGTCAGTCGCAGACCCAGACAGAAGCGTGCTTCGAGCAGACGGGACGCAATCCTTCAATCCTTTTCCAAAACTAGTTTTCCGGGGCAGGTCCGCTCCCCGTCGCTGCTCCATGGGTAGACGGCATGTTCCGCGGCTCCGCCTTCTTGAGAAGAACCGCCCCGGCTTTGGTCCCTCGTCACCCATTGGGCGGAAAAAAATGACGCATAAGCCTTAATTTGGCGCGAAAACCAGAACGAAGCGCTTCGTGACGCATAGTTGGGGCCAGGCCAGAGCGACAAACGCTTCCGTGACCAATATTTGTGCGAAATCCACACCGGCCTGGGGGGCATGGAATTCCGTACACGCCCCGCATGCCGGTGAGCGCGACAAAGAGCGCGGACAATGCCACCAGCAGGGTGTTGTTGTTGGTGATGTTAAAAATCCTAACTATAAAATAATTCCGTAGCGCACGTACACTTAATTTAACCATAAACAAGGGACGGACCCCTACCTAGAAACACATACTTACCGATATAACTGAATCTATAAGGACTCTGGCTGTTGTGTGTGATGGGTTCCAGATTCGTAAACAATATGGCATGTGACGGAGGAAAGATAGACTGATGAAGTGCATTTTGAGCTCAACGTAACTTTAGTCCATGTGAGCTTATGCGATTGAGCAGTGTCCATAGGTGAGTTCGTCAGTGAGTGAGTCTGCAATACACTCTCAATCGTTATTGCTTGAACAAACCCATGACTTGCTAAAACTTGGCCACAAGCTTCATATGTCTGATACCTAAAGGAGGTGTATCGGACCGCAATCAAATCCGCGCTCATTGAGTGGGTTTTTACAGGGGGGGGGATCCCCAAAATAGATATTTGCTCTCTTCTCCAAACTACATACAACAATTTCGATGAAACTTTGAAACTTGACCACAAGTTTCATCACTCATGATGTACCAAGTGGTATTGATCGCATCAAAATGTGTACTCATTAAAGGGGCTATGGAGGGGCTTTTGACCCTTAAAAATAGGTATCTCTCTCTTCTCGTGAACTACACATTATTTTGATGAAACTTGACCACAAAACCTTCATCACCCATGATTTACCAAAGTTTGTTCAGTCGGCATAAAAAAATTCGGCGTCGAGGGGGGTCTGTGGGGGGGGGGGGTTTGAGTAATTGTTGCTCTTGATCCAGGTGACGCTTCAGGACGTGTGGTCCTATTTGTATGTAGATAACACTTCACACCCCCCCACTCCTTTGGTGAAAAATCACAAATTTTGTGTGAGCATGTGCAGAAGTAATGGTGGTGCAGATCGGCTGTGTGGTCTTGCAGGGGAGGGTGAGCGATTCGGGCAATTTTGCAGTTTATATTCGATTCCGATACTTTTTACCTAACGAGATGTTGCAAAGTCTACAAGAGCTCCCATCCATCCATCCACTGGACCATACTCTGTGCAGAGCGGTTGGTGCTGGCTCAGCAGTATCCTTCCTATTGGGCACATCCTGGACGGGTCCCGCGCATCCGACACAGGATAGCCAGCAAGCTGGCACTCATTTTGCCGACCCTCGAAGGATGACAGGCAGAGTCAACCCCACCTGTATTAATTCACAGCCGATTGGATTTGAATTCAGGATCCTGGATCCCAAGCCCACCACCCTAACCACTAAGCCAAACAACTCAAACAGGCATATATACCCGATCGAGAGTTATGGAACAAAACTCCCTGGGAGGCAGCTTCTTTCTAGGAAGTAGAAAAATAGTTGGAATTGACGTCCGATTCTTGGTTCACTAACTCGATTTCCATGGATGTAAAATGCAGAATCGAGTACTTTGGGATCGATTCCAGCCAATCCCACCTGCTAGTGCAGGGTGAAGCAATGGAGCATTTCAAAAAAAATTCAAATGAGAAATTCCTCCTCTGAACCTCACTTTTCTTGTCAACCATTACAACTCAGCTCAATAATCTGAATCTGCAACTGCAATCCAAAATCTGCTTACAGGAGGTATTTTTACAAAATTAAATATAATTTTTTGACGTCACTGCTGAGATTTGAAAACGGCTCTCTAAGCTCAAAGGTGACACATCTAAAGGACACTGGCAGTGGAGTGAATTTCGATACAGCTATTTGGTAATCAACGTAGCAAACATTTTTATTTTTATTTTTTTTTTTACCTCCGTTACTAAGGTTACGTATTACCCATGTTTTTGTCTGTATCACTGTGGGCGGGATATTCTCACGAAGTTATGGACGGATTTGGATGAAACTTGGTGGACAGGTTGGGTGTGTGACAAGGACGAATTGATTAGATTTTTGGTGAAGAGGCCGGTCTGCACACGGTATATCAGTGGGATACAAAAACGTAAACTGTTCAGCCTGGCGGAGGTACTGCGCCCCACCTAGTGCCGTTCTACGTTTTATTCATGGAATCATAAATGCTTTGCAATTTGTCCCACTGAATGTCTCGTTCCCGAAAGTCTGTACAACGTACCATAACATGTGATAAATTAATGCTTGTATGTTTTTGTAGTTGATGGACCATTTTTCCCGCAGGCCATGAAGAGAGTAAATATTTTCAAGCGGCAGAGCCATCAGGGTTCAGGAGGCTCGGACGAGATTTTTTGACCAACCATGGTGTGGTCCTTGCACGACTTTTGCTGGGAAAGGTGAAGCCGTGAATCATTATTCATTCGTTTCATGCAACAGCCTGTGGCTCCTGTTTGCATCAGTGCTGGAGTCTTCATGAAGGCATGTGGCGATCTTTAAAACGTCCACCACAAATGCCAGCAGAAGGGACCACCTGTTCCTGTTAATTGACAACAGGGGTTAGCTCTTGGGATTTGTCCTTCTCCATTGCACTCTGTCTCTGTCATCTTCTTCTTCTCAATGATTTGTTTTTCAAATCTCTTTCCACGACATCCCTCCCAATAATCTCTGTCTTCAATCTCGATCTTTGCCCCTCTAATTGGCTTATTCATACTTCCTTGATTGATTCCTCATCCTTTTCTTCTCATCGCAAGTGGACGTGCCCAAATCAAACCGCACTTAGCCTCTCTAATATTTCTGTAGTACATACAACTCCGACCTTCTTGCGTATCTCCTCAATTCCTCCAACCGCTCTCTTAGGGATACTCTGATACTCCACCAAAGCATTCTCATCTTGATTTGCTCCAGCAACTCCTCTTCCTTTCCTTAAAGCCCCACGTTTCTGTGCCATACATTATAACCGGCCTGATCACTGTCCTGTAGATTCTTACTTTATTTTCATACCGTGTTGACTATCAAAAACGAACACCAACTAACCTCGCTTCCACATTATCCATACTGCATTCCCTCTGTCCTGGAGTTCTTTCTTCACAACCTCCCTCTTACCTTTAGTGCTGATACCAAGGAATTTGAATTTACCCACTTGTCCAGCTCTTCAACCTCTTCTATCCCCAATCTTGATCCTCTCTGCTCCAGTCCTCACACTTAACATAACCTCTGTCTTTCTAGCATCAATCCTCAACGCTACCTTCAAACTCTCCCTGCTATTCCAACTACTTCTCTGTACTTCTTTCCTTTTGACTCTGCTGTTATAATGAAGTCATCTGTGAACAGAAGCTCCAACAGTTCTCTATCCCTGATGTCAGTCAGCACATCCAATCACATCACATAGCGAGGGAACCTTCCGTGCAGAACCCGTGGATAGACTCACTTCCACTCTAAAATGTTCGTGGAATCACCACTTCTCTTGTCATTTACCATGGTCCTGGCTCCCTTATGCCATTTCCATCATGATTCCAAACAACTTCTCTTGTACAAGCTACTTCCTTAAACCACCAACACACCACCCTCTGAGATGCTAATATGATGCCTTCTCCATTGGAATAGAAAAGTGTGGCAGGCTCAGTACATCACCAGGATCTTTAAAAAATAAAATGGAGGGGGTGGGGGGGGGGGGGTGGTGGGGTGGGCGAATGTTGATTTGGGTGAAGAAATGGACAACACCGGACCACGACACTCGTCATTGAGAGAGCTCTCACAAACCATCACACTCATCCACAGGAAATGTTAAAACAAAAAACATCACCCATGCCACAATTGAAGCTATCCGACAATTCATACCAACATCCACCACCTCTATCTCCAATGCTTCTAGGTACCTATCCAATTCCAATTTAAACCTGTCTACTGTTTCCCTGCTGCTACTACCTTTCCAGAGACATGTCATGCATTAACTACTCTCTGAGTGAAAGACAACCGTCTTACTACCGTCTTAACTCAGCGTCTTCTTTACCGCTCAGGCTATGGCCCCTGGTCCTATCACTGTAATAACTTGTGCTGAAATCAATTCTCTTCCGAGTAAACTTTTCCCCGACAGTTGTTTAATCTTACATGTAATCCACAATCAAACGTCTTTCCACAATGTCCTGATACAATGTCATTAACCTTCCGTCCCAATAATCCCTAGCTTTCCTGCTCCTTCAAAATTGCACACACCTCTGTCTCGCCAATCCTTCCTGCAGAATGAAGAATCGACAATATTCATCGTTTCAATCACCACCACCACTCTCCAGAATCCTCATTCTTAACCTATCTCGATTGCTTGCGAACCTCACCACTGCATGTCCTCCCAAACATCACCATTACATGCCATCACTACCACTCACCACTGCATGCACTCACAGCACTCCCAATAAGTATTAAAAGTTGAAACAAATGGAGAGAGGTGCCGAAGACGCCTGCTTGCCTGGGTCATTATTTGATCTCGGCTGACCTGCGTGTAGCACAAAGTGAGGTTAACAATCTGGTTCACGTCTGTCTGTCTGAACGGACGCCATTCTATGATCGAGGAACTACTTCATTTTTCAAGTTGAATGTGATATTTTGACATTGTGGAATATGAAAGGGAACATGAATTGGTGGCACGGACCTGCAGGTTGGCAGTACTTTAGCTCTCGAATTTGGCATATTGTACGGAGTCTCGTCCGAGAACGCGGCAGAGCAATTGCTTCAGTCAGTCTGTCTTGCAGTCAAACAACATTGAAAATCATTCCCAACAGGTTTTAGGATTATCATAAGAACACAAAGACAGGCACGAATGACTAATTTACCGTGTTAAATTAAGGTGGTTGTTAAAGAGGGTGCAATCAGCGGCAGTAACTTCCAATTCAATGGTTTTGTTTTGTGTTCTGCAGCCTTGACAAACTTTTATTTTATATAAATTGAGTCATATCTTTGAACAACCAAAGAACATGACATCGCCTTTTTTTTGCATTTCCAAAAAACCTAACGGTTTTAGTCGTACTTGGACTAAATGTTACGGGGCCGTTCGCGACAGTCAAATTTGTACGAACTCTGAGGGTTTTTAGTAAAACAGCGAGATTCATACAAGTGGTGGTTTCTAGGGATTCAATCACAGAGCTAAGCTTCGTCCAAAGACATGTTTTAATTAGTCGCATATTTAATCTCAAAACATCGTTCCAAAAATCGTCAGTTTGCTCTGAGAAGAGTTTTCAGAAGGTTCAGTCTCTGGAAAGGTCCGATTGAGCATTGGCTTCGTATGGTTGCCATTGCTCCTGTTCAAAAGTTTCACAAGCAAAGGTAGCATATAGCATTGTGCTCCAACGCAAAGCAGATGTGTAAGAGACCTTCCCATGTCTTCTCTTTCTCAAGACTGTGTGGGCTAAGGTGTTCCTATGAACTCTTTCCGAGGTCCTCTTCCAGCATCTTCCGAAAATCGGTCTCCTGATAAAAGTCATTTGTTCCCATTCCTGCATGAATCCATATTACATCTCGTTTATTTCAGCAGTCCTCCCTTAACCTTTGAACCTCAATCCTCTCCAGTTACTCATCAGATGCTCCATCAATTTGATCCCTGTGTTGTTCCACAGTCGCATAATATCCCCTTTCTGTTTGAAAATTGGTATTACTATTGATCTTCCCTTCCTCACTCCACACCTTCCTGATCAACTATACCATTAACTTTCTTCCAATCAACTCCGGCATCCAAGGCGTAATGCTTCCACTAATTCGACCACAACTTTGGAATGGTCTAGCATCACGATGGATTTTCCCAATTTTTCATTTTTACCTCTGCCACCTTAAGGTTGACGGAGATTATGTGGTTCACCCCTGTCGGTTTGTATGTGAACAGGATACAATCAAAAAAGTTGGGACGGATTCGGACGAAACTAGAGGATGAGTTGGTTAGGTTGACAAGACAAGGCAATTAAATTTTGGATCAGGTCCGGATCCAGATCTGGCCGAACAGTGGGAAATAAAATGTTAACTGTTCAGCTGGCAAAGTTTATGTGCTCTACCGGTGCCGTTCTAATTTCAAGTATTTTCTAACCTCCCTACCTCACTCCCTCATGGGGCCCTCCAGCTCTCTGTCTCTCATTTTGCCACAATTGACTGTTTTCAAAGTACGTCTTTCCACTTTTTCTGATTTCCTTTTTTCCATGTAGATCTGGCCAGCATCAAAAACTTTACTTCAACAACCTCCCATCACCCCACAAAACAGGTGTGGGGTTACAATTTTATTGACACGTCGGCTCATCACGTTTCAGGTAACTGACGCGTCGGCTTTCCAGAGGTGAGATCTACAAGGGCGAATTGTTGAACGCAGAAGCTTACCTGGACGGCGATGACCTTGCATCACACTCACGAGGTGGCCCACAGCCCCCAGGAACAAGTGCCATGTTTCATGGAACCTGGCACAATCTATGGTCTAACCAGATATATGGCCTCTACTACTGCCTCAACATCTCTAGCCAAGGTTCTCCTGCGGCAGTTATTCATCATTTTGCCAATGCATGAGCTGAGTTGCTAATTTGCCAACATAAAACTAATGATCATGCTACATCAACCTCCTCGGAGTCACCACAATGGATGGCGGTTTCTGCTCAAATTTGAATGTTCCTGATAGATAAAGGTCAAAGTATGAAAGCAAATGTTTGGCAGGCAAGGGTGATTCATCAATGTGCGTGCCGTCATTCGAATGGATGTTAAACTGATCGTCCCATCCCATTGGCATTACTTGGTGAATGTTAAAGACCCCCCGGTGTTTGTGGTGAGTTGGGTGGCTATCACCATACCCCTGCCAATCCTATAATAAATTCCTGTCTCTCACTGCAAGTATCCCTGCCACAGAGTAGCGACCTATCAGGATTTAAAACAACTAGCCAATGAAACGCCTTAGCAAACTTTATGCACCAACACGGCACAAAGAAAATAAACAAACAATGAACCATCAAAATCCATTAAACACATTCCTTATTCTGGAGTTGACGTGTTAGGGCCTTTTTGTAATTTTGCATTTTACTTTGGACTCTGTAGACTGGGTTTTATGAGTACGATTACAAACAGTTAATTCAGATCGTTCATTCACTTCAACTCTGTACCCATGCTATGCTGTGGCAGGCCTGGTGCAGCCGTACTCCTGCGGCATTGGAACCACACTGGAGGGAGAAGAAACGATGCAGCAACTTCGGACACGTGCTCATAAACGGGTCAGCAGCACAAGGCGACTCGACCACTTAAGACCCGGAGCTGTGCGGAGGACCGGCAAAGTTATGCCACGGCGTTTTGCACTGAACAAGACTTTTGAAAAGCAGGACCCTGGCTTCTGATAACAGAGCTATGGTCGAGAAAATCGCCACTTCGCAGCCACAAACACATGATGTCGAGAGCAAGAATGTTGTATGCACAAGCCGTATCGGTGTGGCATCTGCTGCGGATGGGCACAAAAGCCTCTGCGGTTTCTACAATATATGGAAACCCGTTGCGTTAGTGTAATCGATAGGAAAATACAGGGAAGGTCCCTTTTTGGAGGTGGAAAACCCAAAACGTAGCTGAAATGAGGCAAAACGTGTTATTTGTGGTACCCTGGGCTGAACAGGGATGACGAGAAGAGAGGAGCGGCGTTTGTCGTTTTTGGGACCCTATGCAAAAACAACGATATGCCCAGTGGGGCCACGCGCCAAATCTGTCATCACACTAATAATAGTGTATTTTGACGTCCGTAAAAACTGCGCTGCGTCGATGTTTCGTCGTTAGAACAAATCTCAACCAATTCAACTTGTCAAGGCGGACTACGGGTGATATGAGCAAAGAGCTGTAACGATTCATTGTGACACATCGTCACACCAGGATCCGAGGTGGGGCAAATGCAAATTATCTTTGTAAATGTATACAAAGCCGTTCACAAGCCAACTCTTGAATGGGCGTGGGAAGGGCATCACGATATCAGAACCCTCAATTGTATCACTACTGCATCACGAGTAAGAGGACATCTTATTTCAACAACTTACTTAGCCTAGATATGTTCTAATAGCTCTGATTGAACAAAAAGAATCCGGAGGAATTCCCATTTTGTTTGCGCTATCCAATTGGGAAGGGAATAACAGCATAGCTTGAGGTACGGTTCCATCCTCTATGTGCCAATTTTTTCAACGGAAGATCATCTCAGAATAAATGATTATATATAGCATATTAATAATAAGAGATAACAATCAATTGGCATAATATAAAAAACAGTGATACACCTCCCCCGACCCACTCTCAACGACCACAACAGCAGCTCATAGATAAACACAAATTATTTTAGTGTGTTAGAATGAAGGTTTGTTATCAAACTGTTTTACATATGGAGTTATAAGGCTTGAGGGAAGCTCACAAGCAGATTAGAGTAAAAGAACAACACCTCAGCCGTGCTCAGCCGAGGAACCCGCTTTTCTGGTTCAGCAAGCCAGTTTGTGTGATGATAAGTTATTTCGGGTAATTTCACCCTTATATTGACGCCTATCTGTTTGAGACTCATTATTTTCTTTTTAGCACACTGAGGTAAAGTTTGCTCATCCTTGGGAACATAGTTCTGATTTTAAATACCATAATACTTCCACTGGGCTGGCTTAATCATCTACTAATGGAGGTGGTGTATTGTGATTGTATTATTTTGCAAATTAAACATATTATATATTCCAGCTTAATTTCCACATAAATCGTCTGATGGGCCCGGGAAGTCGGAAGGCGAGCACCGAACCGCTAGTGGAGCGGGAGAGTCGGCTCCACCAGAAACACCGAATCTAGATCGTGAACTTCTCGGAAACTCGAAAGGCACGGCCACTACAGACGTGGTCGCACAATTAATTTCGAAGCGGCGGTGAGGTAGGGTCACTTGTTCTAAACTCCCATTTACATAAGTACCTCAAACGCCAGTCCAACTACGGGAAACCAACACCTCAAGCATCGGCCTCACAACACGTTCGATCCAGATGCGAGTAACGCATGTGGACCAGGTTTTTTGGTAACGACAGAGTATTACCAGAAAGCGCCGACAACCAAATGCAACAATTATGCTCGTTTCCAATTTCCAACCACGCACCGTAAAGCCAATGAAAAGAACACAGATCACAGGCTATACATTCAAAAGGGGTATTTATTTACAATAATAATGCAAACCGGAAGGAGACAAAGAGCAGATTACACCCAATAATGACATGAAAATAATGTACAAGCAAAAGGCACGTAAGCATTTCTCTTGAAATAACAGGGCCCGCACGACAGACCCACACACCCAAGAGAAATGGACCCGTATCTTGATTTAAGGTTCCACTCAGGCAAGATAGACTGATAAACCAGAGCTATTTTTGTACCTGTCCACCTAAGTGTAGTTCTTCGACGTCTGGGACACACCACCACACGGGGACTTACTGAACCCGCAACCAACGATGCCCAAATCTCCAAGTACCCGGAGGATGAAGGGAGACACCAACAGACCGGAGCGCGGTGAGAGCAGCGAGCCCAGCAGGCAGAGGCAGCCAGGTGATCCGGTAAGACTAAAACCAAACTCGTATTCAGTGGATTAGTAGCCGAACAGTTATTCAACTGCTACTCAAGGAGGGCCCTCTACCGCCCGCTCTCCCTTACTGGAGCGTTTTTGGGCGCGCAAAAAGATTCGTCCGCCAATCCCGTGAATTGGCCAAAAGGGGCGCCAAGTCCGCTGATTGGACGCGGGGGCGTGCGGAGCGTCATGGCGGACTGCCCTCAAACAGGAAGAGGGGTAACATTGTCTGCGTTGGCTCTCATTGCGACCGAACCGCAAACTAACTCGCATCTCTGGATTGGCGAGAAGAGACGACCAAGTCCTCTTCAGAACTCCGCCAGCATGAGCATTATGAGCCATAATAGGAGGTGAAAGGTGTTGTTATTGTTGTTGAAGTGGATGTAAAAATGTAAACAGAAAACCCTGACTACACAAATAATCTCAACAGCGCAACGACAATTAGATTCCTTGGAAACTAGGGACGGGACCTAACTGGAAACACGTACTATACAGCATATACTGATCTATAAGGACCTGGCTTGTTGTGTGCAAGTAAGTTCCCGAATCTAACATACTAACTAACCCCCTAATTTTGTAATAGTCTCGTCGATAAACATCAAGGGAAACATGTCTTTAAATCATCATTAGTCACAGACTGCTTTTTCCTTGAGATGGAGCGGTCCTTTGCGCTGTTTATCACCATCAACAGAAGGTGATCATGTTTTGATCAGCAAAGTGAGACCCACCACCAATCGGCCCCCCCAACACTCGAAATATTGTGAACCAACGATCGGCTGTGGCACCCGGATAGCATTAATCACAGATGACGCGAATGCCACCATCTAGCCAGGTACGCACACTGTCGCTTAAAAGCCAATCTAGCCGGGTTTCGAATAACAACAACTTGATAGGAAACGTATCATTCATTTATTCAAATAAATTCACAAAAACAAGATTCAAGACCTAGTGTGATAATGTCTATTAAAACGGAATACATATGTTATAGTAGCCCCACAAGGTTGCTGAATACCGATTGAAAGAATGTTTTTTGTTTTTTTTACTGGAAGCTTTGACTTGAAACTCGAGCACACCATGGTTGTTTGAAAGGAGGAATGAGGTCCATCCCGTGAACCAGACACCCCATCAAAATGATTACAACTGGTCATCCTCATTTGAATATTAATTTGTAAACAGTAGAAAAATTCATTTGTGCATTCTCAACGCAAATTATCACATTTCATCAGCTTGTTTTTTTTTATAAAAAAAATACAACAAGGTTCAAGCAGCAGGGTACATAGACGACTGTCCACAATAGATACTACACTAATCCGGTGTTGGGCTGCTGAAGGAGTTTCCTTGCGAGGGTTTGATGCCAAGCGACTCCCACTCCCACAGGATAGTCGACTGAAGGATAAGTATTTGAATTTGTTCAGGTAGCAAATACCATCATGCAACGATTTAAAGATTCTTTGGAAATTCATAAGTTAACTGAATGACACGTTATTTACACTTGTCGATGTTATTTAAGAACCAGAAGTACAGGGTGTCCCAAACATTACTGAACTCTGCACATTCACCATGTAAAACATGGTAAACAGCAGCCCGATAAATCCTTATACATATTTGATAGGACATGTGCCACGTTACTTCTTACAAGTTGTGGGCGCGATTACATCTCAGAAACATCTATAAGTAGGATGAACGATCCAAATAATGCATAGAAGTTTATCTTTGCCAGTGATCATACGGACTTTGGGGGGGGGGGCGGGTACTTTGTATGTGTTGAAGAACGTGTTGCACTGCTTGTAACAAGATCGCACCGTTGGCGGGGTACATTTGGTACGTGTTAGACAGAAGTGTTCGCATGATATGAGACAGATCGCACCAGTCGGGCGGTATTGACTACAATACGTAAAGAGGACTCGAGTTTGAGTGGGGTAGGTCTAAGCCAGCACATAGCCCTTGCAGCAACCAGTTTGTTCTATCGGTGAGAAATTTCAGATAGATTAAACAGCTGAGGGTAAGTGGAGTGTGCAGAGGGAAAGGAAAAAAAAAAACCTATACAGCCCCGTTGTGTGATCGTCTAATTGTCAGCCAACCCTGGATAGACAATGTGAAACTCATATCGAATGCTTCTAATACGCTACCAATGTATCAAAAGGTCAATCTTTCTCGAAGACATTGCACACACAAAAAACTGGCATTAAGCCAGGCTGACAGTTTCTCACAAAAATACATTCTAGAATCGCTCCATGCAAGTATATTGTCAGTGGACAAGGCCTTCCACCATGGACCAAGTAATCGTGGCACACACAATCATCTACTGCAGGTGGATTGCTTTTGTAGAATCGAAAGAGTCAAACCGGATTGGCAAGATCTTCACAGGAGGCAAACAATAGCATAGTCTGCTTCTTTAACTACCAGAGGCAGGTTAGTTGGACCTTGTTATATTTTAACCAAAATGCCTACACCTCCTCACAGCCTGGTGTCCCCTCTGTCCTCACACCCAGCCACATACAATTTGGATTCCTGACGTAATCCACAACTGGTTTACCCCAATCGACCTCATTCTAAAACTGAGCGTTCACCTGCATGTCACAATACCACACATTCTGTCAACCCGTGAATCGAATCCCTAATACTAGTAGAGCACCACTTGCCAGTGAGAACGCCATATTTTGTATGCCAATGTGGACATGGCACACCGAACACTGTGCCCATTGTGCCGTGAAGCTAATGTTCGTTTATCAATCTTTTCAAGTCGTTGTGCTCTCTAGCGTGCAAAGGAGATTTCAATATCAATCCTTTGTTCATCACTCCAACGGGCAAGGGTTATTGAACCTTAAAACACATCACAGAAATAAACCAGCAATAATGAGTTTCAGCCGATAAGGGTTCAGCAATAGAAGAACAATCTACGACCTTGAATCAGACAATATGCAGTGGAAAACAATGGTATAGTTAAGAATGAAGAAATTAATGGAAAAAGAAAGGAGGCAGGTATGGAGCGATAGTAAGGAGATGAAAAAAAAAGAGCTTGAAAAGATTAGAATTATATGGCGATTCTTAGTCTGAGATTTAATCATCGATTGAATTAACACCAGCTGGGGAACTCAGCTGTCGTCCTCCGCGAAGTTGGTGAAATGAGTACAGTGTGTTGTCATAGGGGCATCGCACGCACCTAACAAAGCCACGCCATCAGACCAATGATGCTACCTACACTAGCTTTGTGATGCATATGAAATGGAGTAGTGAAGTGTGAACTTGAGTGCTCAAGCCTCAGGTTCCATTGTGTGCTGCTTTTGGTGCTGGTTGCATCATTGGTTAGGGAGCGTGGCTATGCTGCCTGATGCAGTGCCCTATTACGAGTATACTGGTGCTCATTTCGCCGACCTCGGAAGGATGACAGGCTGAGTCACCCCCTGGTGTTAATTCAGTGGCCAACGGACTCGAAACTCAGGACCCTAGGATCCAAAGCCACCCTTAACCGCTAAGCCAACACCAGGCTACAGCCTCCTAGTGAGCTCTCCAAAGAATTTGGTAATGGAACACCCCCTAAAGTAGGTCTTGCTGCTTGGTAAGGATAATATTGGGTGGTTTGCCATTGCCTCCGCAATAGTTGGTCAGGGCAAGATTAGGAATTTGTTCAGGGTGCCGGTGATAGCTCAACTACTCTTGGTGAAGGCACTGTAAGATTTTAACGTCCACCAAATGATGACAGCAGAATGTACACCCGGCTTAAATCCATTGAGGATGGCACAACATTGAATCATCACCCCCTCTGTGAACCCTAGGATGAGAGTGTGGAAGAAAAATAATTCTATTCATTGTACTCTCAATATAATTGTTGCTGTGCTATATAAATTTAATATTTTGCTATAGTCGAATTGGCTGTCAATTGTTTTCCCTTTTGTCTGGGTGTTGATGGGGTGAATGTCTTACTATGAGAAGGGTGGCCTGGTTAATGGCAACTGCAACTTTTGCCATGTTGTCATTGTACTTCACCCAGTGGACACGTATTGGCAGTTTGAGTTCTTTTGCCTCATGCTTATCAGCCATGTACTCACTGCCTTTTATATACACAATTCCTTATATTCATTTATTTGAAAGACCTATAACTACGGTCTTACCATGTACTCTTTTTGGTTGTCTGCTTTTTAGTATTTTTGTCTGATTCTACAAGGCCAGTGAAGTCACCATGTTCTCTCCCTTTGAATTCCCAGCCCTCTCCACTCCCACGAAAGCTATAAATGTCAGAAAATGTAACTTAGCTTGGTGCAAATCATTGGGATGTTTACATCTCAGTGCTTTGGACTCCATGGTACCAAAAAGACATTTCTCTGATGAAATGTACTTTTCGTTGTGGACAGTGAATTATTGTTTCTTACAGATTGAATAACAGGATTTACACAGGTCGGTTAATAGGACAAAATCAGAAAATCACAACAAGAGTTTGTTGCTGGGCAAGATTCAAACTCAGGCTAAACCAATGTTAACCCAACATTAACAAAGTCAAAAATAAAGAACAGTTATATTACAGACACCACAAGTGACCCGTTTACTTATAAGCAACTTTGTCAGGATGTTCTTGATAGTCAAATTATCTATGCAAGTTTTGATGATTAGTCTTTTTACAAGCTATATCCAACTAACCAAGTACAACATGAGAGCACCAAACAATGTATATCTTACCTGGAAAGAAACCACCAAAGTCGATTTCCATTCATCTCCATTGACCAAATCTTTTTCCTTCCACATCTGCAGGGAAATTACACATTTTGAAACCATTCTCTGATCGATTGGTGCATCCACATGGCACAGCAGGCATCCTGTCGTTTTAGAAAGATTGACAAGTTATCGTTGGATACAAATGATGCCCATGACCCAAGTGACCAGAGAGATTTTTGGGGCAATGTCATGTCGCTATTTCACTACTTGTGCCCCTTCCCATTCTAGTACTGCAGCAGCAAAGCTGACACGGCAAAATCTCGAGGGTGGCTCCATACTAGAATTGTTCGAAATACATTATTCTACTGTGTACCATTTTGGTGCTTTTATGCAATTTGAACAATTGATCTGAAATATCAGACTTACGCTGCTGGCTATTCCTTCTGCCACTCCTCCACTCGTGACATTTTTGTTTCCTTGATCACCTTTAATACTCTATCATCCCGTCAACCCACTGCCATCCATTGCAGTGCCCTTCCATGAGCCTAATTTTATATCCATACAAAATAAATAATGAAAACTTCACTGAGTCAAAACAGTTAACAAGAAGAAAGAGCAATCAAGATTGCAGACCTTTGCCAGACTTGTTGTGTGGATAAGCCAAGTGTGTAAGGTCTGAAAGGTGAAGGCCTAAAGCAGCGTTTCTCAACCTTTTTACCCTTGTGGACCTTGAAATAGTTTTCATGTCTCAGGGAACCCCTGCATAAAAAATTATTATACCATTTATTAATACTAGCTCTTTTATATTTTATCGTAGTTACGTAGTAATATAATTATTTTTTTCGGATTACCTGGTTTAAGAAGAAAATGACCCCTTTTTGTCAAATTTATTGGCAATGAAAAAAAAAACATACTGCTCGTTTTTGAGACCCTCACACCGAGGTTTAATTCACAAAAAAAAAATTTTTTTTTTTGTTTGAAAACGTCATTTTTGAAACTGTTTGTCAACCCCGAGTCTGTTTGACAATTAAAAAACAACACCTCATGTAATTTATCAACAAAACTTAAACAAATAAAGCTGAAGCAATAAAGGTAAACAGAAGAAACTAACAGAGAGAGAGAAGAGAGAGCGAGAGAGAGAGAGAGAGACAAGACAGACAGACTTCGTGCTCGGAAGCACAGATAAGATAGATTCGGACACCAGTGCATGCGTCCCGTACTTGAGTCAGTCACTCAATGAACACGAATGCGCCACGTCAGGACGTCCACTAACCAAGTGAGGGCGGTTTCACACTGCCGGCCATATAGACATACGTTAAATACATTCCCTATGGTTGTTATAATTAGTAACTAAACAAGAGGTTGACAGCCTCTATTATAATAACCAAGAGAGTTTCCAACAATATGCTGTAACGTGTTATAGTAAATTACGAATATTAATCAAACAAAAACTACTCAAAAATACATTAGCCTATTTATTACTGTTTCTCGCGGAACTCTAGCGACCTCTGACGGAACCCTAGGGTTCGGGAAACCCGGTTGAGAAACACTGGCCTAAAGGGTAGAAAGGAGTCTAAGAGCCTTCATGGTATTAAATTCTCTTATAGGGCTTCGGGGTCTAAAGTCTTTTGGGTGCTCGAGTCGTTTGGTTATTTTTGGGTCCTCGGGGTTTGGTGTTGTAAAGGGTCTGGGGGGTTTTTAGGGTTCTGAAGTGTCGAATGCAATTCATACACACTCGCGCTCTGTGCAGACAAACAAACAACGGACACAATGCAATACCCTCTCCTCTGACGAGGGTAATAAAACGTAATGTGATTGGTTTTATTGAACAAAAGGTGATACAAAGGCTACCTGCATGAGAGCTTAAAGCAAACTAAGCACCGAAGGGAACTCCAGCACAACGCTGAGCATGCATCACCTTCACTGCTGGTACACGGCACATGGTATGAAACTCAAAAGTTAACATGCAGCAAATATTTGCCTTTATATGGATTGAACGCAAAAGCTCTACGAATACCAAGACTTTGAAAACATGATTAGGAGAAACTAATTAACATAAGTGACCATATAAGAGTGTACAGATTAAACAGCTATTTTAAACATTAAAAGCCACGTTAACAACCAATAGTGCGCTCAATAACCCCCTCACCCCCCCCTTTATCCTCATTTCCAATTTCTGCTCTTTTAGTCCTTTCTTCAGAGCTTCCCTTGAGCGGCATTCGAGTCTACCGCCGCTCACGATCCTGGACTGTCCTGGTAAAGGTGAACAGTCGAAACACACGATATGAGCCACAGAATCGAAGGCATGAAACTGTGAACGGATTTGGTAACAAGGTACAGTGTATCCACTGAATTAACAACATTGCTAATTAGTGAATAATTTATGATGAGGATTGCTGAAGTTTTTTTTTTAGCATGGGGACGGGGGGTGGGTGGGGAGGATGTATGGAGGATATGAAAGAAAATATAAAGATTGGGTTAAATGTGAAAGGGCAGTCAGAGCAACTATAAATAGCCTTAATCCAGTGGCAGTACCTGAAGCACCCACTTTGAGTTTTTTTTTTAAATCGCCTTGGAGACAAGTTCCAGGAATGTGTTGCTCAGGCGAAACTTGATTACCTGAAGCCCCCCCCTCCCTCCCTTGAAAAGTTTATTTCTTGGCAGGAGCCGCCTATCCGGATTTCAGGTTTTTCTGCTTGATTGGTTTGCGTTGGTGGGAACAATCGTCTGAGTGGCAGACAGATGATTGTTCTTTGTGGATTATGAAGTTTTACTGTGCGAGACATAATCCACGGCCGATGCTCACCATTACAGCCAGGAGGTATGATTGATGTATAAACGGCAAATGTGGTCATCATTGGTTCGATATTTATCGGTATGCCGTCCTGATGGTAAATAAACCTGAAATCTGGTTAAGCGGCTCCGTTTGATGTTGACCATCTAATATTTGTCTGTCTGACAGAGTCACCGGGCCGAGGCCTCCGGATTGGAGGTGATGCTTTGGTGTAGGACTTTATATCCATTGGAGATCGGGGGAGTGCTCGTCACATTCCACATGTTTTGATTTACCTGCCGATCACACCACATGCCTTCTGGTTGATTGGTTTGCATTGGCGGGAACAATCGTCTGGGTGGCAGACTGGTGGTGGTTCTTTGCAGATTATGTGGATTTACTGTGTGAGACATAATCCACGGCCGATGCTCACCATTATAACCAGAAGGTACAATATCAACATATACCATACCATACAATACCATACATACATACGTACATATGGGGCAATCAAAAAGTAAGCCTGGTGTTGGCTTCGTGATTAGGGTGGCTGACTTGGGATCCGAGGGTCCTGAGTTTGAGCCCCGTTGGCCACTGAACACCAGGTGGGGTTGACTCAGCCTGTCATCCTTCCGAGGTCGGCAAAATGAGTACCAGTGTACTGGTAATAGGGACACTGCATCGGCGGCATAGCCGCATCCCTAACCAATGATGCAACCAGCCGCCATAAGGCTGCACTCGAAGGAAAAGAATCAACAAGTCTGGAGACGGCAATGGTTCACGAGCGGTATTTGACGATGTAGATTGTTTCAGAGTCAAGGATGAGACAATGTGATAATTTTTGCAAGTTATAAAATGATAAACATGATGTGGTACGAGTGACAGGTTATTAGCTGCAAAATGTCGAAACACCGGTTTCGTTCACAAATTTCAAAATTTGACCTTTGCTATAACCTTTAAAGGTCACAAAAATGTTGTGGACATTAAAATAGGGAAACAGGATACGTGCTATAGCTTTTGGAGTTAGTTCGTCGAAGAAGGTCGAAAACCCGGTTTGATTCCACTTGAAATATTTGACCTTTGTGAACTTTAAAGGTCAAAGGTCAGGATTATGACTTTTGGTGCAAAACTTCCTCTGGAACATTCCAGGAACAATATGACGTCATATAGGCTGTATGGCATTTCGCACTCCTCGGATTATCCATACTTTGATGAATTCAGCGTAAAAACAAATTTGAAGGGGGCACCACGGGCAAGGTGTTCGAGATAGAGCAAAATGGTTTCAAGACTTTAGGTGGGGAATGACCTCAAGATTATGCATAAAAAATATTGTCATCCTTGCCTCTCAAAGTTTGGGCGGTCGATTATGATTTGTCAAAATTCGCATTTTCTAAGTTCGTGAGCCTTGGTGACTTTGACCCTTGGGACGAAAATGAAAAATCGAGCTCGTGGGGCTATGCAGGTGCCATTGGGCTAACCAAATACCGAAACCCCTGCCAGATTCGACAACCCCCTCGGAAAGATGGATTTTTATGTCAAAATTCGCAATTTTCTAAGTTAGTGATCTTGTGACCTTGGGACAAAAATGAAAAATCGAGCTCCGTGGGGCTATGCAGGTGCCATTGGGCGAACCAAATACCGAAACCCCTGCCAGATTGGACAAACCCTCGGAGAAGATGGATTTTTATGTCAAAATTCGCAATTTTCTAAGTTCGTGACCTTGTGACCTTGACCTCTGGGACGAAATGAAAAATTGAGCTCCGTGGGGCTATGCAGGTGCCATTGGGCTAACCAAATACGACCACCCTGTCAGATTCGACAACCCCCTTGTAGTCCATGAGCCAAGACCCGAATTTGGGATATCGGTACCACCCGGGGTGACTAATTCTCTTAGGTGTTTTTAGCTGCTACATGTCTCTAGTTTATGTTTTTGATATGATAGCCCTTGCACACTGGTAGCTTAATGGTCGTTATCATCTTCTTGAATAGACACACCCTACCGAAATTCAGAAAATTTTAAAAAGTCAAATTTGGGGACAGGAATGCCCAAATGTCACTAAAATGATATAGTAATTGTCACTTAATACAAGTCTTGTAAAAAATCACATAGAATACAGCCATGCTCATCAACCGAAGCTTGTTCACCTCAGTTGTGTGGGTAGAAGCAGGTACATGTGGCAGGTGATTTCCTGTAGCTTCTCAAATAGTTCAGGAGACACTTCCCATGAGCCGCCCAAGTTCGTGGAAAGCATCCTGGTATGTCTGTCCATCTTCACCTGCTTGAGTGCGTCATCTTCCCCCGGCCACGAATGCACTGACGGTATCACAGCCTGTAAAGGCATGCATACCAATCAATGAATCACACACGCTGCCTCCAGTGTACGCGCTCAGTGTGGTGATATCCAGGAATCTTGTCCGTTCTTCGTCCCGCACTTCTGGAACAGGTGGGATGGGATCTTGTGGCACATGCCCAGAACAGGACCATGACATCTGTATCCTCTGCAGTGATGAAGACAGACTTGTACAGATTCTGCTGCATGAAGTGCATGGAGAAGGAGGCGTGTGTCTGCTTCTTCTTGACTTGACTTTAGCTCAGGAGCCTCTTCCCACTGCTCTTTGGTGATCTTGAAGCAGAGCTGCTCACAGTGACATACAGCTCCTTGCCTTGAGCTTGTCCTGTGCTGTGGTTTTTTCCATTCTTCTACCAGGAACTTGATGAGACTTGCCTTGTTGGAGAACTACGAGTACTTTCTCCACTGCTGGATTGTGTGCCCAGGTTGAATGTTCTTGAATGGATCCCTGTGCCTGCATCTGTTGGCTCGTTCTGCATCTTTGATGGATGTCTCTTGTAGACGTCAAACACAACATCAATGCGCCGCTCTTAGCACCCTCATGGACAACGTGACTCAGTGCTGTGCCTAAGCTGTGAAAAAGTTTTGTCGTTTCCTTCAGTTTCTGGACCAGGCTCATCCATCAATTATGTAGCAGAGGGCTCGGGGATCACCTCTGCAGAGAAACATTCCTCTCCAACTCCCTTGCTAGGGCAGCCTTGTTGGTCTTGCGGAGAGACCCATCACCGCTGGCAAGTGCCCATGGCAAAGGCCCCAGGGGATGAGCCAAGACATCACTCATTTTGAGCTTTCTGTTCTCAGCAACAAGGATCATCTGGCAAATAGGTTCCTGTCAGCCTTCAAGATAGCCTCTTGGCATGGCCTGTGAGCGTGCTCATTCTGATGTTAGTGAACGTTCTCAGTTTCGTCTTCGTCATCCGTGTCATGAAACTGTATAGTTGGCGTATCGGTCTCTCAGGCCTCTTCTTGAAGGCTTGATATGCATCCTCTCCTATTCTGTAGGCCCCTAGAAGGTCTTTGGAACTTCTGGTGGTGCTGTGTCGCAGTTGACAAACTGACAAGATCTCCTTGCTCTGCGTTGAAGCGGTTCAACCAGCTGGTCTCCATCAGTTGAACTAAAGTGGACACTGGGCCTCATCTCTTCTAATCCTGGGCATCTGTAGGTCTGGGTGGCTGAAGTCAGTATACTTTTGGCTACTACCATGGCCTGAGCTGCTCAAGTATCTGCTGCGATACTAGCGATGTCAGGTAGTACCTGGCGACAGCTCCACCTTTCAGGCTGAAGCCTTTTGTCCCTGGTGTCTGGGTGTCTTTGTTGATCGCTCTTCGATGGTCTGGTCCACAGGAATCCGTCCAAAGGGATTCTTGCTACCGATCTGGACCGAAAAGCCACCTTGCAGAAGTTTCATGGACCTCTGGGTTGTTCAATGCAGTCGAGACATCATGGCATAGTAGTGGAAACTTTGGCATCATGGGGAAACTTGAAATATACATCAGAATAACTCTTGTAGAGAATCAAATTAGCTACAAGAGCTGTTAGAAATATATTTTTCAATTTCTCCCATATTAGGGATTTATTCCAGATTTATGGGAAAATCCCAAAATTAAATTTTTTTAGGGAAAATCCCAAAATTGAGGAAATTTGAAAAATACCTAGGAACAACTCTGGTAGAGAATCAATCTAACATAGGTGTCCAAAGTTTCGCGTTGATCGTGTGTGATTTTAAAGAAAATGAGGAAAACCCGAGCGTGGCTGAAAATCTGTTTTTATGGGTAGACCCCCCATTGCATCACAAAATCAGACTAAGCTACCAGTGCGGGAGGCTATCATATCTTAATGTATTTACAGTCACTCTATAACATTTTAGTACCATTCGTGTTTAGTCACCACGGTGGTACCGATATCTGGCCTGGCTCATGGACTATTGGAGAAGATGCAAATTGACATCAGCTACCCCTAAAAACACGTTTTTTGGGCTTGGCTCCGCCATAATGGGCGCACCATGCCCATTCTCAGGAAAACACACACTAGATCATGTATATAACCTCCACCAAAATTTTATCAGGATCGGATCAAACCCACGGAGCTATGCTCGGGACAGACAGACAGACAGACAGACACCAATAACGAATATAGTGGTCACTTTTTTGAAAAATTTTTCGTGAACACAAAAAGTAACCTTAAAATGGTGTATAAATTCAAGAATGTAATGTGTTAGTTGTAACGACATACAGGTATGTTACATATATGTTGCGGGCTGGGCGTCGGCGACGAGCATGACCGCTAGATGGAGCCAAAGAGTCGACTCCACCAATCACCGGAATTTAGATCGTACTTCTTCGGAAAACTCCGAGAAGTACGGGTCCCTTATCGGACGTGAAGCGTCAAATTTCCACCACGTGTACAGGGTTATTTGCCAATTTTCAAATAACTAGATATCCACGTGGCGATTTACCGAGTCTCCACACCCTCGGACGCACCGTATGGAATGAGCCGCTAGCTTACTGAACCGTGTGTGACCCGAGCGGATGGTCACCGAGATCCGTCGGTTAAAATGTCCCCTTACGCGGCACAACGGCTGCTAATTTCCAACACGCAGCACGCTAAGCCAATGGGGAAAGGACACGAACGAGCTGATACATTTCACAAATGGGATATTTATAAACAATCGGGAAATGAGGGGAGCACGTAAGGGCAGAGTTATCCGAATTTGATAAGCAGTATGTACAGCAAGGCACTTAACAATTCATTACTAGCAGACTGGCAACACCACACAACACCAAACACACACACACACAAACACACACAACACACACACAAACACACACACAATAATCAGACCAAAAGCGGTCTTTATTGAGGCTCCAGCTCAGATGGAGAGGCGAGCTGCAGACCAAGAACCTGCCTCGGACCTGTCCACTCGTGTGGTCTCGAGCTGATTCGCACCGGGCAGGACGAGAGCGCAGAGAATCCAGACACCGGCGAGCCACGATCAGCCTCCGAGCTCCGGTGGATCCTTTTGCGCTCCGAAACACGCCAGGTGAAGACGAGGTGCGAGTTCACAATCCGCTGAGTATTCACGAAGAACACCAACCAACCTTCCGTGCTCTCAGCCAACAACAAGAACCAAGAACAAGAACCCAAGAAGCCTTTGTCTCTCGTCCCTTCTTATCCCTCTCGGCGCGGCTGCTTCCGGCGTGACTCGTTCGTCGTCGGTGGGGGCTGTCACATCCTATATCTTGAGAGTAAAGCGAGCCGATTCATGTCCATATTAGGGAATGGAATTAGTCGGTCATGGGGTGGGGCTATCCCATTCTGGAGTACCAGCAACGATATGTCCATAACATAAGAATGAGATAGACATAGATAACGTCAGGTGGCGGCGCTGATCGGCATCCCATTTCTTGGAGTGCCCCAACGAATCGAAGGGTGGGGGCATGACCTTTCCCCTACTGAGGGCGTGGAGAATGCAGGGAGCAGAGGGTTTTCGTTGGTGTTGTTGTTATCGTTGGTGTTGTTGTTATCGTTGGTGGTGTAAAAATAAAAAAAAGGAAAACCTGACTATTAAAATAACTCCACAGCGCAGGAGCATTTAATTACCCATTAGACAAGGGAAAAGGGAGCTATCTATCCACATTTACTTATCGATATAACTGAACTATAGGACCCGTATGTTGAGTGCAGTAAACTTCCAAATCCGTAACAATATATGAGTAAGAGTCATGTTTTGCCAGTTTTCGTTCTGGCAACATTGAGTGTATGACGTCAGTAGAGCAGTTCCAAGATGGCGGCTCCCTTAGAAGCATGCACCATGGAGGAGCAACGTTCTGTCATCCATTTCTTGGGAAGTGAGGGTGTGAATCCCAGTGAAATCCATCGCAGAATGAAGATGCAATATGGTGACTCATGTTTATCGCTGCAGCAGGTGTACGATCTAACTATTATATATATATATATAGACACAAATATATATATATATATACACACAACTATATAAATATATTTTTTCTGGCTGTTGTTTTGGTCAAGATTATTTTGAGTACTGCACATCATGGACGTGGACTAGCTTTGCATTTTGGGTTGTATTTTTGTTCCATTTTCAAAACATTAAGGTCTAACAGGGATGCATATTTGCAAGAGGAAGAGGAGTGACCAAAGAGTATGAGGAGACTGCAAAGTGACCAAAGAGCACAACTGCTCACCCGGTTCCATCATCCTAACAGCTAGTATTTCACAGCCAGTACAGTAAGCATTTAAATATCACTGGTTTCACTTTTGCGATTTTGATCAACCGCAGGCTACGTCTCGGCATACATATTTGATTAACCAGGGGCATAATTTCAACCATTCACGGTTTTTGATTTGCGAGTCGTCGTTTGCGTCCACGTGGGTGGTTATCTTGCACCAGAAGCCTCTCGTAGTTTCTCACGAACCGTTAATAATGGCGCTTAAATGTAAAGTGAGGGGAAAAAGTAATTATAATACAAAAAGGCAGAGAAACGTGATGACCTTGTGTGAAAACAACTCGAGTTGTGAAAAAGTGTGGCATCCGTGGGATGCCATTATGTCGATGAACAAATCTACTGTGCGGTATATCTGTACAAGTGTTTCTGCAAGTACTCACCAAAGTGCTAAATAAAGTGTCTTTCCAAGATGGTCTCGAGTCAGGCTCTGCATGCTTTTATATTTAAAGGCAACAGTTGTGGTTTTGTATTTATTTTACATGTTTATTAGCCCGCTTCTCCACGCCACAGCAGGAGATGGGGTTGTGCAATTGCATGTGTGGGTGTGCCAAGGCTGCAACACCATTTGAGCTTTTGTCAAAATTTTCAACAAACCTTTATGATATCTGGAGAAAATAATGAAAAATTGGGTCAAAATGTGAAAGAGCAGTCATAGTGACTCTTAATAGCCCCGATCAGCCCAGCCTCAGCATGTTAAGTGAGAGATGCCCTTTTTTATCGTTTCTGTGGTCCTTTATTTACCACAAGTAAACACAACCCATCACTTCACTGACAATATTAACAGAGGGAGAGAAAGGGAGAGAGAGAGGGAGGGAGCAAAGGGATGGTGGGGAGGGAGGGAAGAGAAGAGAAGAGAAGAGAAGGAGGAGGAGAGGAGAGAGAGAGGGAGAGGGTTCGAGGAGTGGGAGGTAGGTGAGGGAGGGAAGGGTGAGTGGGAAGGAGGGAGGTGTGAGTGGGAGGGAGGGAAGGGTGTGAGTGGGAGGGAGGAGAGAGAGGGAGTGGAGGAGGAGGGGGTGTGAGTAGAGTGGGGAGGAGGGGAGGGTGTTGAGAGTGGGGAAGGGGGAGGGTGTGAGAGTGGGAGGGAGGAGGGGTGTGAGAGTGGGAGGGAGAGAGAGGGGTGTGTGAGAGGGAGGGAAAGAGAGGGGTGTGTGAGAGGGAGGGAAAAAGAGGAGGGGGTGGTGAGAGGGAGGGAAAGAGAGGGGTATGTGGAGAGGGAGGGGGGAAAGAGAGGGAAGAGAGGGGGTATGTGAGATGGAAAGAAAGAGGGGTGTGTGAGGAGGGAAAAGGAGAGGGGTGTGTGAGAGGGAAAGAGAAGGGTGTGTGTGAGAGGGGGGGAGAAGGAAGAGGGGTGAAGGGGTGTGAGGAGAGGGGGAGGTGTGTGACGGGAGGGGAGGGCGGAAGGTGTGTGGAGTGGGAGGAAGGGGAGGTGTGACGAGGAGTGAGGGAGGGAGGGGTGTGTGAATAGGGAGAGGAGGGGTGTGGCAATAGGGAAGAGGGGAGGGGTGTGCAATAGGGAGAAGGGGAGGGGTGTGCAAAATAGGGAGGAGGGGAGGGAGGGGTGTGCACAGGGAGAGGGAGGGAGGGTTGTGCGATAGGGAGAGGAGGGAGGGGGTGTGCGATAGAAAGGGGAGGGGAGGGGAATGTTGCGGATGAAGGGAGGGGAGGGGTGTGCGGGATAAGGAGGAGGAGGGGTGTGCGACTTAGAAGGGAGGAGGGTGTGCGATAGAGGTGAGGGAGGGGGGTGTGGATAGAGGGAGAGGGGCGAGGGTTGTGCGATAGAGGGAGGGAGGGGTGTGCGAAGTTGGGAGGAAGGGAGGGAAGGGGTGTTGGATGGGAGAGGGAAGGGAAGGGGTGAGTGATGTGAGGGAAAAAGAGAGGGGGTGTGAGAGGGAGGGAAAGAGAGGGGTGTGTGGAGAGGGAGGGAAAGAGAGGGGTGTGTGAGAGGAGGGAAAGAAGAGGGTGTGTGAGAGGGAGGAAAGAGAGGGGTGTGTAGAGAGGGAGGGAAAGAGAGGGGTTGTGAGAGGGAGGGGAAAGAGAGGGAAAGAGAGGGGTATGATGAGAGGGAAAGAGAGGGTGTGTGAGAGGGGAAAGAGAGGGGTGTGTGAGAGGGAAAGAGAGGGGTGTGTGAGGGAAAAGAGAGGGGTGTGTGAGGGAGGGGAGGGGGGAAGGAGAGGGGGAGGGAAAAAGAGAGGGGTGTGTGAGAGGGAAGAGAGGGTGTGTGAGGAGGAAGAAGAGGGGTGTGTGAGAGGGGAAAGAGAGGGGGTGTGTGAGAGGGAAAGAGAAGGGGTGTGGTGAGAGGAGGAAAAGAGAGGGGTGTGATGGGAGAGAGGAAAGAAGAGGGGGATGTGTGAGAGGGAAAAAGAAGAGGGGTGTGTGAGGGAAAGAGAGGGGGTGTTGTGGACGAGGGTGCAAAGAGGAGGGAGGAAAGGTGTGAGGGGAGAGGGAAAGAGGGGTGTTGAGAGGGAGGAAGAGAGGGTGATAGGAAAGGTGTGTGAGGGAAAAAGAGAGGGGTGTGCAAGGGAGAGGGAAAGAGGGGTGTGCAAGGGAGAGGGAAAGGGAGAGGAAAAGAGGGGTGTGCAGGGGAGAGGGAGAGGGAAAGAGAGGGGTGTGCAAGGGAGATGGAGAGCCCACCTTACCCCAAGCCCCAATCTTATAGCATTGCTTTATGTTGCTATTGGGCATGCTCTGCATGCTGACGTGCCAACTGATGAGCTCTGAGGGGAAGGGGCCATGCCACCCCCCCACCCCCCTTCCTGAAGTGGTACAGTCATGGGGAGCACAACGTAAGTTAACGGCATGGTCCATATGTTTCATGAAGAGTTTGGTCTGCATCTGGCTGTCTGTTACTTTTCAGCCTCTGATCCATATGGGGAGCAAAACCCCATGAGACATTACTGTTCTACTGTATTATTCCAAATTTGGTCCATATCGGTCATGTAGTTTGTGAGGAAAATACGTTTTAGTGAATATGAGGGATTAGGGGAGGGAATCCGTGGCCCCCTTTCCAGGGGGGATACGGCTATGGGGAGCACAAGGTTTGGGCATGGTCCCGATGACTCGTGACGAGTTTGGTCTGGATCTGGCTGGTGGTTTCTGAGAGGATTTTTGAATGAAATGCCAATATTTGAGGTAAACCCCCACCTTTCACCCCCTTTATAGGAGGCACATCCGGATTGGGAGCACTACCCCATGAGACCTTGCTGTTGTGATGCATTGTACCAAATTTGGTCCATAATCTCTTGGGTAGTTTTTGAGAAAATGTTTGTCAAATGTTAATGGACGGACGGACAGACAGACAGCCGGACACTGGGACCCACTCTATGAGCTTATTTTGGAGAAATAACATAATCATCACGCACGGACGGATGGACGGACAACCCAAAAACAATGCGTTCAGTGCCTTCGGCATCAAAAAAAGGAAAACCCCGAGTGTTTCCACGTCATTGTACATGAAGCCCCACACGTCTGCGTACTTCCTTTGTAGGTGTGCATACATGGACATCATAATCAAGATCGATTTCATTAAAGATGCCACATCTCATAGATTCAGTTACCACATGTATTTGTCCCAACTGCAATTGTACGATTTTTTTTTTTTCATTTTATTATGCTCCAAATTTCTGTCACCCTGATGGCAAAATACACTGCTCAATGGTGTCATGGAGTATTTCATGTACAGACC
The DNA here is from genome assembly GCA_035128595.1 of Eptatretus atami. Classification (NCBI taxonomy): domain Eukaryota; kingdom Metazoa; phylum Chordata; class Myxini; order Myxiniformes; family Myxinidae; genus Eptatretus; species Eptatretus atami. The sequence continues at coordinate 23,516,577 of CM068958.1, read as the reverse complement.
TGAGGAAAAATTATTTTAACGAATGGTAGAGCACTCTGATTTTGCTTACCGGTGACTGCTGCTGCGCTCACGACTCCGTGATCGGGAGCGGTGGCGACGATGGTCATGGGAGCGCAAGTGGTGTCGTCGGCTGGAAGAACCAGAGCGGGAACGGCGCCGCCGTGAGTCCCGGGAGCTGGCATTCACAAGCGGTAACATTGAGGAAACACATTGCTACATGAAAGCCATAAAAACAAAGCAATCAAGAAATTGCAATAATGGAGTTTTTAAGCAAGGAGTTCATATTTTACAAAGAATGAAAAGATCACGTGACACAATGCTCGTTTTCAATTTGTTGACTGAGAATATGAAATCACTCGGCAGATTAGAAACCCTTTTAATTTGAAAGATTGTCATTTTATAAACAAAACAGCTGTTCAGCACCCTCTCAGATCACCCCCAAGCAAAAAAACATCTTTTTTACCCTCATTCAACCCCCCTCCCCCCGCCAACCCTACTCCAATCCCTCCTCCTTCCAAATTTCTAGTTTTTCCTTCCTGAAAGTTTCTTTCTGTATCCATACTCTCCTGCCCCTCATTGTTTGTTTACCTTCCGCTAACTTGGCCTTAAACTCTGCTGTTGGTGTCCCCCCCCCCCCCCATCTTGTTCATTTTTTCCTGATCCGTTTTGTGTACGAGTACTAGCTCTTCCACAAGCCGAGACTATGTATACAGAAAATAAAAAAACCTCAGCATTTTTATACTTTTGCATTTCCTGACTGACAACCTCACACACCACAAACATAACTTTAAAAAAAAATTAATAAACAAACAACATTCAGCCTTTTACAAGCAGCCAACATTCAGCAGGTGCTGAAAACACCCATCGGTTATCCCTCGACACAAGTCTGTATACATTTTCACTTAAAATGTACTCTTGCAATTGTGGTTGAAATAAGCAATGATCCACTGAACTTGACTTGGTACTACAAACTTATGCATTCCAAATTCCAGGAAGTATTTTCAACATCAATTTTTTTTTATTATATTGACTCTTCGACCCCTTTCAGGGCATGAGAGCAAAGAAAACGCAAGAATAAGAGGTACATTCAAATTTTCAGAAAGGCATCGTTTAGCTTTCACATAAAAATGTAGCATTCAAAAATAATAATAAGTGGTGCCAGGCACAACAAATCCCACCCATTTAAGGCATAAAGTTATTTTGGGGATCAAATTTTTTTTTGATACATCCTTAACCTGAATGTTGATTATAAGGAATAGAATAAGGAATATTTTAGTCTTAGTTTGAAGTCAATTAAACCATCTTTGATGAAGTTATGAGCGAAAAACGATTTTGACCTTTTTGTGACCCGACCTTGACCTTTGACCTAATTGGACCCAAAAGTTAATGGGGTCCGTCCAACAATGAGAAAGGCCTCATTACCCACCTGTGGATACAATTGACAGTTTTTGATGCCAGCCGTTTTCCCGTAAGATTGTATTTTCGTAACCATTTTAGCTTTTAATGGAAAATTTGTAATTTGACGCTGATGACCATGACCCCCAAAACTTCGGATCCACCGCGATCTTCACAAATATGCATTTTTCACTATAGGAATGGTAGGATTATAAGTGACATAGAATAGTAGGTTCACTATAAGCTTAGTTTGAAGTAATCAGATCATTTTTGATGAAGTTATGGAGCGAAAAAACGATTTTGATCTTTTCGTGACCTTGACCTTTGATCCAATTGGACCCAAAAGTTAATGGGGTCGTCCAAGGTTCATTGCCCACCTGTGGGATTAAATTTGATAGTGTTTGCTAAAGCGCGTTTTGCGTAAAGTTGCTAACAGACAGACAGATAAACAAACAAACAAACAGACAAACAAACCGGACGATTACAATATCCCGCCCGCTCCCTCCCTCCGGGGGGCGGGATAATAAAATTACGAGAAAATGAAAAAAATTACTCGTGCAAAATAGGAATTTCTTGTGTGACACTTAATTTGCTGTACGATATGTACAAGTTGGTGAAGAACAGACCGATCCATTTTAGTGTAAATAACAGGTTATAAGAAGGTTACAAAACTCACCTGCGGCTATCTCTGCTGCACTCCCTGGACCTCGACCTGCAAAATAATT
>CM068958.1:23468103-23507500 GCA_035128595.1 Eptatretus atami | reverse complement strand
GGGATTTGCTTCCATTCAGCCACAAGAGCATTAGTGAGGTCGGGTAATGATATTGGGCGATTAGGTCTGGCTCAAACTCTGCGTTCCAATTCATCCCAAAGGTATTCGATGTGGTTGAGGTCAGGGGTCTGTGCAGGACAATAAAGTTCTTCCACACCGATCTCGACAAACCATTTCTGTCTGGACCTCGCTTTGTGCATGGAGGCATTGTCATGCTGAAACAGAAAAAGGCCTTCCCCAAACTATTGCCATGAAGTTGGAAGCACAGAATCGTCTAGAATGTTATTGTATGCTGTAGCGTTGAGATTTCCCTTCACTGGAACTAAGGGGCCGAGTCCGAACCATGAAAAACAGCCCCAGACCATTATTCCTCCTCCACCAAACTTTACAGTTGGCATTATGCATTCGGGCATGTAGCGTTCTCCTGGCAACCACCAAATCCAGATTCGACCGTCGGACTGCTTAGGCTTAGGTAATCATCACTCCAGAGAACGCGTTTCCACTGCTCCAGAGTTCAATGGTGGTGAACTTTACACCACTCCAGCCAACGCATGACATTGTGCATGGTGATCTTAGGCTTGTGTGTGGCTGCTCGGCCATGGAAACCCATTTCATGAAGCTCTCGATGAACAATGCTTGCGCTGACATTGCTTCTAGATTCAGTTTGGAACTCGGTAGTGAGTGTTGCAACCGACGACAGACGATTTTTCTGCACTACGTGCTTCAGCACTCGGCGGCCCCGTTCTGTGAGCTTGTGTGGCCAACCACTTTGCGGCTGGGCTGTTGTTGCTCCTAGACGTTTCCACTTCACAAAAACAGCATTTACAGTTGAGCGGTGCAGCTCCAGCAGGACAGAAATTTGATGAACTGACTTGTTGGAAAGGTGGCATCCGATGACGGTGCCACGTTGAAAATCACTGAGCTCTTCAGTATGGCCCATTCGACTGCCAATATTTGTCTATGGAGATTGCATGGCTGTGTGCTTGATTTTATACACCTGTCAGGAAAGGGTGTGGCTGAAATAGCCGAATCCACGAATTAGAAGGGGTATCCGTATACTTTTGGCCATGTTGTGTATATACCCTCTGAGGTTTTTATTAACAAGAAAAACGTACAAGATATTTGTCTGTAAATTATGCTGTGTGAGTGCATTCCCCGATCCCCGTTTACCGGCAAGGTCTTCAGCTTTCTCAACAGTTTTGCCAAATGTGCCGTTTCCCAGGAAGCTAACCCCGCGTTGGACGAGGGTTTGCTTTGTGTGCATATGATCATGCAAAAAGGGGAAAGGGTGGGGATGAGGTGTGGATAGTTCTAGTCTTTGCAAAAGTAAAAAATGTATAACTACACGAATCAAAAAGCTCATTGCAAAACCCCATATAGCATGCTTTACAAAAAAGGGAAGTGGTGAAAGAACAGAAGTTCATCAAATAAAAAAGGTCCTTTTGAAAAACAAGTCCGGCATGCTGAATATGTGTTATTGGCCTTGAAATGTAGCCAAAAGTCCCTTTGACCGTCTCTAAAAACATACAACTCAGAATAGACATTCTTTATAAGCTCTTGCATACGACAATGATTCTCCTAAATTAGTGTTTCCCAAACTATGGGTCGCGACCCAAGCGTGGGTCGCGAAGGGTCCAAAAATGGGTCGCGAGGACCCCGGCAAAAATTTTTTTTTTTATAAATCAAGCGGTAAAAGGCAATCGCGCCAAACGCCACATCGTAGGACAGTGCCGTTTGGTACCGTTCCACTCAATAATTCAGCCGCGGGTGCAGCAGCGACACTTCCGTTTCTACCTACTCTTGCCGTTCAGTACCGTTCAATACTTTGTACCCGCCCCAAACGGTTAACTGCAGGCCAATCATTTCCGCCAGCTCGCCTTTCCAATTACTCGCTCTCTCTGCAAACAGAAGTAATTTCGTGAGGTGACGAACTCAGTCCGGTCACTTCACATTGGCTGACCGACAAGTCGAGACGCTGTTTGTGTGATCTGCCTGCTGGCTGGCTGCGCAGCGCAGTTTTCTGCTCACATTGCGTTGCGTGTTTTGTGTCAGTTAGCCTTGACACTGACTCCACTGACTGATCTAGTCGCCTATTTCGTTTGCAGATGGCAAAGCGTTCCTACAAGCAAGCATTTTTGGATGTGGGCTTCACTTCTATCAGTGATCGTTGTTCTGTGAAGCCACAATGTGTGTTGTGCTTCGAGTGCTGTCCAAAGAATCGCTGAAGAAAACAAACTGAAGAGGCATTGGCGACGAAGCACGGCGAGCACATCACACAAGGATCGTGAGTTTTTCGAGCGCCGAGAAGCGCTCTGAAGCGGAGCCGGTTTGAGGCCGCGATGATCCAGCGCTTTTGGCCGCCAAGAAGCGACGCTGGCATCCTACCTCGTCGCGCAGCTGCATCGCAAGGAAGATGAAGCCGCACACGATCGCGCGAACAGCTCGTCAAGCCCGCACCATGGACATGGCCAGACTCGTCTGCGGCGACGACGCGGCCAGAAAATGCAGTCCATCTCGCTATCGACAACACGATTCGCAGCCTCGCATCGCACCTTCGCTAGATATAAAGGACCAGTGGTGGCCCGCATGAAGAAGCGGGAAAATGGAGCTACCAATCGATGAGTCGACGGATGTCGGAAACGACGCCCAGCTCATTGATTTCGGGAGGTACGAGGTGAGACGGACCTCGAGGAAGAATTTCTATTCTGCACGCCAATGAAAACGACGACAACTGGCGCCGATATCTTCAACTCGTGGACAACTTCCAACAAGAAGAAGGCCTAGCTGGGAAAACTGTGTCAGCCTGTGCACCGACGGCGCTCCCGCGATGCTTGTTGTTCGACAGGGATTCACTGCGCGAGTCAAGCAAGTCAATCCGACATGTCGAATTTCCACTGCCTTTGCATCACGAGAACCTTGCTGCGCAACATCTGTCGCCGGATCTTTCGGCAGTGATGCAGGGATTGTCGCCGTTGTCAACTTCGTCAAATCCAGCGCCGTGAACTCTCGCCTGTTCGAGAAAGATGTGTGTGACTTCGGGTCTGAATTCCAACATCTCCTCTTCTAACTCCAGTGTGAGATGGCTCTCCCGCCGCAAGGTCCTGCGTCATGTAGTGGAGCTACGAACAGAGCTGCAGATATTCCTCAACGAGAAGAACCATCGCCATGCCATCCGTCCACGAAAGCCCTGATGCTCAAAGTCTGCTACCTCAACGACGTCTTCGCCTCAGTGAACGAACTGAACACATCCATTCAAGGCAGGATCAAAACATCATCACGCTCTCCGAGAAAACTGTCGGCCTTCAAGAAAAGCTGCTGCTCTGGAAGGGGAACTGGAGCGCGGAAGAACAGCGGCGTTCCGTCATTGAACGGATACTTGAGGAGTGGGGACGACGAATTGAGCGCTGCGATGCGATCAAGCCCATCCCTGTCCTGTGAACCATTGGAGAACCTGATCACCGAGTTCGATCGCTACATCCCGGACAGAGATCTGGCGTCCCAGCACTGGATCAGGAATCCGTTCCAGGCTAAGGTGACGACCTGTTGAGATGTCCATGGACTGCAGGAAGAGTTCATCGAGTGCATCAGACGAGTTCCATCGACAACTCTACGCCAAAGCGTCACTTGGAGAGTTCTGGACTGCGGTCAAGAAAGAAAGCCCATAATCGGCGCCGAAGTCATGAAATGTTCTGCCCCGTTTGCGACCACGTATCTGGGCGAGCAAGGCTTTTCGTGTACTGACGTCATCAAAACCAAGGCGCGCAATCGCCTCGACCCTGGCACGACAATGCGCATTATTGCGCTCAGCAAGAGAGCCCCGCATCGAAGACATCATGCAGACGAGCCTGCAATACCACCCTCGCACTAAATGTAGTATGTATTAGCGCTGGTTGTCTGATTTTATGATATTATGTTTCGTGGAAAAAGACACTGATTGAAGCTTGGGTCGCGAAATTTTCACCACACCCGGATTTGGGTCGCACTCAAAAAAGTTTGGGAAACACTGTCCTAAATAATCATTTGCTTATTCTGATCGTTTCTCGGTCTATCCGACGATTTTCTCTTAAACCACTCAACCAGGGACAATAAAACCCATATCATGGTAAAGATCTTCGTCCAAAAACTTCTGTTTGCATATTACATTTCCCATTACGAATGACCTTGTATGTTATTATCATTTAGTTTATGTAACCGCCATTTTTCTTCACCAACAAGAACAGAAGACTTGGGTTCAGAGTGGTGGGGTGAGGTGGGGCTGCAGGCCCGGGGTCCGGAGTGGTGGGGCTGCGGGCCCGGGCTCCGGCAGTGGTGGCGGCTGGCGGGCCCCAGGGTCCGAGTCGGTTGGCAGGGGCCTGCGGACCGGGCCTCCGAGTGGCGGCTGCGGACCCGGGCCTCCGGCAGTGGCTCGGGGTGCGGACCCGGACTCCGGAGTGCGGTGGCTCGGACCCGGGCTCTCGGAGTGGCGGGCTGCGGGACGCGGGCTCCGAGTGGCGGACGGCTTGCGCGACCCGGGCTCCGAGACTGGCGGCGGCTGCGGGACCGGGCTCCGGGGAGTGGCGGGCTGCGGACCCGGCTCCGGAGTGGCGGGGCTGGACCCGGGCTCCGGAGTTTCCGGGGCTGCGGATCCGGCTCCGAGTGGGCTGGGCGGCGGCCTGCGGACCCGGGTCGGAGTGGGTGGGGCGGGGCTGCGGACCCGGGGTCCGGAGTGTGGGCGGGCTGCGACCCGGGATCCGGAGTGGTGGCGGCGGGGCTGCGGACCCCGGGGTCCGGAGTGGGGGTGGGGCGGGGCTGCGGACCGGGGTTCCAGAGTGGTGGGCGGGGTGGGACTGCGACCCTGGGGTTCCGGAGTGGTGGGGTGGGACTGCGGATTGGGGTGCGGGAGGCGTGCGGGGGTGGGACTTCGGACCCGGGGTCCGCGGGGGTCGGGCCTGCGGACGGGGGGGGACTGACCGGACCCGGGGGTGGGACTGAGACCGGGGTCCGGAGGTGGGGAGGATTGCAGACTTGGAGTCCGGGGGGTGGTGGGATTGCGGACTTGTGGTCCGGGGAGGGGGGTTGCGGACAGGAGGGGGGGGTTGCGGACACATTTATCTATCTATAATTCCAGCAATCTCTGTGCGTCTGGTGTCTGTGTGTGTGTGTGTGTGTGTGACCGCTTGTTTCTCGACAACCTCTGGTCCGATCTAATTAGACTTTGCCAGGTATGTTGCTGGCGACCTGAGGATGTGCCTTTTCAAGTTTTGATATTATCGGACAAGTGCTTCCCAAGTTATGGCCATTTATTTACCAAACCAATGGCAAGACACGTTTGTTGCGTGGGCTGATGCCGATGGGGAAGGGAACCTCAGCCGCGTTCCCCATTACGGGTTAAACGTACGGGCTTCCGGAGAGTGATGACTTCGTGTATTCTAATAATTTCTTCGATTTCTTATGCGCATTTATAGATAAACACAAGGCCCAAGTTATGATCGTTTTCATATTAGACGGTGTTATAATTTCGGAACATCAGAGTGCTGGTATGCTCCGAACCAGGAAGTAAATTTTTTCTCTCTCTTCTCTTCTCTTTTTGTTTTTCCTTGCCACGAAATTGCGAAAAGTAAAATACCTTGGCGCTAATTGAATAATTGGTGTATTAAAAAATAAATTGCGAATATCGTAACTGCGAATATATCGATACTTCCGGGTCCAGCAGTACGGGCCGTGAGAGCGAAAAACGGCCTGTGTGGTTTACTTTACTTTTTATTATTACTTTTTTTTTTTGTGGTTTTTTTTTTGACGGGCACGTACTGAGTGTTTCAGGAAAAATGACGCAACAGGGACAAGTTCAGCGGAGGGAAAGCTAAATTGGTGGTACACTTTGAATAGCAGCACATGTCTTTCAGAGCAATACAAGTTGTAATGTGGCGACGTACATCCAGCTCAAAGCAGTAATCCCTCTTCTTGGAGGCAATCTCATAATCTGCTCTGAGTGCAAGATCATGGATCTTTGGACATTCTCCAAGGTCCATCCTCTGGAAAGAAAAAATAAAAATAAAAATGAAACAAAACATAAAATGTTGACACCAACAAGGCGACAAACATCCAAGATCAAAATTAATAAATAAATAAATAAAAAGGACAAATATTTCAGGTCTGAAGGGTGAGGTTTTTCCTTACAATTACCCTTTTCTTGCTGTTGGGGGTTATTTTATAAACCATCAACAAAAACCCACATCACCTGGTAGTTTGACAGGTTGTCTTCGCTACAAACTACAGCATTCAAACAAAAATGATCATTGGAAGAAAATCCATATCTTTTAAAATAAAAGCTACAACATTTTGCATATTTTTCTAATTAAGGAACAAGGGAATGGGTTGACAAGTCCATCAATTTCAAGCAAGGCCAAAAAAGAAAATGTTGGGTTTCAAGTAACATGCTCCTCAATGAATGGTCCCCCCTTTGCTGCTATAACAGCCTCCACTCTTCTGGGAAGGTTTTCCACGAGATGTTAGAACATTGCTGTGAGGATTTGCTTCCATTCAGCCACAAGAGCATTCATGAGGTCGGGCACTAATGTTGGGTGATTTGGTCTGGCTCGCAGTCGGAATTCCAATTCATCCCAAAGGTGATCGATGGGGTTGAGGTCAGGGCTCTGTGCAGACCAGTCAAGTTATTCCACACCGATCTCGACAAACCATTTCTGTATGGACCTCGCTTTGTGCACGGGGGCATCGGCATGCTGAAACAAGGAAAGGGCCTTCCCCAAACTGTTGCCACAAAGTTGAAAGCACAGAATCATCTCGATTCTAGAATGTCAGGCATGTTGTAGCATTAAGATTTCCCTTCACTGGAAATAAGGGGCCGAGCCCAAACCATGAATAACAGCCCCAGACCATTATTCCTCCTTCACCAAACTTTACAGTTGTCACTATGCATTCAGGCAGGTAGTGTTCTCCTGGTATCCCTCAAACTCAGATTCGTCCGTCAGACTGCCAGATGCTGAAATGTGATTCATTACTCCAGAGAACGCGTTTCCACTGCTCCAGAGTCCAATGGTGGTGAGCTTTACACCACTCCAGCCGACGCTTGGCATTGACGCATGGTGACCTTAGGCTTGTGTGCTGCTGCTCGGCCATGGAAACCCATTTCATGAATCTCTCGACGAACAGTGTTTGAGCTGACGTTACTTCCAGAGTCAGTTTGGAATTCGGTAGTGAGTGTTGCAACCGACGACAGATGATTTTTCCATGCTACGCGGTTCAGCACTCAGCGGTCCCGTTCTTTGAGCTTGTGTGGCCTACCACTTCGTGGCTAAGCTGTTGTTGCTCCTCGACGTGTCCACTTCACAATAACAGCACTTACGGTTGACCACGACAGCTCTAGCAGGACAGAAATTTGACGAACTGACTTGTTGGAAAGATGGCATCCCATGACGTTGCCACACTGAAAGTCAATGAGCTCTTCAGTATGGCCCATTCTACTGCCAATGTTTGTCTCTGGAGATTGCATGGCTGTGTGCTTGATTTTATAACCTGTCAACAACGGGTGTGGCTGAAATAGCAGAGTCCACGAATTAGAAGGGGTGTCCGCATACTTTTGACCATGTCATCCATGTGTGTGTATGTATGTATATGTGTGTGTGTGTGTATATATATATATATATACATATACATATATATATACATATATATATTACATATCCAAATCCATTGGGACCATCCTCCATGCAGAGGGTTAGTGCTGCCTAAGCAGTCTCCTGGAATATTGGGCAAAATCCTGGACAGGTCGCCACTCCGACACAGGATACTCGAATGGCTCAATCAGTTCAGCAAGCTGGTACTCATTTTGCCGACCTCGGAAGGATGAGAGGCTGAATTAACCCCACCTGGTATAAATTCAACAGCCAAGCAGGATTTGAACTCTGTACTCTTGGATCCCAAGCCTGCCACCTTAATCATTAAGCCAACACCAGGCATTATACGAGGTGTGTTCAAAAAGTATCCAACCTTAATTTTTCGTGCGTAAACAAATGAAGCTAGGGAGGCGTGGATTTGGTGCACGTATGTAGGCGATCCTAATTCGTATTGCGTGAATATTTTCCGCTGCAGAAGCTGTCAGTCGCCGACAGACCGCCGATGAGTGAGGAAGTGTAAGTTAGCGCCGTCGGATTTCGTTTTTTGACAAAATGACGGAAAAACTTGAACAACACTACTGCATCAAATTTGTGTAAAGCTTGGCGATTCCAAGTGGAAACGATCCGCAAGATTCAACAGGCCTTCGGGAACGAAGCAATGGGCACACAGATAAAAGAGTGGTACAACCGCTTCAAAGATGGTCGCACATCAGTGGAAAGTGAAGCACGTTCTGGTAGGCCCTCAACATCCCGAATGAGATCGTCATTGATCAAGTGAGGACCCTGCTGATGCAGGATCGTCGAATCACGATCAGAGAACTTGCAGATGAGGCGGGCGTCAGCATTGGATCGTTCATTCCATTGTGACTGAGGATTTGGGCTTAAGGAGATCTCAGCGAAGTTCGTGCAAAAGCTACTAACGATCGACAGAAGCAACTCCGTTTGGAGATCGCACAGGACTGCTGGAGACTGTGAACAGCGATCCCAACTTCTTCAAACACAGTGATCACTGGCGATGAGACCACCAGTGATCCGTCATTTTATCAAAAACGAAATCCGACGGCGCTCACTTATACTTCCTCACTCATCGGCGGTCTGTCGGCGACTGACAGCTTCTGCAGGGCGGGAAAATATTCACGCATACGAATTAGGATCACCTACATACGTGCACCAAACCACGCCTCCCTAGCTTCATTTGTTTACGCACGAAAAATTAAGGTTGGATACTTTTTGAACACACCTTATATATATATATATATATATATATATTATATATTATATATATATATATTACATATATATGAGGCCCCGCGAGGAGTGATGTAAGCGACATTTTTTAATGATATGATGATGATGACTCGGATGATAGGGTAGGGTAAGGGTTAAAATAGTGCTATATGGCATCAACTCCAAAATGGCCGATGTGTCCCTCACATCACTCCTCTCGCGGCGCTCATATATATATTATATATATATATATATATATTATATATATAATGTATATATTGTATGTATATTATATATTATATATATGTATATATATATTTATGTATATATATATATATATATTATAAAATTTATATATTGTTGTGGCTCTGAATTCGAGGCTCGCCATAAGGGGAAGCACTCGGGTCGCTTTCGCCCCTGGGGCCGCCAGGCACAGATTGCTCCATGCAACAGCAGGTTGCTAAGCAACCATGAACACCGATTGGCACTGCCAATCCGAGCAGGGTTACACGACTTCACGTGATACCTTACCTGTGGACGGTCGAGTCAATTGAGGTCTCGTGTCCTCATGCACTACCAGATTACAGCAGAGCGATAGTGAGTGTGCGCTGGCTAACGCGCAAATTACCGGGGCAGAACTTCCCAGCTAAACTAATATGCGGATCATGCTGGACCATTTGGGAAAAGACGAACACGGACAGATCGATACATTTATCAGAAATTTATTATGAGGCAATAGTAAGGAAAGGTCATGTGGCACAATAAAGGGCTTTATTAACAAGTATGTACAAACAGCAGAAAGCGAGGATTCGTGGGTGCGGTAAAAGAAATGCAATTATTTACACCAAGAAGACACAGAGCAGAGCTAAACCGACGTAAACTTCTACAATCTTAAATTATACTATACATTACAGGTGCCAGCACACACATGCCCAAGGGAATTAGAGATAGTGCATAAAGAGAAGCAGTTGAGGTGTAAATGACCTCTTTGTATGTGGTGCGGTCGAAGGATCTATGCAACCCAATTGCTTATGAGGGGGTAGGAGGGAAGAAAACTGGGGTTTCTATGGTGTGTGAGTGGGAGGTGCAAAATGTGATGCAGATGAGGTGCAAAAGAGGAAGTGTGAAGTAGTGCAAATCAGTAATGCTCTTTCAGTGATGCGTCCACAGTGGACGAATCAACAGATGGGAAAGGAAGATGCATGAAAAGATAGCTTAATGGGGTGTGTAAGGCAGTCTGTAAATGTGTTCTCATGGTGCTGCGCCGAACGTGGCAGGAGCCAAGTGCTGATGACCTAGTAACGACTCAGTACTGCTCGCCTGGTTCGTTTTTGGCGACTTGCGCTGCCCTCTCGGCTCGGAAAAGGAAAGAACAAAAGACAAGGACTCGCTCTCTTCGTCTCTTTTTATAGAGTCCGGGGTGAAGGAGGAGCCAACAATTGGATCAAAAGAACCTGTAGGCGTTTCCTTGCATCTCCATTGGCACGTCGACGCCACCCCAAGATGGAGCACCGTCCCGCCAGACTCTGGAGCCAAAAATGGCCTCAAATGCTCCCAGGCTCAGCCACATAATGGAGCTCCGTGATTTCTATGGGCGCGGGTTTTCGGGGGCACTCTCCGGCCATGAACGCGAGCTGGCCTCCACTTGAGCGCTGTCATTTAAAAGAGCGCCAGAGCTACCCAGTTGTCGCCAAATGAGACCCAGCGCACACTCACGCTTCGAGCTACACGCCAAAGTGTTCTGACTCGCAGGCACACCAGCTATGTCCCCCGTTCCCCGGCATCTCCAATTATCATGGGTGTCCAGGGAGCTGATGGCAGTCACAGCGGTTATTGTGAGGTGAGGGGAAGCGTTACGGTGTTTGTGGTAAAACCATTGAAACGTTGGGAGCGGTTGAGGCGATCGTGATGAAGTTGGCGTGGTTGTAGCATTTGTGGTGAAGAGGTGGAGTGTAGGTTGTTGTGGGGATTTTTAGGAGGAATTGTAGTGATTACGGTGAGCATTGTAGAATCATGGTGAGCGTCGTGAGGGTCTGAGATGAGGCGTCGGTTGGTTAATGGCACTCAGTTTGAACGGGGAAATGGCGCACGGATGAAATGAGGCTGCAGTGGTATTCGTTACCCTTGCTCCTTTGGTAGTGTCACTGCTCTGGTGTGCATTCATGCATGACGAGGTTTGTGTGTAAAATAAAGTAAACACGTTTTAAAAAAAAAGAAGTAATTTTGCTGTACGGAGTTTAAGGGCAAGCCCATATTTATGTACAACTAAAATGGCCACCAGTCTACGAATCGGCCATCTTTGATCATATCACAAAATAAAGTGAGCGGCACATGCATGCCATCATGTGCTGTGCTTATGCCAAGTTTGAACAAAATCGGACCATGCAAGTCTGAGAAATGGTTGGGGACACATTTAAGTCACAAAATGGCCACCAGCCATCTTGGTTCTGATCTCGAAAACAAAAATGATGTGTATATGCAAGCCATCATTCATTAACTGCGTGCCAAGTTTGAACAACGTCGGTAAATGCATGTCCGAGATATGGCTGCAGACGCACACACGCACGGACATGAAAATCGAGACCAAATCCATAAGCCCCCTTGAACGGACGAAGTCCAACGGGGGCTTATGAGCATGTAAATTAAACAAAAACAAACGACTTTTACCTTTTAAATGTATTACAACACAGTGAGGTGGATGCTTGTAAACATATTTGTACTGTACTCTGCTGTATAGAATCAGACAAAGGTACCGGATGATGCCTGTAGGGGAGGAGCTAGAGTGGCAGCTGGGCAACTGATGGGAAACGAGCTGGGGAAACGGTGAGCTGGGGAAACGGTGAGCTGGGGAAACGGTGAGCTGGGGAAAGTGATTCAGCGAACAGAAAAGCAGCATTAGCGTGATAACGAAGGCACCTGCAGCAATGCTACAATCCACAATGGAGAAGGGTAACAGGATCCCAAAATAACCTTACCAGGAACCACGATCTTCCCTGCTTGGCGACCAAGGTACGAGATGACATCATCTTCCAGAATAACCCCAACTCATCAATGTTAAAAATCCTGTTCCATTACAAATCCCTTCGCCTCAATTTATTTCTTGAGCTGCGCGTGAGAATGCGTGTTTGACAACGGGGGTTCAAATCAATATCAGAAAGTTGGACAATATCAGAAATTAAGCATTTTGGCAATAATGTTTGAACACGGAGTTGGAACATAAACGTTTGGGAATTAGGTTTGAAGGATAATGAAGGTTTATCAATGAGGAAGAGTGCAACAGGGAGGGTTCTCCCTGCAACCATTGACCCCGTAATGGTGGCTTGTACAGATGCCGCATTTTCTCCTCCAACCGATGTAACAACTCAATATTTTCACCCAACGTCATAACCTTTCTCTGCCTTTTGTTACAACCAACTTTGTCCATCGCTTCACATTTGGGCTTATTAAACACATGCATGAGAAACTCCACAAGGCTCGTAATGGGAGGTAATCGTTCATGCATGGGATGAAAACGATGACTCATCTCAGCTCAAAAACCGCCATTGGTTGAAATGAAATCCAGCCATAACGGAATCAGGCAACCCAATAGGTTGCCCACGATTGGTAGAAACCCGCAATATTGGAGGGTTTACTGCACACAATAAGAAAACAGTTTGTGTATCACCACTTTTCTCAGGGATAGATGAACGGATCTTTGTCAAACTTTCAGAGCTTCATGAGTGAGTTCCGGATAAACTGGAAGGGGAGTGTTGTCGGCAAAATTAAAAAAGAAAAAAAGGAAAAAAAAAAAAAACAGGTTTAATAGAAAAATAAACAATCTATCTATAATTCCACAATGTGTGTGTGTCTGGTGTCTGTGTGTGTGTGGTGTCTGTGTGTGTGTCTGTGGTGTGTGTGTCTGTGTGTGTGTGTGTCTGTGTGTTGTGTCTGTGTGTGTGTGTCTGTGTGTGTTGTCTGTGTGTGTGTCTGTGTGTGTGGTCTGTGTGTGGTGTCTGTGGTGTGTGTTCTGTGTGTGTGTGTCTGTGTGTGTTGTCTGTTGTGTGTGTGGTGTCTGTGTGTGTGTGTTGTTTGTTGTGTCTGTGTGTGTGTTGTGTGTTGTGTGTGTGTGTGTCTGTGTGTGTGTCTGTGTGTGTGTCGTTGTGTGCTGTGTGTGTGTCTGTTGTGGTGTGTCTGGTGTGTGTCTGTGTGTGTGTCTGTGTGTGTGTCTGTGTGTGTGTCTGTGTGTGGTGTGTCCGCTGTTTCTCGACAACCACTGGTCCGATCTAATTGAAACTTGCCAGATATATTGCTGGGGACCTGAGGATGTGCTTTTCAAGGTTTGATATTAATCGGACAAGTGCTTCCCAAGTTATGGCCATTTATTTACCAAACCAATGACAAGACACGTTGTTGCGTGGGCGTGGCCGATGGGAAGGGAAGCTCAGCCGAGTTCCCCATTACAGGTTACAACGTACGGGCTTCCGGATAGTGATGATTCGTGTATTCTAATAATTTCTCGATTTCTTATGCCCATTTATAGATAAACACAATGCCCCAAGTTATGATCGTTTTCATATTAGAAGGTGCATAAATTTCGGTAACATCAGAGTGCTGGTATGCTCCGAACCAGGAAGTAAATTTTTCTCTCTTCTCTTCTCTTTTGTTTTCTTGTGACGACATTGCGAAAGGTAAATACGTTGGCGTAATTGAAATTGGCCATTAAAACCTAAATTGCGAATCATCGTAACTGTGATATGCGAACTTCACGCACGTTAGGCACGCGAGAGCGAAGAAACGGCCTGTGTGGTTGTGTTTCTTGCTCGCGGTTGGAAATTATTTATTTATTCAATTTTTTTTTTACGGGCACGTACTAGTAATTTAAAAATAATAATAATTAAAAAAAAACAAAAAAAAAAACACTATGGTGCCTTTGTATCGAGGTGAAAGAAATGATAAATTATCCCTGACCCCATTCCTAGTGGTGTGGGGAAGTGCATTTTAGGCCCCCACAAAAAAATTAAATTAAATTTACTTTAAAAAACGATAGACCGGATCTTTGCATAGACCAGACTGTATCCGGACGTTAACCAAAATCGAATTGGCTGTTCTATCACCTAACTCATCCAGATGGTTTTTGTCACAACTCGTCCACAACTTTTGGGACATTGTGACATATAACAGTATATCGTACCAGCAGGGGTACCCGGCGTTGTCGGGCAAAGGTCGGGTGCCCTCTTCCAACCCATCCCTTCCCTGCCTCCTCCCACCACACCCCTTGAGGGATGAATTCATCAATATGGTTGAAATAATGATGCTAAAGATGTTTATTCTCATAACCATGTCATGAATATGGGGTGTGTTCAGTTACCAAGTTTCTTGGAGAGCACTTGCCAAGTGGCTTAAGCACCCAAGCAAGCACTCCATTCAAAACCATTCATAAGGAACGGCTGACTTGGCAAGCGCGAGCTAGCTGCTTGGTAACAACACCACTGGACATCTTAAGAGCATACCGTACATACAAAACACCAGCAAAAGGACATTTATTAAAAAATTAAACACTTCAAATATAAATCATGAGTATTTCCGTTGTCATGAAAACATACCTTGTTCAGACCCACACATCCACTCACAGACACAAACTCAGCTTAATACATTAGATTAGGGAACAGTGAGACAGGTCAGGTCAGGTCAGGTCAGGTAGGGGAGCATGCGCAGCAGCAGCGCGTCGCTGCATCTACTTTCCGCCGGTATTCCAGGGGCCTCTGTCTGGCCATCCCCCAGGCAGATGCCTGGCCCATTCCCATCTCCTTGAGATGCTGATCAACCTGCTGCAACCACGAGGAGCGTGGTCAGCCCATTGAACTCCACTCATGAAGCTCCATGGCTGAGAGAATCTGGTGAGCAAGATCAGAATCATGAAAACAAGCCACATGCACATACAGCCGCAGCTGACACTCATGGACTCTGCAGGTAACAAATCTCATTTGAGTCTCTCACAGCAACCGCTCATTGGACACAAATTCTGACCAGCGATAGCCAAGGATTCTCCGAAGATACCTGGTACCAAAGAAATCAAGTCGCCATCTCAGATCCCTGGTGGTCAGAGTCCAAGTCACACATCCATAGAGCAAGACTGGAAGCACCAAGGAACTGAAGACTCGGACTTTCATCCTCCTGCACAGGTACCGAGAGCGCCACACCCCATGACCAGTGAATCCATGACTCCCCAGCCCCGACGCAGACGTCTATTGACCTCTGGCTTACAGCCAGCAGAGACGTGAATATCATTGCCAAGGTAAGTGAATCTCTCCACGATCTCAACATCCTCACCACAAACAGGTACAGACAGGATTAGCAGCATCCAAGATGTCATTGAAAGCCTGGATCTTAGTTTTGACGAGGAAACCCATAATCCCAGTGGATCCGCCTCCTCATTCAGCACCTCGAGGGACCCCAAAAGGACATCGAGTCTCCGCAAAGATGACTGCATCACCTGCGAAATCAAGGTTAGAGATCTTGACATTCCCAAACGATGCACCGCAGCTTGATATCTCTGACATCCTCCCCAGAATCCAGTCCAGACAAGTGCTGACAAGTGTGGGGGCCAGCACACACCCCTGATAAACTCCAGAAATAAGTCAGCGATGGTAGCACCATATCTCACAGCACTCTCAGTACCAGAATATAGTTCAGACATCAGATTGATCAGTTTTGGTGGAACCCTACGAAGACCAAGAATCCTCCAAAGGGCATCCCGATTCACTGAATCAAACGCTTTTCAGAGATCAACATCGGCTGTAAGAAGCCCCTGCCGAAACTCGTCTGCATTTGGTGAAGACCCGAAGAGCAAGGATACGGTCAATCGTTGACCTCTTTGGTGTAAATCCTGACTGTTCTGGGCACTGGTGTTCAAGCAGACGGTGGTGAACCCTATCAAGTATTATCCGAGCAAAGACCTTGCCCGGCACTGAGAGCAGCATCACCCCTCAGTAGTTGCTGCAGTTCTGGCGATCACTCTTCCCCTTCCAGAGAGGGACAACAAAGCCCTTCTTCCAATCAGTTGGGATGATGCCTGTGTTCCAGGCAGAGCACAGAACTGCATGCAACGACACGAGTACAGCATTTTCACCAGCATGGATGCCACAGATCCCAGGAGCTTTACCCCCATTTCAACCGGTTCACAGCAGCCTGTGTTTCCACAAATGAAGGTGGATCACAGTTGATCGGAGGGTCAGCAATCGGGATAGTAACACCCGATATCCAACTTGACAGCTGATAGATCAGCGTGGTACATCCACTAAAAGTAACTGGCCCAGTGGGCCCTCACTTTGGATTCCTCTGTCAAGAGACCACCACCCTCCGCTCTCACTGCAGTGTAATGAGGGACGGGCTTGGAGGAACGCAATGCACGAAATCCCCTAAAAGCAGGAGGAGAATCACTTGACCACAGGTGATGCTCTTCCCCCTCACATAGGCCTCCTTGTCCACCCTTAGCACACATAGTTTTATGCTTCAGCTCCCTCAACAGCTCAGCTCTGCCATTCAGCCTGGCCCTGTGACTCTGATCAATGGTATCCAGTCTCCCTTGAGAAAAAAATAATTATTCGCCCTACGGTGAGTTCCAAGACATCCACCGGCAGCATCAAGGACGGTGGTCTTGAAGGCACTCCACAACTCTTCAAGATTCCCCAAAGCACCCTGACCCCACAAATGCCCACTCAGCCTGTTTCCAAACTACTCAGCTACCCTCTCACCCTTGAGTTTGCCAACATCCAGCCGAGGTTGGGATGGTACCATTCTCCTGGATTTAAACTGCAACATCAGAGTTGCTATAACAAGCCTATGGTCTATATTGAGGAGCTGAGCACTCCGGTAGAACGTGCAGTTCTGGATGTTCCTCCAGCCACCAAACGAGCACGTGGTCAATCTCCTTTACCACACCACCAGCGTTGGAATACCAAGTCCAGCGATGAGCCTGTGAGCACTGAAACCATGAACCAGCCACCCTAAGTTCATAACTTCTTGCAAAGTCAAGGAACCGAGTGCTATTCTGGTTCACAGTTCCAGACAAATGGGGACCAACACATGTCTCATATCCATCCCCCATCAGTCCTAGTTGATGCCCTATAAAGACAAGAAGAGTATCTCGCCTGGGGCACTGATCAACCACAGACTCGAGTGTGGCATAGAATGCGTCCTTCATGGTGAGATCACTCGCCTCAGTCTGAGCATACACAGACCAGGGAAAAGACAGCCAAGGAGTGACGAATCCCTCGTCTCATAATTCACTCGGTGACCGGTGTTACCTCAATTATCATTGGAATCAGCTTATTGGAAACAGCTACAATAACTCCTTGGGCATGGTAACCATCAGAGGGACCAGACCAATAGTAGGTGTAACCACCCGCCATGATCTCGTCCTCTAACCTCAGTGCTGCAATACCGATGTCCAAATGCTTGAGCTCAGATGAAAACAGACAGTGATCATCCTTTCTTAGGGATATGACATTCCAAGCACCCACCCGAAGGACCACCTCAGGTTAACCCAAGGAGACCACCGTCTGGTGGACGACACCTCGGCACCAACCTGACACACACTACCACAATCTGACCCGGGAAGGTTACCCCATGGTTTTTCACTGGTCGTCAAAGGGGTCCGGAAGGCTTTGCCCCAATCCCATCATCCGGTGAGCTGCCCTGTGGAGGGAAGCTGCACAGGAGGTACTCACACAGAGTGCGTTTTCAGATTTCTTTGTGCTTTTAGTACATTTTGCGGAATTAAGGGTTTTTCGGTGGCCGGAGTGCAAATCCTGCACCAACCTCCAAATCAAGAGTAACCCAACTGCAGGACGAAGTCCGCAGACACAGTTGGGCACAAGAAATGGATGGCAATAGTCTCACAAGGAGCACCTCCGCCCTTTGACAGGTTTTGTTTTTAAATCTGCTGGGTGTCCATATCATACACCCTCTTCAGCAGGAAACCTGGTGGGGAGACGGTTTAGTCACCTGCAATCAGACCATGAAACAGGTTAGTACAGGTTTACATGGTACCTTTAGCAAGTCACAGAGCTAATCTGGCCTGACCTGACAATACATGCACACACAAAAAACAGGAAGACACCTCGCACAAAACTGCCATATTTGCATGATATTTCCTACTTTTGATAATCTATTCTTCTTCTTATCCCTCTCAAAGTAATCAGCAAATAAACTTTCTATCCTCCATGAGTTTGAGTATGTTATACAAAAAAAGGCTCCAATTATTAGTGCATTCCTGCTGTTGCAGACATCGCTGCGTGATGATGTCATGGTTGAACACTTTCCGGAATCACACAGGTAAATTCTCGGACCCACAACAAACAAACAAGCAGTCATAGACTGGTACTTACGAAATCGTCAACTTGACCTCTGACTTGTCTAATAAAAGCTGTCTCTAGAGAAGGTAGCGACGCAAACCAGAAGTTTCTACGATGATTCTGTACCAAACATCAAAATCGTAACGTCGACCGAAGCAAAAATCTCCATTTCTCACACGCAATTATTTAATATTATTATCAAAGTCACAAAACCGTAATATTCCTCCACCAACCAATCTTTACATAATCCGACGGCTTAGCGAGTCAAGCATGCGACGATAACCTTTATGGGATAAAAAATGACTTTTAAACACCATCTTTATCGAAAACACCGTCAGCGCACACAGAAAACCTTACGTGATCAACGACCCTCTGCTCAAGCACGCTGCACCACGTGACGACCCGTGACCGGCGAGTGAAATATTTTTATACAATCTTAAAACGTCTCCAAAACATCCGATTTTTACCAGAATTTCGACAACCGAGTTTTAATCGTCCTAAGCGATCGCAAAAAACCGAAGACAACAAAAATCAAAGTAAAACGAACTCGTAACGTCGACCGAAGCAAAAATACTCCCTTTCTCCACATGAATTTACGAATTATGTTTGACCTCACTGTGACCTTGACCTTTGACCGATTTGACCAAAATCTAATCAGCGCGAGCCATCACCCTCCTGAATCATGTGTGTAATTTGACATTGTAGCTTCTTCCGTTCTCGAGTATCTGTGCCTACAAACAAACACACAAACACAACACACACACAAACAAACAAACAAACAAGCAGTCATAGACTGGTACTTACGAAATCGTCAACTTGACCTCTGACCTTGTCTAATAAAAGCTGTCTCTAGAGAAGGTAGCGACGCAAACCAAAAGTTTCTACGATGATTCTGTACCAACCATGAAAAATCGAATGTTTGACCTCACCGTACCATTGACCGATTTTGACGCAAAATCTAATCAGCACTAGCCATCACCCTCCTGAATCACGTGTGTAATTTGACATTGGTAGCTTCTTCCGTTCTCGAGTTATTCTTACCAAACCATCAAAAATCGAATGTTTGACCTCACCGTGACCTTGCCGTTGACCGATTTTGACCAAAATCTAATCAGCACTAGCCATCACCCTCCTGAATCACGTGGTGTAATTTGACATTGGTAGCTTCTTCTTCCGAGTTATCTTGTACCAAAACCATCAAAAATCGAATGTTTGACCTCACCGTGACCTTGACCGTTGACCGATTTTGACCAAAATCTAACCAGCACTAGCCATCACCCTCCTGAATCACGTGGTGTAATTTAGCATTGGTAGCTTCTTCCGTTCTCGAGTTATCTGTACCAAACCATCAAAAATCGAATATTTTACCTCACGTGACCTTGACCGTTTGACCGATTTCGACCAAAATCTAATCAGCACTTGCCATCATCCTCCTGAATCACGTGGTGTAATTTGACATTGGTAGCTTCTTCCGTTCTCGAGTTATCGTGCCTACAAACAAACAAACAAACAAACATACAAACAAACAAACAAACAAACAAACAGAAACGAAGTCATCAATATACTTACGAAATCTTTAGATTTCGAAGTAACAAGCAGTCATAGACTGGTACTTACAAATCGTCAACTTGACCTCTGACCTTGTCTAATAAAAGCTGTCTCGAGAGAAGGTAGCGACGCAACAGCGCGTAATCTGTGTCTTACAATCCCCCTCATTGCATAATCTTCAGTGCATAATACCTCAGATACGACAACCGACATAAATCTCATAAAACATCCGATTTTTACCAGAATTTCACAACCGAGTTTTAAGCGTCCTAAGCGATCGCAAAAACCGAAGACAAAATTAAAATCGAAGTTAAAATGAACTCGCAACGTCGAGCAAAGCAAAAATCGGCATTTCTCCACGCAATTATTTAATATTTATTTATCAAAGTCACAAAACCGTAATATTCGGCCATCCACCAACATCTTTACATAATCCGACGGCTCAGCGAGTCAGGCATGCGACGAACCTTTATGGGATAAAAAATGACTTTTAAACACCATCTTTATCGAAAACACCGTCAGCGCGCACACGGAAAACCTTACGTGACTCAACGACGCGTCTGCTCGAGCGCACTGCATCATGGGACGACCCTTGACGCTTCGAGTGAATATTTTTTATTCAATCTTAAAACGTCTCCAAAACATCCGATTTTACCAGAAATTTCGACAACCGAGTTTTAAGCATCCGAAGCGATCGCAAAAACCGAAGACAAAATAAAATCGAAGTTTAAAACGAACTCGTAACGTCGAGCGAAGCAAAATACTCACATTTCTCCATGTTAATTTACGGAATTATGTTTGACCTCACTGTGACCTTGACCTTTGACCGATTTTGACCAAAATCTAATCACGCTAGCCATCACCCTCCTGAATCCCGTTGTAATTTGACATTGTACTTCTTCCTTCTCGATTCATGTGCCTACAAACAAACAAACAAGCAGTCATAGATGGTACTTACGAAATAGTCAACTTGACCTCTGACCTTGTCTAATAAAAGCTGTCTCTAGAGAAGGTAGCGACGCAAACCAGAAATTCTACGATGATTCTGTACCAAACCATCAAAAATCGAATGTTTGACCCACCGTGACCTTGACCGTTGACCGATTTTGACCAAAATCTAATCAGCACTAGCCATCACCCTCCTGAATCACGTGTGTGTAATTTGACATGTGTTAGCTTTCCGTTCTCGATTATCTGTACCAAACCATCAAAAATCGAATATTTGACCTCACTGTGACCTTGACCTTTGACCGATTTTGACCAAATCTAATCAGCACTAGCCATCACCCTCCTGAATCAGGTGATGTAATTTGACATTGGTGCTTCTTCCGTTCTCGAGTTATCGTGCCTACAAACAAACAAACAAACAAACATACAAACAAACAAACAAACAAGCAGTCATAGACTGTACTTACGAAATCATCAACTTGACCTCTGACCTGTCTAATAAAAGCTGTCTAGAGAAGGTAGCGGACGCAAACCAGAAGTTTCTATGATGATTCTGTACCAACCATCAAAAATCGAATATTTGTCCTCACTGTGACCTTGACCTGTTGACCGATTTTGACCAAAATCTAATCAGCACTAGCCATCACCCTCCTGAATCACTGTATGTAATTTGACATTGGTAGCTTCTTCCGTTCTCGAGTTATCGTGCCTACAAACAAACAAACAAATAAACAGAAACGGAAGGCATCAATATACTTACGAAATCTTTAAGTCGTATGTAAACAAGCAGTCATAGACTGGTACTTACGAAATCGTCAACTTGACCTCTGACCTAGCTAATAAAAGCTGTCTCGAGAGAAGGTAGCGACGCAAACGAGCGCGTAATGCTTGTGCTTACAATCCCTCATTAGCATAATCTTCAGGCATAATACCTCAGATACGACACCCGACATAAATCTCATAAAACATCCGATTTTACCAGAATTTCGACAACTGAGTTTTAAGCGTCCTAAGCGATCGCAAAAACAGAAGCAAAAATTAAAATCGAAGTTAAAAAAAACTCGCACGTCGAGCAAAGCAAAAATCGGCATTTCTCCACGCAATTATTTAATATTATTTATCAAAGTCACAAAACCTAATATTCGGCCATCCACCAACAATCTTTACATAATCCGACGCTCAGCGAGTCAGGCATGCGACGATAACCTTTATTTGGATAAAAATGACTTTTAAACACCATCTTTATTGAAAAAAACCGTCACCGCGCACACGGAAAACCTTAACGTGACTCAACGATGCGTCTCTCGAGCGCACTGCATCATGGGACGACCCTGACGTCTGTCTCGAGCGCACTGCATCATGGGACGACCCTTGACGCTTCGAGTGAAAATATTTTTATTCAATCTTTAAACTCTCCAAAACATCCGATTTTTACCAGAATTTCGACAACGAGTTTTAAGCATCCGAAGAAGATCGCAAAAAACCGAAGACCAAATTAAAATCGAAGTTAAAACGAACTCGTAACGTCGAGCGAAGCAAAAATACTCACATTTCTCCAAGTTAATTTACGATTATGTTTGACTCACTGTGACCTTGACCTTTGACCGATTTCGACCAAAATCTAATCAGCACTTGCCATCACCCTCCTGAATCACTGGGTGTAATTTGACATTGGTAGCTTCTTCCGTTCTCGAGTTATCGTGCCTACAAACAAACAAACAATCAAACAAACAAACATAACAAACAAACAAACAAACAGAAACGGAAGTCATCAATATATACTAGTACAATCTTTAGATGTCGTAAGTAAACAAACAGAAACGGTAGTCATCAATATACTACGAAATCTTTAGTTCGTAAGTAACAAGCAGTCATAGATCGGACTTACAAAATCGTCAACTTGACCTCTGACCTGTCTAATAAAGCGTCTCGGAGAGAGGGAGCCGCACCAGAGAGTTCTACGATGATTCTGTATCAAACCATCAAAAATCGTAACGTCGACCGAAGCAAAAATTCTCCAATTTCCCCGCAATATTACCATTAACTGTTAATCAACGACGCGGGCCGCGGTGCAGCGCATGTCATCGTGGGACGACAGATGCGCGGGAATGAATTTTAATTATCAATCTTAAAACGTCTCCAAAACATTCGATTTTTTACCAGAATTCAGACAACCACGAGTTATAAGCCGAGTGCTAACGTCGCAAAAAACAGCAAAAGAAAAATCAACCAGATAAACGAACTCGAACGTCGAGCCGAAGCAAAAATCTCCATTTCTCCACGCATTTATTAAAATATTTTCATCAAGTCACAAAACCGTAATAGGTCGCCATCCACCCACAATCTTTACATAATCCGACGGCTTAGCGAGTCAGGCATTGCGACGATAACCTTAGAATGGATTAGAAAAGTGATGATGTATAGAAACTTGAACCCACATCGAAAACCCTTGAACGCATAACCAGAATCTCCGTCTGTCTAGCGCACTGCATCATGGGACACCCTGACGGCTCGAGATAAATTTTTATACAATCTAAACGCTCTCCAAAACATCACTGTTTTTACCAGAATTTCGCAACGCATTTTAAGCATCCTAAGCGATCGCAAAAAACAGAAGACAAAATTAAAATCGAAGTTAAAACGCACTGCATCATGGACGACCCGTGACGCGTCGAGTGAATATTTTTTATACAATCTTTAAAACGTCTCCAAAACATCCGATTTTTACCGAATTTCGACAACGGAGTTTTAAACATCCTAAGCGATCGCAAAAACCAAGACAAAATTAAAATCAAAGTTAAAACGAACTCGTAACGTCGACGCGAAGCAAAAATACTCCATTTCTCCATGTAATTTACGGAATTATGTTTGACCTCACTGTGACCTTGACCTTTGACCGATTTGACCAAAATCTAATCAGCGCTAGCCATCACCCTCCTGAATCACGTGGTGTAATTTGACATTGGTAGCTTCTCCGTTCTCGAGTTATCGTGCCTACAAACAAACACAACACAAACAAACACACAAACAAACAAACAAGCAGTCATAGACTGGTACTTACGAAATCGTCAACTTGACCTCTGACCTTGTCTAATAAAACTGTCTCTGAGAAGGTAGCGACGCAAACCAGAAGTTTCTACGATGATTCTTGTACCAAACCATCAAAAATCGATAGTTTGACCTCACCTGACCTGACCGTTGACCGATTTTGACCAAAATCTAATCACACTAGCCATCACCCTCCTGAATCACGTGGTGTAATTGACATTGGTAGCTTCTTCCGTTCTCGAGTTATCTGTACCAAACCATCAAAAATCGAATTTGACCTCACAGTGACCTTGACCGTTGACGATTTTGACCAAAATCTAATCAACACTAGCCATCACCCTTCTGAATCACGGGTGTAATTTGACATTGGTAGCTTCTTCCGTTCTCGATTATGTTGCCTACAAACAAACAAACAAGCAGTCATAGACTGGTACTTACGAATCGTCAACTTGACCTCTGATGTCTAATAAAAGCTGTCTCTGGAGAAGTAGCGACGCAAACCAAGAATCTACCATGATTCTGTACCAAACCATCAAAAATTGAATTTTTGACCTCACTGTGACCTTGACCTTTGACCGATGTTGACCAAAATCTAATCAGCACTAGCCATCACCCTCCTGAATCACTGTGGTGAATTGACATTGGTAGCTTCTTCCGTTCTCGAGTTATCTGTACCAAACCATCAAAAATCGAATATTTGACCTCACTGTGACCTTGACCTTTGACCGATTTGACCAAAATCTATTAGCACTAGACATCACCCTCCTGAATCACGTGGTGTAATTTGACATTGGTAGCTTCTTCCGTTCTCGAGTTATCGTGCCTACAAACAAACAAACAAACAAACAAAACAAACAAACAGAAACGGAAGCATCAATATACTTACGAAATCTTTAGATTTCTTAAGTAACAACAAACAAGCAGTCATAGACTGGTACTTACGAAATCGTCAAACTTGACCTCTGAACTTGTCTAATAAAAGCTGTCTCGAGAGAAGTAGCGACGCAAACCAGCGCGTAATGCTGTGTCTTACAATCCCCCTCATTAGCATAATCTTCAGTGCATAATACCTCAGATACGACACCCGACATAAATCTCATAAAACATCCGATTTTTACCAGAATTTCGACAACCGAGTTTTAGCGTCCGAAGCGATCGCAAAAACCGAAGACAAAATTAAATCGAAGTTAAAATGAACTCGCAACGTCGAGCAAAGCAAAAATCGGCATTTCTCCACGCAATTATTTAATATTATTTTATCAAAGTCACAAAACCGTAAATTCGGCCATCCACCAACAATCTTTACATAATCCGACGGTGCAGCGAGTCAGGCATGCGACTAACCTTTATTGGATAAAAAATGACTTTTAAAACCATCTTTATTGAAAAACCGTCACCGCGCACACGGAAAACCTTAACGTGACTCAACGACGCGTCTCGCGCACTGCATCATGGGACGACCCGTGACGTCTGCTCGAGCGCACTGCATCATGGACGACCCTTGACGCTTCGAGTGAAATATTTTTATTCAATCTTAAAACGTCTCCAAACATCCGATTTTACCAGAATTCGACAAACGAGTTTTAAGCATCCGAAGCATCGCAAAAACCGAAACAAAATAAAATCGAAGTTAAAACGAACTCGTAACGTCGAGCGAAGCGAAAAATACTCACATTTCTCCATGTTAATTTACGGAATTATGTTTGACCTCACTGTGACCTTGACCTTTGACCGATTTTGACCAAAATCTAATCAGCGCTAGCCATCACCCTCCTGAATCACGTGATGTAATTTGACATTGGTAGCTTCTTCCGTTCTCGAGTTATCTGCCTACAAACAAACAAACAAACATACAAACAAACAAACAAACAGAAACGGTAGTCATCAATATACTTACGAAATCTTTAGATTTCGTAAGTAACAAGCAGTCATAGACTGGTACTTAAGGGCTGTCACACCTTGACGATTTAGCGAAAGTATGCCGTTTTTTACAAATTTGCCGAATACGCTGGTACACGTCGAATACGTTATTGTAAGTTTGTATACGTTAGGAATACCCTGAAAAACACTGCCATAAGTCGTGTACGCTGGCTTTAATCGTTGACTTTTGTGCTTGTTCTCTCTTTTTCGAATGCTTAAAATTTACGACGTACTCGCGTTTGGCTCACACGTTCCGCTACGCCAGCCATAAGGTTTAGGCACGTTATGCGATCGTTGACACGCGTTATTTATATGTTACTCATATGTGGAAAGACGCTTGAGGTAACAATTGCGTACCCGAAACTTATTCATAAAGTATAGGTAACGTTTTATAAGCACGTACACGAATGTTGTTCACAGCTCGCAATGCGACTAGAAAGTTTCTAATACATCGAAACACATCAAACTAATGTTAGGGAACCCGTGACTTATTTATAACCTATGAGTAACGTGCTTGGAAATTATTTGTAAGCATGTTCCACGCACAATACGTATGTAACGTATTTGACGTGTTCAGACGACCACAGAACATACTGAACGGGTTTCTAACTTACAGATACCGTTATAACGGCGTATTCGCATCGATTAAGAAATTGGTATATAAAAAGGGCCAACGCAGGAAGACCCCGTCTCTTTTTTTAGACTTCGTGGTGAGTACATGTCCATGTCATTCCCAGAGATGGAGGTTACGGCAACGCTGAGACGACAATACCTACCTGTCCTCGAACATCAACATGACCTCATCGAGTTGACACTGCACCAGTTGCGTGCCAATAGAGCCGGGAGAAAGAAGACCGAAAGGAGGAGAAGGTACGGGTCAGACTATGGATCGGGAGGCACGCCATTACGGCATATATGACCAGCTCATGTGGAACTCCGGAACGAGACCATGCATCCTTCATCAACTTCCTGCGAATGCCCCCAGCGATGTTCGACGAGCTGCTAGCCAGAGTGGGTCCAAGGATAACCAAGCATATTATTAAATCATTTCAATAGTCCATGGAAGCGATTTAACTCGTTCAATGGAAACGATTTGAATTGCCTTGCAACAGCTTCAACAAACAATAGCCGAGTGACAGCAAGTTAACTCGTTCAATGGAAACGATTTGAATTGCCTTGCAACAGCTTCAACAAACAATAGCCGAGTGACAGCCGTTTATTAAAATAGTTTATGCCAGTCAATGGATAGCAAACGTCACGTAATCGTAATCGATGCGCTCCCACGTCAGGCATACGCTAGACTATCGTTGGGCATAGGTTATCGACGCCTTGAACACGATATGCAATCGTTGGTATAACTAATCTATAAGTAATCGAAGCGTTGTTGTTTATTACTATACATTATGCATTTGTCAGTCTTTTTTAATAATTTCAATATTAAAAAAATATATATATTTCATCTTCGAATGAGGGAAAAATTTAGCCCTTACACAACATCGAACAATGTGCAAAGTATTCTCCTATTCGTTGACGCAACGAGGATCCATCATCCCCCACAGCCTCCACATGACGCTCACATGCTACAACTGACAAACATACAGCTACTACCAATGCTACTCCCACTACCACTACTACTACTACACTATTATTGCTCTCACGCACACTTAATACTTGTAATAGTACTGCTACTATTGATACTACCGGCGTTCACATCTACCCACCATGGAGTCTACAACAATGAGGTTTTTATTGTGAAGCCCATTTGTATGTACCAATCCCCTAAACGCTCCAATACGTCAGTACACGGTAGATGTAAGTTAGAAACACTTTCAGTAAGTTCTGTGGTTGTCCGGAAGACGTCAATTTAATTCGTCTACATACGACAATGTGTGTTATACATACGTTACAAATAGGTTCATAGCATGTTATTCAATGGTTAGATGCACGTTTACTTAGGTTCAAAACATGCTACACATAGGTTAAACGCACGTTACTCTTACGTTCATAGCACGGTAGCCATGGTTCAAGGCCAGTTATACATAGTTTCAATGCACGTTACTCATACTTCCAAGCACGTTAAACATAGGCTAAGCTGACGTTACTCATTTGTTCAAAGCACGTTACTCAACGTTATAAATTGGGTTTCAAGTATGGTTGCCATAACTTGACGTGCTTCGACTTATGAGTAACCTACAAGTAACGTGTTAGCCGTGTTCAAACGATCGCGAACGTGCTAGGAAACAGATGCCAACGCATGTGAAACGTGTTAGCCTTACGTCGAGTACGTCTTAAAATTTTCAGCATGCTTGAAATTTCACGACGTATCGAACACTAGGTAATATCCAGCGTACTTCAATGATTTCGAGCATAATCTTAACGTATACTCAACTTTCCTATAGCGTATTTGACGTTGCCTAGCGTTGTAAACCCATTTTTCATAGAATGGCATACGCTGGCAAAATCGTCAAGGTGTGACTGCAATGTTGACAATTCAAAATCTCGGGCAGTTTTGATTTCAATTGCGTCCGCAAGTTCTTAACACTACGCCACGAGTTCGCCGGCGATACGTATAGCGCGCAAAGGGTAAGTTGAACTATCGCTTGTCTTAGGTTTGAACGCCGATCACAAGGTAAGCATTCGTTGGTAAAATTAGTTTAACACAACGAAACGTTCTGTGCCCTTACTAATATGTTATGCAAACGACCAACACTTTTGAATACG
Source organism: Eptatretus atami (assembly GCA_035128595.1). NCBI lineage: Eukaryota > Metazoa > Chordata > Myxini > Myxiniformes > Myxinidae > Eptatretus > Eptatretus atami. The sequence goes on along the minus strand of CM068958.1, from coordinate 23,479,140 downwards.
CCAAAACTCAAAAAAACCATCAAAATTTCAGCGTATCAACGTTTAGATCAATTTTATACGTTGCCATTGCTGGCTTAACGTCAAGGTGTGACAGGGCCCTTAGGAAATCGTCAACTGACCTTGACCTTGTCTAATAAAAGCTGTCTCTAGAGAAGGTAGCGACGCAAACCAGAAGTTTCTACGCATGATTCTGTACCAAACCATCAAAATCGAATGTTTGACCTCACCGTGACCTTGACCGTTGACACGATTTTGACCAAAATCTAATCAGCACTAGCCATCACCTTCCTGAATCACGTGATGTAATTGACATTTGTAGCTTCTTCCGTCTCGAGTTATCGTGCTACAACAAACAAACAAACAAACAAGCAGTCATAGACTGGTACTTACGAAATCGCCAACTTGACCTCTGACCTTGTCTAATAAAAGCTGTCTCTAAGAGAAGGTAGCGACGCAAACCAGAAGTTTCTACGATGATTCTGTATCAAACCATCAAAAAATCGTAACGTCGACCGAAGCAAAAATCTCCATTTCTCCACGCAAAAACCTTAACGTAACTCAACGACGCGTCTGCTCGAGCGCACTGCATCATGGGACGACCCGTGACGCGTCGAGTGAAATATTTTTATACAATCTTAAAACGTCTCCAAAACATCCGATTTTACCAGAATCGACAACCGAGTTTTAGCGTACTAAGCGATCGCAAAAAGCGAAGACAAAATTAAAATCGAAGTTAAAACGAACTCGTAACGTCGAGCGAAGCAAAAAAATACTCCATTTCTCCACGTGAATTTACAGAATATGTTTGACCTCACTGTGACCTTGACTTTGACCGATTTTGACCAAAATCTAATCAGCGCTAGCCATCACCCTCCTGAATCACGTGGTGTAATTTGACATTGGTAGCTTCTTCGTTCTCGAGTTATCTGTACCAAACCATCAAAAATCGAATGTTTGACCTCACCGTGACCTTGACCCTGACCGATTTTGACCAAAATCTAATCAGCACTAGCCATCACCTCTCTGAATCACGTGGTGTAATTTGACATTGTAGCTTCTTCCGTTCTCGAGTTATCTGTACCAAACCATCAAAAATCGAATGTTTGACCTCACCTGACCTTGCCGTTGACCGATTTTGACCAAAATCTATCAGCACTAGCCATCACCCTCCTGAATCACGTGGTCTAATTTGACATGGTAGCTTCTTCCTTCTCGAGTTATCTGTACCAAACCATCAAAAATCGAATGTTTGACCTCAACTGACCTTGACCGTTGACCGATTTTGACCAAAATCTAATCAGCACTAGCCATCACCCTCCTGAATCACGTGTGTAATTTAACATTGGTAGCTTCTTCCGTTATCTGTACCAAACCATCAAAAATCGAATTTTGACTCACACGTGACCTTGACCGTTGACCGATTTTGACCAAATCTAATCACACTAGCCATCACCCTCCTGAATCAGTGGTGTAATTTGACATTGACCTTCTTTCCGTCTCGTAGTTATCGTGCCTACAAACAAAACATACAAACAAACAAACAAGCAGTCATAGACTGGTACTTACGAAAATATCAACTTGACCTCTGACCTTGTCTAATAAAAGCATGAATCAGTCAGAAGCCCAAGGGAGCTTGAATTCTGAATTCATTGTGGTCTACGATTTTACACTGGTTGCAGTAATGAGTCCCAGACAAAAAACTAGATTCTTTATAAAATCCATTTTTTTTTTTTTAAAGTGATTCAGTACCAGCAGGATATGCCAGATAATAGGGTATACTTTCAGAAGAATCTGATAAAAGACCTATTATTTATATATATATCAGTTATTCATCGCTGTTCCAGAATTTCGACAACCGAGTTTAAGCCTCCTAAGCGATCGCAAAAACCGAAGACAAATTAAAATCGAAGTTAAAACACTCGTAACGTCGAGCGAAGCAAAAATCTCCATTTCTCCATGCAAAACCTTAACGTCACTCAACGACAGTCTGCTCGAGCGCACTGCCTCATGGGACGACCGTGACGTCTGCTCGAGCGCACTGCATCATGGGACGACCCTTGACGCTTCGAGTGAAATATTTTTTTATACAATCTTAAAACGTCTCCAAAACATCCGATTTTTACCAGAATTTCGACAACCGAGTTTTAAGCGTCCTAAGCGATCGCAAAAACTGAAGACAAAATTAAAATCGAAGTTAAAACGAACTCGTAACGTCGAGCGAAGCAAAAATACTCCATTTCTCCACGTTAATTTACGGAATTATGTTTGACCTCACTGTGACCTTGACCTTGACCGATTTTGACCAAAATCTAATCAGCACTAGCCATCACCCTCCTGAATCACGTGTGTAATTTGACATTGTAGCTTCTTCCGTTCTCGAGTTATCGTGCCTACAAACAAAAAACAAACAAACATACAAACAAACAAACAAACAAACAGAAACGGTAGTCATCAATATACTACGAAATCTTTAGATTTCGTAAGTAACAAACAAAACGGAAATGATCAATATACTTACCGAAATCTTTAGATTTCGTAAGTAACAAACAGAGGACGGAAGTCATCAATATACTACGAAATCTTTAATTTCTAAATAACAAACACAAGGAAATTCAACAATAATGATGTAATAAACATAAATCGAGGGTGATAATGAAAATAAATCAAAGAGCGAGGCAATGAAAAGTGGGGTAAACTAAATCCTAATTTGAAACATCTCCACTCGGTCACAAAAACAGACAAGGGGAAAGATGGAAAGAAAAGAAAATCCCCCCTTTATGCCGGCACTCAGCTCTGCGTCCAGAGATGACCTTTAGGAGCCTGGTGTTGTCGAACCGGGTAGCCACCGCATGGGAAAACGCACCAAAATGGCGCAAAGTCGCTCTCCACGGCACGTTCATGTGGTAATTCGTGCAGATGGTCTTCAACACCAGGAGCCCCACAAACCGCCGTACAGTTTCTTCTGACGATCGAGATTGCCCCACCACTCCCTCCAAGTTCCAGGTCTAGACACACAAAATGGCGCCGCCTTTCTCCTTGATCATACAACAAGGCGACTGCCGAGGATGGCATGTAAGAGATGAGCAGGAGAAACCGCCAGCCCAGTCTTGGCTTTCTTCTCGGCCCAGCCAAACTGACAACGGCTAGCGCCTTATTTCAGCATGTGAACAAATTCACACCAGCACTGCAACGAGAATCGGGCAGCTCTCTCGTCATGCCCAGAAGAGACAAGAGGGCCGACTGTTCTCTTTCAACCGTCCTCCCTCTCTCGAACCTTCTCCCCATGATGTCACTCCGACCAATCATCAGCCTCGGGGGCGTGGCCTGCCAGTTACGCTTTCTGGGTGGCAGGGTTTCGTCTGCCAGTTATTGTTGTTGTGAAACGTGATTCTTTATGGCCGGCCTTAAAAATGTTAAGAACAACATAGGAAAAAAAAGAAAAGGGCAATCACATACTGGGAGAAACTAGCCTTAGACCCTACCTAGTTAGCACACACACCCTCCCCCCCCCCCACCACAACTGGTGACACGTAACAACCTTAAGCTCACAGTTTTCCGAATTAAATTACATCGAGATGTCTCCTACTCGTCCATGGACCATACTATAGTATACAATCCTATCTTCACTAATGGGATTCCTCCATCTATCCCACAACATAACAACAAGCAGTCATAGACTGGTACTTACGAAATCGTCAACTTGACCTCTGACCTTGTCTAATAAAGCTGTCTCGAGAGAGGTAGCGACGCAAACCAGAAGTTTCTACGATGATTCTGTACCAAACCATCAAAATCGAATGTTTGACCTCACTGTGACCTTGAACCTTTGACCGATTTTGACCAAAATCTAATCAGCACTAGCCATCACCCTCCTGAATCACGTGGTGTAATTGACATTGGTAGCATCTTCCGTTCTCGAGTTATCGTGCCTACAAACAAACACACACAACAAACAACACAAAAAACAAACAAACACACAACAGATGACGGAAGTCATCAATATACTTACGAAACTTTAGATTTCGTAAGTAATAATTTAAGATATAGCCATAGGGATGAGTAGACTTCGTCGAGCTTGACATGAAATTGACACATTAAAAAATAAAAAATAAAAAAAATTCACAATTACTTTGCACTTATGCTTCACATTCACTTAGAGGAAATAACTGCTCTACACTAAACATTATTAACCCTGAGGAGCCATTTCCACAACAATATGTTTCAAGTACATCAGGAGACAACGGAGGAAAGCATTCGGTATTTGGAATTTGAACCTGGGTTACCTTCATCATGAGCCAAGGGTTCAGAAGTGAACAACGGGCCAAACCAACCAAAAGAACACTCTACAACCATTGACCCTTCAGAACAGAGATGAACACACTAACCCTATTAGAGGGTACATAGATAGTATTCATTTATGGTTGGCCATTCACCCTCAGTCAGTACGACAGCAGTTCCAAATAACTTTGCCTTTGGAGATTCCCCCATATAAACTGCCTGACTGGGATTCCTAGTCGATGGGGAATTTGTCCAGGCCGTACCTTTCATTATCCCACACGTGGAGTGCAAAGCAGCATTAGGAAATTGGTATACTATGTATGCATGTATGTATGTATAATCGGTCTATTTCTATGATCAGGAACAACTTAATTTCAATTGAATTCTATATTTTGAACAGTGTAGAACAAGAATGAGAACATAAATTGGAACATCAGAAGAACCACCTGCATTTTAACAGTACTTTGGCTATGAATTTGGCAAATTATACAGAATCATCTCATCCTGAATGCGCATACAGACTCGCGGTGAAGCAATTGCTTCAATCGGACAATGTATATATATATATATATATATATATATATATATATATATATATATATATATATATATATATATATATATATATATGAACCTTGTTTGCACTTCCAAAAACAGTTAAGAAAAAAAAAATTCACCACCTTGACCAATCAAATTTGCCACGCGCTCTGAAAGCAGAGTCACAGTGAGATTCATACACAATGGCGGTGCCGAGCGATGCAACCACAGAACTAACTTCGGCCACAAGACATATTTGTTTCATCCATCGTTTTCTCAAAGATCATTCCAAAATCGTCAGTTTCTCCGAGAAGAGTTGGCAGAAGGTTCAGTTCTGGGTTGTTCAGTTTGATCCATCGATTTTGTACGGTCACCATCGCGTCTGTTATTCAAAGTTCACAAATAAAGCTCATTTAGATCGTGCTGGAAGCGCAAAGTAAGAATTGAAAAACTCCTTCCCATTTCCTTTTCCTCAAAACTGCACAGGGTAAGGTGTTCCATGAACTCTCCCGTTCACAATTACATTTGAGCCACACTGTACTAGTTGTGCGCAGCATTCAGCTGTTCCGTTCCCGAGATTCACCTGCTCTGGCTTTACAAAAAGCATGGTGAAAAACCATTCTCAAACATTTCATAAAAACATCACTCTCTCACGCACGCGCGCACACACATACACACAGTTCCTAAATGTTGTGTTTAAAATCCAATACAAATATCTGGGCGAGGCAGGCATTGTTAAGTGCTGCCTCGTGTTATATTTTGTTGTTGATGACATGACGTTTAAGATGATAATGCACATCAATTATATTTCCAAAGTTCGAATTTTATTTCACTTTTTAAAAAGTAGTAGTAAAAGCACTCCCGAGATGGCAGTGATTACCTGACTCGATGGTATAATGTTTAGGAGTCTGGTTGTGACGTCGCTGGTACCCATAGTGTCTCGGGAAGTGACGGCACTTCCCCCAAGCTTGGTGGCTGCTTCATGTCTCGTCTAACAGCGTGTTGCGCCTCGTGCAATCATTTGTATGTCCAGGTGTGTGAGGTGTGTGTGTGTGTGTGTGTGTGTGTGTGTGTGTGACTCCACGGCAAGCCTAACACCGTGTTCAGCAAAAATAAAATAGCCTTGAAGATACAGGATCGAGCAACATTACAATTTGATTACCGTTCCAGACAAGGTGTCATGGGGACAGCAGTTCAGAAGATGGCTCTTGCAAACGCTGTCGTCAGAGAACTTCACCCTCTGCCGCGTAACATCTCCTGCAAAAGTAATGGGCAATGAAATCCTCCCAATTAAAGCTTGGAAAAGAATGTGGCCCTGTCCAATTTGGTCACTGGGTAGCGTTGCAGCATTAATGCGATTAACATTAAGGAAAAAAATTTAAAAAATAAAAAGAAAGAAAATGTGCCTCGTCTAAAAGGCATGCAATGTTGTTGACTGTGTTGAGACCAAATCGATAGGAAAATAAACAAATAAATCTAATCATAGCAATTCAATGCCGTGTAAGTTACTGGTAATCAAGAGGGGGTTCAACCCCGAGGACCAAATCCAGTGAAAAGGCCAAATTGAGCACCAAGCATGAACACGATCCACATGCTAAGATGCGAGACTGTAGCAGCACAAAGCTGAAAAGATACACACTGCGAGAGGGTAAGATACACCATTTCCCATCTTCACTCTCAGCTCAGGCTACTTTACAAACCCGTGATGAACACTAAAAAAGGGAAAGAGAGCGCGCTTTCAGAGTCAAACCTGCGACGTCTCACAACACAACCGGCTTCAGTAAAACACATGAACTTGGCACATTCACAGGCAAGGACATGGGTGCAAGAACAGCAAGATGGCAATCATATTGGCAATGCATTTCTTTCGCATCTCTCCGGTTTACACAGGCTCCATTTTTGATCCCTCGCAACAAGTCCACAATCTTTTAGACTCTGGTCCACTTCCTTCAGCGTTACATTCTATTTGACTAATTTTTTATTTCCCCCCCCACAGTTACAACACAACTTTATAGTTATTGTATAAGACTCACAGCTCGGAGAACATGACGTTTTTCTGACACTCCCCCTTGCAGACTGAGGTAGGCAGGCAAAGATACATTGAACCTTTGCAAATGAAACAAGGGGTCCACAATTGTTTAAGGATATAAAAGGCAATATTAAATTTTTTTTTAGTTTTTTTTTTTTTTGGCTACAATAAAGCTAGTAGCTACTGCAGCACTGTCACTTAACAAGCAAAAGTAATAAAATAAAATAAAACAATCAAAAGAAATAAAACACCAATAAATAATTAAATAAGTACCGTAATTCATTCACGTCACATGACACAGTATTATTAATTTACCAACGGTCAGTATGTCGAGCATATTTCACTCTGACTAGTTTCGTTAAACGTTAAATTTCGAAACATGCACCACATAATATATCCGAAACCTCTGTAGTTTGACATGAACCCCCACCCCCCCCCCCACAAAAACCCCAAAAACACGAGCTTAAATATAACTGAGTCCTGAAGAAAAAAAAAATTGACCTTGACCTATGACTACGGGCCGAGGTCAGGGTCAAACGATGTCCTAGTCATCAGAGCAATCCATCTTCCGAGTACTCTCTAACTTTCGACGTACCTTTCTGAGGTACCTTTGTCACTTTTGCGAAACGTGCAAATTGCTCCCATGGCAACGATAATCATCATTTGCTTTCCCCTCCACAAATTCATCTTGTTATAAAAGCAGCGCGCGCTGGGTGCATCGCTAAAGTGCCACATCACCCCCCCCCCCCGCCCCCCAAAACGAGCTTAAATATAACTGGAGATCCTGAGGAGAATTTTTGACCTTGACCTATGACCTTCGGGCCGAGGTCAGGGTCAAACGGTGTCCTAGTCAGAGCAATCCATCTTCCGAGGTACCTTCTACTTTCGGACGTAACTTTTCTGAGGTACCTTCGTCACTTTTGGTGGAAACGTGGCAAATTGGCTCCCATGCAACGATAATCATCATTTTGCTTTCCCCCTCGACAAATTCAATCTTGTAATTTAAAAGCAGCGCGTGCTGGATGCGTCGCTAAAGTGCCACATGACACCCCCCCCCTCGCCGCCCCCCCCCAAAACGAGCTTAAATATAACTGAGAGAATCCTGAGGAGATTTTTTTTGACCTTGAACTATGACCTTCGGGGCCGAGGTCAGGGTCAAACGATGTCCGAGTCAGAGCAATCCATCTTCCGAGGTACCTTTCTACTTTCGGGACGTACCTTTTCTGAGGTACCTTCATCACTTTTGGCGAAACGTGGCGCAAATTGGCTCCCATGGCAACGTAATAATCATTTTGCTTTTCCCCCTCGACAAATTCAATCTTGTAATTAAAAGCAGCGCGTCTGCTGGTGCCTCAATAAAGTGCCACATGACGCCCCCCTCCCCCGCCCCCCAAAAAACGAGCTTAAATATAACTGAGTCCTGAGGATAAAAAAATTTGACCTTGACTTATGTCCTACGGGCCGAGGTCAGGGTCAAAAATATGTCCTAGTCAGAGCAATCCATCTTCCGAGGTACCTTTCTACTTTCGGGACGTACCTTTTCTGAGGTACCTTTGTCACTTTCGGCGGAAACGTTGCGCAAATTGGCTCCATGGCAACGATAATCATCATTTTGCTTTTCCCCCTCGACAAATTCAATCTTGTAATTTAAAAGCAGCGCGTGCTGGGGCGTCAATAAGGGCCACATGATGCGCCCCCCGCCCCCAAAAAACGAGCTTAAATATAACTGAGTCCTGAGGATAAAAAAATTTTGACCTTGACCTATGTCCTACGGGGCCGAGGTCAGGGTCAAACAATATGTCCAAGTCAGAGCAATCCATCTTCCGAGGTACCTTTCTACTTTCGGGACGTACCTTTTCTGAGGTACCTTTGTCACTTTCGGCGGAAACGGGCGCAAATTGGCTCCCATGGCAACGATAATCATCATTTTGCTTTTCCCCCTCGACAAATTCAATCTTGTCATTAAAAGCAGCACGCGCCGGGTGCCCGTCGCGCTTTCAAGTGCCACATGAAACACGGCCTACACTGTCGCCGCGAAACCAAAACGGCATTCCGAAAGTGTAAGGAAATCGTACTTAAAAATAAAATAACAAAATGTAGCATTCGTAGCGCTTACCGTCCCTCGAAGTGCCCATGAGCTGGTCCAACATGGCCCGCATCTGCGCTTGGGCCGACATTTCGGACGGTTTAGCCAAATAAACGGATATAAGTTAAGCAAATTAAACGGGAAATGTCCGAAAATCCCCAAAGCAGGCCCAAAAACTGCACTCAAAATGGCGAAACTACTACTACTGCTTCTTCTTCTTCTTCTTCCTGTTCGTTGACAAACCAAATCTTCTTCTTCGACTTCTTCTTCTTCTTCAGGCTCAACATCATAAACATCTTTTCTTTTCATTTTTAATACATCTTCCTCATCAATAGTTTTAGCATTTCAGCACCAATTTGAAGCATAACTATTAAAACTGTTCATTCTTAAATTTGAAAGTGTATTAGCGGTTTACAGTTCGGGGTAATAAAACGAAATAAATTAGGCGGCATCCCATTAAAGTGTAAACCATCGCAATGAGCAAGACTCACAAACAGGAAGCGCCATTGTTGCTTTCGGAAATAAACTCGTACAAAAAAGCGTCAAACATCATTGACGGGCGAATCTTTAGTTTGTAAAAACCCGCTGGGAAAAAAAATAAAAAATAAAAAATAAAAAATAATAAAAACTTGTATAAAAATATTCTGATGTTAACACGATGACGAGGATGATACGTAGCCTTTCCCTGACGCATGGGGGCGTCGTCGTGGAACGGACGTCGTATTTGATTGGTTAACTGTGACAGTGGTGCTCCGCCCACTTTTATTTCACGACCTCGAGAAGCACCCTCTCCCGATGGGAGGGGGTTATGTTGTTATCCTTCTTCAAATGTGTAATTAAAATACCTTACTGCACTGAAAAACGTGGGGACTTGTCGTAATGATAATAATAATAATAATGATAAAGCTGAGTTAATTAATTGCGCTTGATGATAATTTAATATCCTCGGCACGCTTTAAATTAACAATACACAAGGAATTTAGACGCAGGAGGCCATTCGGCCCATCATGCCTGTGCCACATCAACACCACACAAATTTACATAACAAGGACAAATGCGTCCAAGAGCAGCGTCCTAAAGGTTTTGTCGCTAAAAAAAAAAAAAAAAAAATTTTTTAAAAAAACAACAACAACAACTTCCGATATTTCGTCACGTGCCTTCATTAAGCCAATAGCGAAACCTTCATAATGTATTAGGTATTTACGATATATCGTGTTTTTACGAAATAAATAATGTATTTACAAAATTACAATACGATAAATGGAATAATCTTTAAATAGTAACGTCAACTTTTCGAAACTTTAAAGCAAATGTCCGAATATATTTAAAAGTTCATGATAGACGCTCTCAAAAGGCACCGTCTATGTGAGGATGTTTACATGGGCTCAGTATTTAAGGCGATCCGGATCTTGCATATACAAGAGCCGAGTCTGAGAGAGAGTTTTGTCTTCACAAGAAAAGAAGAAGAAGAAGAAAGAAAACCAACCGCACGCGAGACGCTGCTAAGATAAAAATGCAAAATGTTTTGGGGAGTTTTCTTTTCTGCAGTTTTTTTTGTGTTTTTTGGGGAGGGAGGGGACAGGGAGTGGGGGGAATGAGCGAAGCGCGTTTTGATGATAAACTCCAAACATCAACCACACACCACCCCTTAGGACACCCACAGACAACACTCCACACAAATGGACACAATCACCCATCATTTCTCAAACTACATAAAATCCTGCCATGCAACATCCCCATACCCCTCCATCTCCATAACTTCCAGGGACCTATCTAATTACAATTTAAACTTATCTACTGTTTCTGCTGCCACTACCTTTCCAGGAGACCATTCCATGGATTAAACTACTCTCTGAGTGAAAGACCCCTGCCTTACTACTATACCAGTCTTAACTCTCCTCTTCTTCACTCTCAGGCTACGCCCCCTGGTCCTATCACTGTCTACCCTGCTGGATAATTCTTCTTCATTTATTTAATATTTTGTCTCTACCTTTCATTATCTTGAACATCTCCATCATACATCCCCCGTAACCACCTCCTTCCTAGTGGATAAAGCCATGTCTCCACGTGTTGCTGAACATTTGTCAAAAATGAAATAACCTGACCA
>CM068958.1:23456785-23466873 GCA_035128595.1 Eptatretus atami | reverse complement strand
ACTGATTCTCTTTCAACCTCCTCCCTCTCTCGAACCTTCTCCCCATATGTCAAACTCCGACCAATCATCAGCCTCGGGGGTGGCCTGCCAGTTACGCTTTCTGGGTGGCAGGGTTTCGTCTGCCGTTGATTGTTGTTGTGAAACTGTTCTTTATGGCGGGCCTTAAAAATTTTAAGACAACATAGGAAAAAAAGAAAAGGGCAATCCACATCTGGGAGAAACTAGCTTAGACCCCTAACCTAGTTAGCACACCACCCACCTCCCCCCCACCCCCACCACAACGTGGTTGCAGTAACAACCTAAGTCACAGTTTCCCGATTAATTACATCGAGATGTCTCCTACTCGTCCATGGACCATACTATAGTATACAATCCTACTTCACTTAATGGGATTCCTTATCTATCCCCACAACATAACAACAAGCAGTCATAGACTGGTACTTACGAAATTCGTCAACTTGACCTCTGCCTTGTTCTAAATAAAAGCCTGTCTTAGAGAGGTAGCGACGCAAACCAGAAGTTTCTACGATGAATCTACGTACCAAACACATCAAAAATCGAATGTTTGACTCACTGTGACCTTGACCTTGACCGATTTTGACCAAATCTAATCAGCACTAGCCACACCTCCTGAATCACGTGGTGTAATGACATTGTAGCTCTTCCGTTCTCGAGTTATCGTGCCTACAAACAAACACACAAAACAACAAAACAAACAAACAAAAAACAACACAAAACAGATGACGGAAGTCATCAATTTATACTTACAAATCTTTAGATTTCGTAAGTAATAATTTAAGATATAGCCATTAGGGATGAGTTAGACTTGCGTCGAGCTATGACATGAAATTTGCACATTAAAAAATTAAAATTAAAAAAATAATCACAATATTACTTGCAACTTATGCTTCACATTCACTTAGAGGGAAAATAACTGCTCTCACTAAACATTGATAACCCTGAGAGCATTTCCACAACAATATGGTTTCAAGTACATCAGGAGACAACGAGGAAAGCATTCGGTATTTGGAATTTGAACCTGGGTTACCTTCATCATGAGCAAGGGTTCAGAGTGAACAAACGGGCCAAACCAACCAAAAGAAACATCTCTACAACCATTGACCCTTTCAGAACAGAGAGAACACACTAACCCTTTAGAGGGTACATAGATAGTATTCATTTATGGTTGGCCATTCACCCTCAGTCAAGTACGACAGCAGTTCCAAATAAACTTTGCCTTTGGGAGATTCCCCCATATAAACTGCCTGACTGGGATTCCTAGTCGATTGGGAATTTTGTCCAGGCCGTACCTTTCTATATCCAACGTGGAGTGCAAAGCAGCATTAGGAAATGTGGTATATATGTATGCATGTATGTTGTATGTATAATCGGTCTATTTCTATGATTCAGGAACAAACTTAATTTCCAATTGGAATTCTATATTTTGAACAGTGCTAGAACCAAGAAGAGAACATAAATTGAACATCAGAAGAACCACCTGCATTTTAACAGTACTTTGGCTATGAATTTTGGCAAATTAATTACAGAATCATCTCATCCTGAATGGCGATGTACAGACTCCGCGTGTGAAGGCATTTCGATTCAATCGGACAATGTATTATATATATATACTATATATATATATATATATATATATATATATATATATATATTATATATATTATATTATATTGAACCTTGTTTGCACTCCAAAAACCAGTTAAGAAAAAAAAAATTCACCACTTGACCAATTCAAAATTTGCCACGCGCTCTGAAAGCAGAGTCACAGTGACGATTCATTACAACAATGGCGGTTGCGAAGCCGATGCAACCAAGGAACTAACTTCGGCCACAAGACTATTTGTATTCATCCATCGTTTTCTCAAAGATCATTCCAAATCGTCAGTTTCTCCGAGAAGAGTTGGCCAGAAGGTTCAGTTCTGTAGTGTTCAGTTTGATCCATCGATTCTTGTACGGTCACCATCGCGTTACTGTATTTCAAAGTTCACAAATAAAGCTCATTTAGATCGTTCTGGAAGGCGCAAAGTAGATTGAAAAACTCCTTCCCATTTCCTTTTTCTCAAAACTTGCACAGCGGTAAGGTGTTCCATAGAAAAAACTCTCCCGTTTCACAATTACATTTGAGCCACACTGTACTAGTTGTGCGCAGCATTCAGCCTTGTTCCGTTCCCGAGATCACCTGCTCTCGGCTTACAAAAAGCATGGGTGAAAAACCATTCTCAAACATTTCATAAAAACCATCACTCTTCACGCACGCACGCGACACACATACACACATTCCTAAATGTTGTGTTAAACCAATACAAAATATCTGGGCGAGGCAGGCATTGTTCAAGTGCTTGCCTCGTGTTATATTTTGTTGTTGATGACATGACGTTTAAGATGATAAATGCACATCAATTATATTTCCAAAGTTTCGAATTTATTTCACTTTTTAAAAAGTAGTAGTAAAAAGCACTCCCGACGATGGCAGTTGTTTACCTGACTCGATGCGTAAAGTGTTAGGAGTCTGGTTGTGACGTCGTGGTACCCATAGTGCTCGGGAAGTGACGGCACTTCCCCCAAGGTTGGTGGCTCTTCTATGTCTCGTCTAACAGCGTGTTGCGCCTCGGTGCATTCATTTGTATGTCCAGTGTAGTGTGTGGAGGTTTGTTGGCGGTGGGTGGTGTGTGTGTGTGTGTGTGTGTGTGTGTGTGTGTGTGACTTCCACGACAAGCCTAACACCGGTGTTCGCAAAAAATAAAATCAGCCTTGCAAATACAGGATCGTAGCAAACATTACAATTTGATTACCGTTCCAGGGACCCACCCAAAAGGTGTCATGGGGACAGCCATGTTTCAAGAAGATGGCTCTTGTGAAACGCGTCGTCAGAGGAATCTTCACCCTCATGCCGCGTACATCTCCTGCAAAAGTAATGGGCCAATGAAACCTCCCAATTAAAGCTTGGAAAAGAATGTGGCCCTGTCCAATTTGGTCACTCTGTGTAGCGTTGCAGCATTAATGCGATTAACATAAGAAAAAAATTAAAAAAATAAAAAAGAAAAGAAAATGTGCCTCTCTTAAAAGGCATGCAATTTGTTGCCTGTGTTCTTGTTGAGACCAAATCGATAGGAAAAAATAACAAATAAATTCTAATCATAGCAATTCAATGCCGTGTAAGTTATGGTATCAAGAGGGGGTTCAACCCCGAGGACCAAAAATTCCAGTGAAAAAGGCCAAATAAGCACCAAGCATGACACGATCCACATGCTAAGAGTGCCGAGGACTGTTGCAGCACAAAGCTGAGAAAAGATACACACTGCAGGAGGGCTAAGGATACCACCATTTCCCATCTTCACTCTTCAGCCAGGGCTACTTTACAAACCCGTGATGAACACTTAAAAAAGGGAAACGAGAGCGCGCTTCAGAGCTTCAAACCTGCGACGTCTCACAAACACAACCGGCTCAGTAAAACACATGAACTTGCACATTCACAGGCAAGGACATGGGTGCCAAGAACAAGCAAGATGGCAATCATATTGCAATGCATTTCTTTCGCATCTCTCCGCGTTTACCACAGGCTCCATTTTTGATCCCTCGCAACAAGTCCACAATCTTTTAGACTCTCGGTTCCACTTCCTTCAGCGTTTACATTCTATTTGACTAATTTTTTTTTCCCCCCCACAGCGTTACAACACAACTTTATAGTTATTGTTATAGACTCACAGCTCGGGAACATGACGTTTTTCTGACTACTCCCCCTTGCAGACTGAGGTAGGGCAGGCCAAAGTACATTGAACCTTTGCAAATGAAACAAGGGTTCCACAATGTTTAAGGACTATAAAAGGCAATATTTAATTTTTTTTTTAGTTTTTTTTGTTTTGGCTACAATAAAGCTAGTAGCTAACTGCAGCACTGTCACTTAACAAGCAAAGCTAATAAAATAAAATAAAAAATCAAAAGGAAATAAAAACACCAATAAATAATTAAATAAGTACCGTAATTCATTTCACGTCACATGAAGAATACAAGTCGTAGTCTAGTATTTTCTATTTGTTTAACTTAAATTTAATGCCATAATTCCAAACCTCTGATTTGGACTGTGAAACCCCCCCCCCACAAAAACACGCTTTATACGTCTAAGAAAATGCTTGCCTGATACGGGCCAGGTCAGGTAACTTCAGCTCAGACATAGTTTCCGGGTCCTCTCTAACTTGACGTACTTCTGATACTTGTCACTTTTGGGAAACGTGGCAAATGCCCATGGCAACATAATATATCTTCCCCTCACAACAATCTCTTGTAAGCCATGGCTTGAGGCATGAAACCATCCCCCCCCCCCCCCCACAAAAACCCCAAAACAGACTTAAATATAACTGGAGATCTGAAGAATTTAATTGACCCTTGACCTATGCCTTCCGGGCCGAGGTCAGGGTCAAACGGATGTCTTAGTCATCAGAGCAATCCATCTTCCGAGGTACCTTTCTAACTTTCGGACGACCTTTTCTGAGTACCTTCGTCACTTTTGGTGGAAACGTGGCCAGCAAAAATTTGGCTCCCATGCGGAACGATAAATCATCATTTTGCTTTCCCCCTCGACAAATCAATCTTGTAAATTAAAGCCAGCGGCGTGCTGCGATCGTCGTCCGCTAATAGTGCCACATGACAACCCCCCCAACCTCGCCGCCCCCCCCAAAAACGAGCTTAAATATAACTGAGAGAATCTGAGGAGGAAATTTTTTTTGACCCTTGAACTATTGACCTTCGGGCCGAGGTCAGGGTCAAACGATGTCCGAGTCAGAGCAATCCAATCTTTCCGAGGTACCTTTCTACTTTCGCGGACGTACCTTTTTGAGGTACCTTCATCACTTTTGGCCGGATAACGTGGCGCAAATTGGCTCCCATTGGCCAACGTAATAATCATTTTGCTTTTCTCCCCCTCGACAAATTCAATCTTGTTAATTATAAAAGCAGCGCGTTGCTGGTTGCCGTCAATAAAGTGCCACATGACGCCCCCTCCCCCCCCCCCAAAAAACGAGCTTAAATATAAACTTGAGTCCTGAGGATAAAAAAATTTTGACCTTGACTATTTCCTACGGGGGCCGAGGGTCAGGGTCAAATATGCCTAGTCAGAGCACATCTCGAGGCGTACCTTTCTACCTTCGGACGTACCTTTGTCTGAGGTACCTTGTCACTTTCGGCTAGAAAGGCGCAATTGGCTCACATGGCAACATAATCATTCATTTTGCTTTTCCCCTCGACAAATTTCAATCTTGATAATTTAAAAGCCAGCGCTGCTGGGGGCCGTCATAAGGCTGCCCAATGATGCGCCCTTCGCCCCCACAAAACGAGCTTAAAAATATAACTGAGTCGCTGAGGATAAAAATTTTGACCTTGACCTATGTCCTACGGGGCCGAGGTTCGAGGTCAAACAATATGTCCAAGTCAGAAGCAACCATCTTCGAGGTACCTTTTACTTTTCGGGACGACCTTTTCTGAGGACCTTTGTCACTTTCGGCGGAAACGGTGCGCGCAAATTGGCTCCTATGGCAACGTAATTCATCATTTTGCTTTTCCCCACTCGACAAATTCATCTTGTTTCATTTAAAAGCAGCACGCGCCGGGTGATCCGTCCGCTTTCAAATGCCACATGAAACACGGCTACACTTGGTCGCCGGAAACCAAAACGGCATTCCGAAAGTGTAAGGAATCGTACTTAAAAAATAAAATAACAAAAATGTTAGCATTCGAGCGTAACCGTCCCCTCGAAGTTGCCCATGAGCTGGGTCCAACATGCCGCATTCTGCGCTTGGGCCGACATTTCGGACGTGTTTAGCCAAATTTAAACGGATATTAGTAAGCAAATTAAACGGGAAATGTCCGAAATCCCACAAAGCAGCGCCAAAAAACTGCACTCAAATGGCGAACTTACTTTACTACTGCTTCTCTTTCTTCTTCCTGTTCTTGACAAACCAAAATCTTTCTTTTTCGACTTCTTCTTCTTCTTCAGGCTCAACATCATAAACATCTTTCTTTTCATTTTTAATCATCTTTCCTCATCAATAGTTTAAGCATTCAGCACCAATTTGAAGCATAACTTATTTAAAAACTGTTCATCTTAAAATTTTGAAAGTGTATAGGGATGTTACAAGTTAGCGGGAATAAAACAAATAAATTAGGCGGCATCCCATTAAAGTTTGAAACCATTCGCAATCGACACAAGACTTCACAGAACAGGAAGCGCCATTGTTGCTTTCGGAATAAAACTCGTACAAAAAAGCGTCAACATCGATTGGACGGCGAATCTTTTAGTTGTAAAAACCCGCTGGGAAAAAAAATAAAAAATAAAAAATAAATATTAAAAACTTGTATAAAAATATTCTGATGTTAAACACGGATGACGGGATGATACGTAGCCTTTCCCTTGACGCTATATGGGGCCGTCGTCGTGCGAACGGACGTCCGTGATTTGATTGGTTAACTGTGACAGTTGTGCTTCCGCCCACTTTTATTTCACGAACCTCGAGAATCACCCTCTCCCGATGGGAGGAAGTGTATGTTGTTATCCTTCTTCAAATGTGTTAAATTAAAATACCTAGCGCACTGAAAAACTGGGGACTTGTGTAATGGATTATATAATAATAATGATAAAGCTGCAGTTAATTATATGCGCTTGATGATAATTTAATATCCTCTGGGCACGCTTATAAATTAACAATACACAGAGATTTAAGACGCAGGAGGCCATTCGGCCCATCATGCCTGTGCCACATAACACCACAACAATTTACATAACAAGGACAAATGCGGTCCAAGCAGCGTCCCTAAAGGTTTTGTCAGCTAAAAAATAAAAAAAAAAATTTTTTTAAACAACAACAACAACTTCCGATATTCGTCACGTGCCTTCATTAAAGCCAATAGCGAAACCGTCATAATGTATTTACGGTATTTACGATATATCGTGTATTTACGAAATAAATAATGTATTTACAAAATTACAATACGATAAATGGAATAATCTTAAATAGTAAACGTGAAACTTTTTCGAAACTTTAAAGCAAATGTCCGAATTATATTTAAAAGTTCATGATAGACGCTCTCAAAAGGCACCTGTCTATGTGAGGATGTGTTACACGGGCTCAGTATTTAAGGCGATCCGGATCTTGCATATTACAAGAGCCGAGTCTGAGAGAGTAAGGTTTTGTCTTCAGAAGAAGAAAGAAGAGAAAGAAGAAGAAGAAGAAGAAGAACAACAACAACCACACCGAGTGCGCGAGACGCTGCTAAGAATAAAATGCAAAATGTTTTTGGAGTTTTTTTTTCTGCAGTTTTTTTTGTGTTTTTTGGGAGGGGAGGGGGACAGGGGAGTGGGGGAATGAGCGAAGGCGGTTGTGGATGATAAACTCCAAACATCAACCACACACCACCCCTTAGGACACTCACAGACAACCACTCCACACAAATGGACACAATCACCCATCATTTCTCAAACTACTAAAGTCCTGCCATGCAACATCCCCATACCCCTCCATCTCCATAACTTCCAGTACTATCTAATTACAATTTAAACTTATCTACTGTTTCTTGCTGCCACTACCTTTCCAGGGAGACCATCTCCATGGATTTAACTACTCTCTGAGTGAAAGACCCCTGCCTTACTACCGTCTTAACTCTCCTCTTCTTTACTCTCAGGCTACGCCCCCTGGTCCTATCACTGTCTACCCTGCTGGATAATTCTTCTTATTTATTTAATATTTTGTCTCTACCTTTTCATTATCTTGAACATCTCCATCATACATCCCCCGTAACCACCTCCTTCCTAGTGGATAAAGCCATGTCTCCACGTGTTGCTGAACATTTGTCAAAAATGAAATAACCTGACCACGTAGTGTTACGATTCTGGGCAGCCATGAGCACACAACAGAAGTCCCCGTAGCTCAGTTATCTCGTTAAGTATATGTGTATAGTTAGGACCATCCCTCGGTCTAATGGGTGATTAAATGTCGTGCGCTGCCGGATTATTTTGATTAATCAGGGTTTTCTTTTACATTTTTAACCACAACAACAACAACACCTTCGCCTCGTCCATCCTGACGCAATAACGCTCGGCAGTGGCGGAGTTGAATGAAGGACTTGGCGTCTCTCTCGACCAATCAGAGAGATGCGAGCGAGTTTGCCGTCGTTCGGCCAATGGGAGCCAACGCAGGACAATATTACTCATCTTCCTGTTTGAGGGGCGGTCCGCCGAGACGCCGCCACGCCCCCCAGTCCAACAGGTGACTTTGGCGCCCCTTTTGGCCAATCACAGGGGCAATTGAGCGGATCGCACGCCAAAACCGTCCAGTAAGGGGGCGGATTACGAGAGGGAGTCCCTCCCCCCTGGACGGGGGAGTGAATAATTGATCGGCGCGATCTGACTGGGGGTAGGGGTTTGCCTGCCGGATCATCTCAGATCGCCTCACCTTGCCTGCTGGCGCTCGCTGCCTTGTCACCCTCGTGCTGGTTGGCGTCCGTCCTTCACCCTCCGTCCCTGGCGCTTGGAGTTGGCATCGTTGTTGCGGGTTGAGTCCGCCGAGCCAGAACGTCGAAGACCGCACGAAAGCGGACAGTTCCAAGCTAGCTCAGGTCTCCAGCTCACCTTTCCTCGAGCTGGAAGGCCTTCAATAAAGACCGACGGGGTCATTTCTGGGTATTTGTGTGTATGTGTCTGTGTCCGTGGGCCCCGTCTGATAAGTAGAAACTGTTAAGTGCCTGTGTTCCTTGTACATTATTTGCCTGCTATAGTCGATAACTCTGACCTTACGTGCTCCCTTTTTCCCGATTATTGTTGTAAATAAATTCCCCTTTTTGTTGAATGTACCCAGCTCGTTTCTGTTTCTTTCATTGGCTTAACCATGGTGGTGTTGGAAAATAGCGAAGCAGCAAATTGTTCATTTGGTCCGGCGCTGCTCTGGTAACTCCGCTCGGTTACGCCGGATCCGAGCCGTTACCTGCGACTCGGCATCGACAGAGCCGGCCAAGGTGTGGTGTTCCCCGGTAGTTCGACTGCGTGGGTATTTAGGTATATTGAAAATTGGCAATTGACCCATCCCACGTGGTCGACCTATTGGCGATCTTCGTCCGATAAGGACCAGTGACCTTTCGGATTTACCTGAAAGGTACGACCTAAACTCCGGGTGTTCGGTGGAGCCGACTCTTACTGCTCCCCCAGGGTCATGCTCGCACCGAGACCCGGCGCCACAACAATAGTACATCATATACAGTCACTAAATTCATGGACGAGACTATGGCGAATGGATAGGGCCAAAGTGGAAAATGACGAGAATATGAAATTCACAATCAAGAGAAACAATGACATTATTGACTCCCCCCCCCCCCCCCCCCCCCCGCTTGGTTACAAGCAGCACGACCCTCAGTTACGGGTCGCAGGTACATATAGGATTTGCCGTCCTTCATGGTGTGGGTGGATTCACACTTTACGAACCCGGTCGTGTACACTGGGCAATGTCTCAATCCATGGGGCCAGTCGTTCCTGTGCGCATCCGCCTTCAGCAGAACCATATCACTGACACAAAGGTTGTGTTTCTTGACTTGCCACTGCATTTGGGCGGTAGGGTCGGAAGATGATATTTGCGCCATCGTGTCCAGGAGTTATTCACCAAATGCTGTACACTTCGCCACTGATAACCGAACATGTCTGTAGGATGACCAAAATCACCTGGTGGTGCATGAAGAGGCATTGTCTTGAACTTCCACTTCGAGAAACGTGTGAAACGTTGTGTTCCCAATGAACGTTCAAGCTTTGTAGCTAATACGGCTATGGAACAAAACTCCGCATTGTAAACTAACTCTACAGAAGGCAAAGTGGGTTTAATGGGTAGTTCAGAATCCCAAATAAATCTTGGAAAGTCTTGGTGATCCTCATGCACAGAGAAACAATGGATCCTTTGCTCTACGTCGGCCATGATGGCAATGGGTTCCTGTCTGAAACTACTAATACCCTGAGGAGATTATTGACGAGCTCTGGACCAGGAAGTAGTATTGTTGCAAATCTGGAAGCCATGAACACTCAACATTCAGGTCCCTAT
>CM068958.1:23444460-23456057 GCA_035128595.1 Eptatretus atami | reverse complement strand
TCCTGGTTCGCTCGTCTCGGCCAAACCGCACGAGGCGGGAAGGCCCATTTCCTTTTGGGTATTTGTGTGTGCTTGTGTGTGTCCTGTGGGCCCGTCTTTAAGTAGCAACTGGTTAAGTGCTTTGCTGTACATTATTTGCATCCTTTATAGGCGGTTTAACTCTGCCCTTTATGTGTTCCTTCCCCACCTACTGTAAATAAATATCCTATTGTTGAATGTTTCAGCTCGTTTCTGTCCTTTCCTTCATTGGCTTAGCACGGTGCGTGTTGGGAGAATTAAAAAGGCCGTTGCTGCAGTAGTTGTGCATTTGGACCGACGGGACCTTGGTAACCATCCGCTTGGGTTGCGCACGGGTTGAGCATGGAAACGGCTCGTCCCGTCCAAGCTCCGTCGAGGGTGTGAATTCCTCGGTAGCTCGCCACGTGGGCCTCTAGGTATTTTGAAGTTTGGCAAATAACCCTGTACCACGTGGTTGAATTATTGACGATTCATGGTCCTGTAAGGGACCCATACCTTCGGAGTTATCCGAGGGTAACGATCTGAATTCCGGGTGTTCGGTGGAGTCGACTCTACTGCTCCATCTAACGGTTGTGCTTGCAGCCGATACCCGGCCCACAACAGTATCATATTTAGTGAAACGTCATGATAGGTAGCATTGCTGTCGAACACCCCACAAATATTGTCAGGTTTGTGTGGATGGAATGCAGCAAAATGAGGAAGATACCATCATGGTCAGTTTGCCTCTGTTACTTGTTCAAGAGGATCAACATGTCCTTTGGAAAAAGAGTTTAGCCATGAAGTCCACGTACTGCTGTTTAAGGGCTGGTTTCTGGTCCAGAAGCTTGCAAAGGGACTTCAAGTGGTTGATTACAAGGTCAATTGTCACTACAAACTACAAACACAAATATCACTACAAACGAACTACAGTTGGAAGCCGTCCTTCACTCGGTAACGACCCTGAACAGAGTCCTCGGCACAAAACTTTGAGAACAGAAATCATCACAACTTGGTGCGTGAATCGTGACCCCTCACTGAAATAAAGGTGGATACTTGGAGCCCACCCTTGAGGGCTCCGTTCCGCATTCTGAAACCCCATATGCAGATCACGAGCCACACACACACACACACACACACACACACACCACACACAACACACACAACAACACACACACACACACACACACACACAACACACACACACACACAACACACACACACACACACATAACACACACACACAACAACACAAACACACACACACTAACACACACACACACTAAACACACATACACACACACACACACTAACACACACTAACACACACCACACACACCTAACACACACACTAACACACACACTAACACACACACAACAAACACACACACACTAACACACACTAACACACACACACACACACACACACACTAACACACACACTAACACACACACACACACACACACACACAAACACACACACACTAACACACACACTAACACACACACACACACACACACACACACACACACACACACACACACACACACACACAACACACACACACACACACACACACACACACACACACACACACACACACACACACACACACTGAATTCTGACACAGTGTTGACGTATTGCGTTGGAATCTCACACCAGACCAATCACAGAGCTGTCCGCTTGTGACGTGAATGTTGTCGATGTTTTAATAGTTTAATTGTTTAATAGTTTAATTGTTTAATTGTTCAGTCCAGTGGAAAGCAGCACGAAGTCTGCGACGACAACATGGAAAGTTTTGATGTTTAGTTACAAATACTTGGAAACTGTATTCTGTCATTAATATGTTAAATATATTTATTTCGGAGTATTAATTATTTATTTTTTTCACCATCGATATATTTATATATTTAATTTATATACGTATATATTATATATATTTTTTTATTATTAAAAATTATATATATTATCCTTCGGTTGGCGCTGGGAAAGTCACCTGTCACCTCTCTCTGTCCCCCCTCTCTCTCTGCCCCCCCTCTCTCTCTGTCCCCCCCTCTCTCTCTGTCCCCCCTCTCTCTCTCCCCCCCTCTCTCTCTGTCCCCCCCCCCCTCTCTCTCTGTCCCCCCCCCTCTCTCTCTGTCCCCCCCCTCTCCTCTGTCCCCCCCCCCCTCTCTCTCGTCCCCCCCTCTCTCTCTGTCCCCCCCTCCTCTCTCTGTCCCCCTCTTCTCTCTGTCCCCCCCTCTCTCTCTGTCCCCCCCCCTCTCTCTCTGTCCCCCCCCCCCTCTCTCTCTGTCCCCCCCTCTCTCTCTGCCCCCCTCTCTCTCTGTCCCCCCTCTCTCTCTGTCCCCTCCTCTCTGTCCCCCCTCTCTCTCTGTCCCCTTTTGACGACCTGCCCACACCTGTAAGCTCGGTGAAGAGGGTTCCTCATCGTGACGAAAGTGCTGTATTTTTGTTTAAGTTTAAAAAGTCCGAATGTTTATAATTAGTTTTAAAACGGTGTATTGTTTGACCGTACAAAGCCGATCTTTGCCCGCTTGACAATGCGGGTTTGTTTGTGTTTCGTCACAATTTTTCAAACACAGGTCACGTGAGAGCGGATGTTGAGTTTACAGGTGAGAGGCCGTTGAGTGTGGGTTTTGTTAACTTTGTGGGCCTTCGATCGCGATCTGTTTCTAAAGGTGCGCAGGATTTTGTGTTTTTTTTTCTTCTTCCCCACCACAACCGCTCTTTAAAGTTGTGTTAAAACTCGTCGAATAAATAACGGCGGGTAGAGAGTGTCAAGGTTCAGAGGCCTATCCTATCAACGAGTTACTTATTTTGAAGTGGCATATATAGAGCCTGGCGGTTATTACGTCATTAATTTTAGAAAATGAAGAGCACGACGACGACGATGTTGGTCGAAGCAGACCACCCCGGCCGTCTGATTTTATTTTCCCTTCTGTCGACATTGATGTTTATCGGATGCACAAGAACCGGGATGTGTTCCATTACCAAGCAGCTTGTTGAGCGCTCGCCAAGCGGCTTAAGCACTCCTTCGAAACGCTTGCTGAGGAACGGCTGGCTTGGCAAGCGATAGCAACCCGTAATGTTTTGCGAGAGCAGACGGAACTCGAGCTCGGTTAACTGATGTGTGTCGAGTCGCCATGTATCGCGGCACGTCAAGCTTAAATTCGAGCCGCGTGATGGTTTAGCGACGATGTAGGTGATGCTAGCGGGACGAGCTTTCGTGTTTGTCGTCGGAGTGTTCACGAACAATGGCTACAGCATTCGTGGGTTCACTGAAGCTCTCTGGTACTGTGTGCTCATCAATATTCTTTCATGGACTTCAACAACCAGTCTAATCCTTTCTCTTCTTTCTCTCTTCCTCTTCTTCCTCTTCTTCCTCTTCTTTTATCCGCTTCTTCCTCTTCTTCTTCTTCCTCCGCTTCTTCCGCTTCTTCCTCTTCCTCTTTTTCCTCTTCCCCTTCTCCCTCTTCTTCTTCTTCCTCGTGCAGTCGCGGGTTTGATAAATAATGATTGTGTTTTAATGACTGTACTACTTAATTTCAATTGAATGATACATATTCGGGATACGAATCTGCAGTTCAGCAGGAATTTGGGAAATTGTACGTCTCGTCCCGAGTGGCGAGTGCGCATGCGCACGGTAAAGCAATTATGTCAGGCAATAAAGCAAAATTGAAAATCATTCCAAACAGGAATCTTACTGTGTTTAGCCTAAACTTTAGGGACGTCATGAAGGGCACAAACAACGGGCACGAAGAATACATTGAACGTGTTAAATAAGGTGGTGTAAACGACGGTGTGCATCAACGGCGGTTTATTTGCGATTCCATTTTTGTTCGTTTTTTCCTCTACAGCCTTTAAAAGTTTTTATTTCATTTCAGTCGCATTATATATAATATAATATAATATATATATTGGAACAATGGAGAACACAAATTTTCCTCCTTATTTGCACTTCCAAAGACTCACAGTTTAGCAGTACTTTGGCAAATTTTACGCCGTCTTGACCAATCAAATTTGCACACACGCTCTGAGGGCGGAGTAACACCAAGATTCATACAAAATGGCGTTGCCTAGCGATGCATCCGCATAGCTAATCTCTTCCAAAATCGGATAGTTTAGTGCATCTTTCCTTGTGTTTAAGTTGTTCTGCGCTCCAGTTAAAGGATTTAAATTCCTGGTTCTTAACGAGTTCCTTTAAGGATCTGCGTGTACCTGTTGAGACAGGTTTGATGACCTTAAAACTACAGATGAACGTGTACTTCAGAGAATGGAAGAGTAATTTCCACTATTTGAGAGTTTTAAGGATGCACACACCTCGTGTTGGCTTTAAAAATGGTCATTTATTTTTGAAGAAACTCAAATGCTTTACTTGGGTATGTCTAGCAGTCGTAACGAGAGGCAAAAGTATGAAACTTGTGTTGTGAGGATATTTATTTTCCAACTCGTCTATGGTGGTTAACAGGTGGCGTAAGCCTGGTGTTGGCTTAGTGGTTGAGGGTGGCGGCTTGGGGTCCAAGGGTCCTGAGTTCAAGTTCCGTTGGCCGCTGAATTAATATACACCAGGAGGTTGACTCAGCCTGTCATCCTTCCGAGGTCGGCAAAATGAGCACCAGTGTACTGGCAAGGGGGACACTGCATCAGCGGCATAGCCGCGTCCCAACCAATGATGCAACCAGCAGCCACAGGCTGCACTCAATAGAGAGAGAGAGAACGGGTGGCGTGGATTTTGATGAAAATATTAATAAAATATTATTAGACTAGTCTTTTAAAAACGACTAGTCTAATAATATTTTTTTATAAAGCATTGCAGTGAAGTCTGATCCAAATAATTTTAAAGCAATATATGTATTTGTATAATGTAATCAGTAAAAAATAGTGTGGTGGATAAAAACATTAGAAAGGAAATTACTTGCACCAAAAACTTTAACATTTTCACGCTCACGCTGACGCTAACGCTCACGCCGGGGGTATCGCTATAGCTCTCTGTTCTTCGAACAGGCGAGCTAAAAAACGATAAATGTATAAACAGGCGAGCATTGGGTGGCTTTGACACCACTCTGGTTTTGGTTCATATTACTTTTATCTTCAGTTCTCAAAATTGTGTCAATAATTGTGAGGGCTATTCTTTACCGTTCAAATGAAGTCATCACCTCAGGTGACCTCTATGTTGTATGTCCAAACTAGAGAGGAGAGGATGGTTAAAGGTGCGTAAATATAAAGAAAGCTCCATTGGAGTGGACTGGGGGTATAGGCGAGGAGGAATTATGCAGGGGAAAGAGAAATGAATGTTTTTGGTGGGTGAGGTTAGGAGGATTAAAAAGATTAGGTTAATTTTGCACATGACAGAAATTATGATTGCCCATAAATGGCCTCTTCATAATGAGGAAAAAGCTGAAAAAGATTCGATAATTAGTCCCCATTATTTAGTCACGTGTGTGTGTGTGTGTGTGTGTGTGTGTGTGTGTGTGTGTGTGTAGTATCCAAACAAAGTCTACACCCCCTTTCAGAATTTTCACCTTTTTTTTGCCTTGTAGTCTGGAATTACATTAATTCAGAGTTTTTCCATCTTTATTTACACATCCTAACCCACAACTTCCAAATGAAAAACAAATTCTGCAAATTCAGAAAATTAATTAAAAATAACAAAACTAGAATATCTTGGTTGGATAAGTGTCCACCCCCTTATAATAGCAATTGTAAATTAGCTCAGGTGTAACCGATCACCCTCAAAATCACAAATTAATTTAATTAGCCTCCACCTGTGTTAAATTGTCGTGATTGTGATTATTTCAGAATAAAATCGGCTGTTCCTGTAGGTTTCCTCTGCTGGATCATACATTTCACAGCAAAGACTCAACCCTGGGAACCAAGGACCTTTCTGATTGAAAAAGTCAGATTCAATGCAGTTTAATTACAGGCTTTAAGGCAACAAAAGGCGAAAATTTTGAAAGGGGGTGTAGACGTTCTAAAGGCACTGTATTTATCTTGTTACATCAGCGGTAAAGCCAATGGAAACACTCTGCTTCAGATGTCTGAAGACCTCCACACATGACAAACAATGTTTGAATTAACACTACCTTCAAAATTAAGAAGTTGCGATCTCTCAAGGATTGCCCCATAAACTAGAGCTCGTCGAGCATATAGTCTCGCCACATGCGTTCATTCTGAACAAAATACCATCGTTAATTGAACACGCTGCTATGACAGCCCATATACCCGTATCATCCATTCACCCTATTATGTCACATAGTTTCTTAGCATCGGCTTTTTATAATGATGACGTCATCGCCGAAGTGGTATTCCAGCCATAACTTGTTGAATTTAAATCTTTATCCGAAAAATCTTTCTTTTAGACTTTTCAGATAAAGATTTAAATTCAACCAATTTTGGCTGGAATACCACTTCACGGATGACGTCACCCTATATACTGCACAGCTTGTGGAGAAATCTTGTACCATGGGTAGTTGATGACGTATGCAGAGTTTCAATTTTTTTCGTTGAGCAGTTTGGGGAAAAAAATGATGTCAATTTTTCCCTTTAATCCAATATGGCTGCAATACCATTTGGCCTATGTAATGATGTCAGAGTTAGCAATAACATATTCTCCATTCGGGAGTCCCTCCTATTTTTAAAGTTTTGCATCGATCGGACAAGCGGTTGCAAAGAAAGCCATTTTTAAATTAAAAATATATCGACTCGGACACGCACACAGACAGACAGACAGACAGACAGGCAGGCACACATCCTGTTACTGTTTCATCCTGTTCGTGTGTTTTTTCCTGATTAGAGTGGACCAAAAAGTTTTGGCATATCTCTGTTATTGCTGAATGTTTGTTGAAGTTTTGCACCATAAAATGTCTATACATGTGCATACGTGTGTGGATATTATATTATTATTTTTGCCAATTAATTTTTGATGGAGAATATTTATCTCATAAACATACTTGCTCCTGGAAATAAAATAAATAAACAGGCTATACAATGGTGCTTCTAACATTGAAATTTTTCATTTCTTGTCACTCAAGATAGGGTGGAGGGATAAACGTGTAAAAATGACCTTCATCCTGCTGATGTTCTCGCTCTACAAGTTTTCTTGTACCACGGTATCTGTGTACCCTCATTCTGATTCACCACCTTGTCTCATTTTGACACCACTGTTGTCCCATCTCAATTCAAGTTGCCACCGTGGCATTATCTTTCTGCAGGGGTGAACAATTCTTCGGAGCATCGTGTGCCTTTTGCACAAACATCATTTCCCTTTTTTGGGATTGGATTCTACTTACTTGAATGCGTTGCCACTATATGCATAATCGGTCACAATGATGATTGTCACAATGGCAGTGATCTTGAACGGCATATTACCAAAAGCGCAACAGTTCACAATGATAATTGAATGTACCTGCAGGTAAAATTCCCAGACACTTTGGAGATTACGACCCTCTCGGCCAAGTGGGCAGTGAAAGCAGTGAGGAAGGTGTGCAAGAGGAAGAAGACGAAGACAATTGGAGGTTGGCAAGAGAAGCTGATGGTACAGTCGGAATACGAGCATCATCTGCTTGGGGAAACAGTTTCTCCCGGTATCCAGTGACACCATCGGGTACAGCGGATTGTTCGATTGACCTCTCTGCCGACATGGATGTTGGAGACAATAAAGTCGAGCTTCTCACTCTGCAGAAACACCATATGTCACCTGAACTTACCGGTAGGTAATAATACTTTGTGTTCTGTTTGGCATTACCATCTAAGCGCACAAGATTATGATGCTGTAATCTAAAGGTTGAAATCCAGCTGATGAAATTTGGATGCATCGGACCATCCCTATGGCAGCAGTTCTTTGCCAATGATATTAAGTGCCAATGTGTGAATGATATATTCAGGGCTTACACGTTGGTATTTACAACATTGCATAATGTAAGTGTTAATGTATTGGCATCTTGATATATTTCAGCAATAATAGCTGCTCGAGGAGATGTCCCAATGCACCCCAGTTTTCCTTCCCCACTGTGAAGACTTGTCTGCTGTCCTTATTATTTGTCTCCCCCCCAAAGGGGTTGCAAGACTAATGTGCGTG
This sequence comes from Eptatretus atami, assembly GCA_035128595.1. Classification (NCBI taxonomy): domain Eukaryota; kingdom Metazoa; phylum Chordata; class Myxini; order Myxiniformes; family Myxinidae; genus Eptatretus; species Eptatretus atami. Next base: position 23,447,985 of record CM068958.1, on the reverse strand, counting down.
CGTGCATGGGCGTCTATGTATATTTGCCTAAAAATTTTTTGTCTACAACCGCTTGCCCGATCGATGCAAAACTTTAAACATAGGAGGGACTCCCCATGGAGACTATTTTATTGATAACTCTGATGTCACAGGTCACATGTATAGTAGCCATATTGGATTAAAGGAAAAATTTGGACATCTCCGAAACCGCTCAACAAAAAAACAAGCAGTCATAGACTGGTACTTACGAAATCGTCAACTTGACCTCTGACCTTGTCTAATAAAAGCTGTCTTTAGAGAAGGTAGCGACGCAAACCAGAATTTTCTACGATGATTCTGTACCAAACCATCAAAAATCGAATGTTTGACCTCACCGTGACCTTGACCGTTGACTGATTTTGACCAAAATCTAATCAGCACTAGCCATCACCCTCCTGAACCACGTGGTGTAATTTGACATTGGTAGCTTCTTCCGTTCTCGAGTTATCGTGCTACAAACAAACAAACAACATACAAACAAGCAAACAAGCAGTCATAGACTGGTACTTACGAAATCATCAACTTGACCTCTGACCTTGTCTAATAAAAGCATGAATCAGTCAGAAGCCCAAGGGGAGCTTGAATTCTGAATTCATTGTGGTCTACGATTTTACACTGTGGTTTGCAGATAATGAGTCCCAGACAAAAACTAGATTTCTTATAAAAATTCCATTTTTTTAAAAAAAAAAGTGATTCAGTACCAGCAGGATATGCCAGATAATAGGTGTATTACTTTCAGAAGAATCTGATAAAAGACTTATTATTTATTATATATATCAGTTATTCATCGCTGTTCCAGAATTTCGACAACCGAGTTTTAAGCGATCGCAAAAACCGAAGACAAATTAAATCGAAGTTAAAACGAACTCGTAACGTCGAGCGAAGCAAAAATCTCCATTTCTCCATGCAAAACCTTAACGTCACTCAACGACATGTCTGCTCGGGCGCACTGCATCATGGGACGACCCGTGACGTCTGCTCGAGCGCACTGCATCATGGGACGACCCGTGACGTCTGCTCGAGCGCAATGCATCATGGGACGACCCTTGACGCTTCGAGTGAAATATTTTTTTTATACAATCTAAAAACGTCTCCAAAACATCCGATTTTTACCAGAATTTCGACAACCGAGTTTTAAGCGTCCTAAGCGATCGCAAAAACTGAAGACAAAATTAAAATCGAGTTAAAACGAACTCGTAACGTCGAGCGAAGCAAAAATACTCCATTTCTCCACGTTAATTTACGGAATTATGTTTACGCTCACTGTGACCTTGACCTTTGACCGATTTTGACAAAATCTAATCAGCACTAGCCATCATCCTCCTGAATCACGTGTGTAATTTGACATTGGTAGCTTTTTCGTTCTCGAGTTATCGTGCCTACAAACAAACAAACAAACATACAAACAAGCAGTCATAGACTGGTACTTACGAAATCGTCAACTTGACCTCTGACCTTGTCTAATAAAAGCTGTCTCTAGAGAAGGTAGCGACGCAAACCAGAAGTTTCTACGATGATTCTGTACCAAACCATCAAAAATGAATGTTTGACCTCACCGAGACCTTGACCGTTGACCGATTTTAACCAAAATCTAATCAGCACTAGCCATCACCCTCCTGAATCACGTGGTGTTTTTGACATTGGTAACTTTCTCCGTTCTCGAGTTATCTGTACCAAACCATCAAAAATCGTGTTTGACCTCACCGTGACCTCGACCGTTGACCGATTTTGACCAAAAATCTAATCAGCACTAGCCATCACCCCTCTGAATCACGTGGTGTAATTTGGCATTGGTAGCTTCTTCCGTTCTCGAGTTTCGTGCCTACAAACAAACAAAAAACAAAAAGCAGTCATAGACTGGTACTTACGAAATCATCAACTTGACCTCTGACCTTGTCTAATAAAAGCATGAATCAGTCAGAAGCCCAGGGAGCTTGAATTCTGAATTCATTGTGGTCTACGATTTTACACTGTGGTTTGCAGATAATGAGTCCCAGACAAAAACTAGATTTCTTATAAAAATTCCATTTTTTTTTTTTAAGTGATTCAGTACCAGCAGGATATGCCAGATAATAGGTGTATTATTTTCAGAAGAATCTGATAAAAGACTTATTATTTATTATATATATCAGTTATTCATCGCTGTTCCAGAATTTGAACAACCGAGTTTTAAGCGTCCTAAGCGATCGCAAAAACCAAAGACAAAATTAAAATCGAAGTTAAAACGAACTCGTAACGTCGAGCGAAGCAAAAATCTCCATTTCTCCATGCAAAACCTTAACGTCACTCAACGACATGTCTGCTCGAGCGCACTGCATCATGGGATGACCGTGACGTCTGCTCGAGCGCACTGCATCATGGGACGACCCGTGACGTCTGCTCGAGCGCAATGCATCATGGGACGACCCTTGACGCTTCGAGTGAAATTTTTTTATACAATCTTAAAACGTCTCCAAAACATCCGATTTTTACCAGAATTTCGACAACCGAGTTTTAAGCGTCCTAAGCGATCGCAAAAACCGAATCCAAAATTAAAATCGAAGTTAAAACGAACTCGTAACGTCGAGCGAAGCAAAAAATCTCCATTTCTCCATGCAAAACCTTAACGTCAATCAACGACGCGTCTGCTCGAGCGCAATGCAAATGGGACGACCCGTGACGTCTGCTCGAGCGCAATGCATCATGGGACGACCCTTGACGCTTCGAGTGAAATATTTTTTTTATACAATCTTAAAACGTCTCCAAAACATCCGATTTTTACCAGAATCGACAACCGAGTTTTAAGCGTCCTAAGCGATCGCAAAAACTGAAGACAAAATTAAAATCGAAGTTAAAACGAACTCGTAACGTCGAGCGAAGCAAAAATACTCCATTTATCCACGTTAATTTACGGAATTTGTTTGACCTCGCTGTGACCTTGACCTTTGACGATTTTGACCAAAATCTAATCAGCACTAGCCATCACCCTCCTGAATCACGTGGTGTAATTTGACATTGGTAGCTTCTTCCGTTCTCGAGTTATCGTGCCTACAAACAAACAAACAAAACAAACATACAAACAAACAGAAACGGAAGTCATCAATATACTTACGAAATCTTTAGATTTCGTAAGTAACAAACAAAACCCAGAAACGGTAGTCATCAATATACTTACGAAATCTTTAGATTTCGTAAGTAAAAATTGAAACTGGGCATATGTCATCGACTCCTCATGGGGTATATCGGGTGATAACGATGACATCGTAGTTGAAGTGGTATTTCAGCCATAATTGGTTGAATCGAAATCCTTATCCGAAAAATCTGAAACTTCATAAATCTGATCTACGACCCGATATGAGTGAGGAATTACAGAATGACATCATCGGTCATGTGGTCTGGTGTCTATATTGGATTGAAAATGAAAACATTAAAAATCTTCTACAGAACCGCTTAACAGATCGATACGAAACTTCATACATATGATTTCCGTGCTCTGGGGAATACTGTTTGAAAGTTTTTTTTTTTTTT
>CM068958.1:23406901-23440519 GCA_035128595.1 Eptatretus atami | reverse complement strand
TATATACATCACGATATCTCAAAAAGGTGTGTGTGCGTGCGTGCGTGCGAGAGAGAGAGAGACAGACAGACAGACAGACAGACATGAATTGATTCGATTTTGGTGAAGATCCGAATCCAGTTCCAGATACGAGAAATTTTAAAAAAAAGTGATTCTTCACCATTGATAGATGGGGTCAAAAATGATATGTAGCACGATGTCTCAAAAATGTATTGGGGTCTGATATGTTCTCGTGGATCAGGCATTGTGTAGTGACTACCGACTGCCCTTCTAGTTGTATCTGTACTCCACTGTATGATCTAAATTGCATCCAAAATGTCAATTTGTAGTCATGATTAATAATCTACATTTTATTGAAATAATTTTTGAAAAGCCATTACTGAGCATCCCTCCTGTTATTCCATTAAGCATTACTTAAACTCTTACTGCTACCATTTAGAAGGCCCCAATTATTCCCACCTCCTTGTGGCATCGTCGGAAAAAAGCCTTTTTTCAAGTCTTTTGGGAACCGGCAAGGCAGGCCTGATATTCGACTGACGGTGGCAGTAATTTGGTCAGGGTGCCAGTGATAACTCGCCTACTCTTCTCAAAAAGCTTATGATCTTTAACGTCCACCAACTAATGGTCACAGACAGGTCCACCAACTTAAAGTCCATCGGAGGGACGGCAAACTTTGTGATGCAACATACTGTCTGCTGAACACCAATTTGAATGTGTGTAGTCGTGTCGAAAAATAAATCCAAGCCGGCCATCTGAAAAGCAAGTGTGCTATACTGTACATCTGCAGCTTGGTGTCAGACCTAAGTGTTGTTTAATATGCTGCTTTTCTAAAACTAGTTGTTTTTTTTTTTACATTCTCACTTCATTTCCATTCGATGCATTTGTGTTTGCATGCTTCACCAAGCCGAACAGGTTTGTATTGTAATAGTGTGTGAAACAGTTATGGATTTGTCAAGTGCTAAAAACATATTGTGCACAATCTATCTGTAAGCATTTTGATTCTGATTTTATGTTGTTTTTCTTTTTAAGCCAGTCTGGTCTTTTTTGTTTGTTTGTTTGTTTAACCTTTATATTTGAGTATATTTCCCAGTCCTATTTGGCTGCCCTGTAGGACATAGTGATAGTGGTGGTTCTTTTCCCCTCCCTCCCCCCGACCATAGATGGCACTGCACGTCTGCAGGCGCCGGACAGTGACACGGAACTACAAACGCCTCTCAGGGCGCAACCGATGGTCGCAAAGCCGTTGGAGACTTGGCGGATGGTCGCCTTCGTGCTGTCCCTCATCCTTTGCATTTTATGCACCATGAGCTTTGCCTTCCTAATACCTTGCCCGGGACACCAAAGCCGTCGTGCACACTGGAACATCTCGTTCCCTGATGCCTGTATGTTCTTGGACATTTATACTTCCCTTTTTGATTGAGACTACCCTTGATTTAAGGATTTTGGCAGAAGTTAAATCAGCCTTTTGGTGATTAATGATGATACCCAAGCCTTAATTGCCATTGTCTTTCGCAGCAGAGGCACAGAGCAGAAATTTGGAATCTAGCATGTGCCAACATGTGCTGGCAGGATCGAGGTTTGTGCGCTCGCCTCTGAGCTGTCTAGCTTGGGTTTGAATCCTGACCCAGCTGTAAACTGTCATCCTGGTGTTTCTTAAGCCGGCGATTCATCAGTTTGTGCCATCCCTCGGATGGACGTTAAACTGGGTGTCCCGTCTGCCTGCATTAGTTGCTGGACGTTGAAGATCTCACGGTGTCTTTCGCGAAGAGTAGGCGAGCTATCGTCTGCACCTTGAATACATTACAAACTCCTGCTCTAACCTACAGGGGGCAGTTCATCAGTAGCATCGGTATGCCCACAGGAGTGATGCAACCCAGCAGCTATGTGCTGCATACAAAATGATTATTATCACTGGCACACGATGTCGTACTCTTTTTCAAAAGGCTCCTTTATTAATGGTCCTTGATATTCACAAGCGAGTTATAGAAGATGTGGCAGTGAACGTAATGGCCTGTCCCAACATGCCATACTTGGGAAGCACTGGAAGGACAGTTTATCGTCAGTAGAGATCCATCGGGAATGGAACCCCGACTCGAGAACTTGAAGTTGAGTTAACTACATTTGACCTATACTCGCAGCATCAGTTATATACGATAAAGCAGTGGTTCCCAACCTTTTTCTGATCGAGTACCACTTGGAGGTCCCATACCGTCGCCGCGTACCACCTGGTTCTAGAAAAACTCAATTCGATAAGATATCAATTTATTCACAAGTAGAACACACAAATGAACTAACTGTCAACAAAGAACAAAATTTAATGCGAGGGCTGCATCAGTTTCTTCTCCACCAGCTGGTCGATGCGGGGCATAACTTTGCTCACAGCACATCGGAAATCATGCCTGGGCGCAGCAAGATGGTTCTTTTTTTTTTCTTTTTTTTCCTTTTTAATCATTTTTTTAAAAGGTTGAGCCCGAAAGTGCTCGCGAACCACCTGGAAGGCCCTCGCGTACCACAGGTTGGGAACCACTGCGATAAAGGTTTTGATGAGGTTCCTTCCTTGGTTGTATATGTTTTTGCAGTTCGTGTTGTAGACGTGTGTTTAGTGTTGTTGTGATTTCTTAACCATAAGAGATGCCACTTGTTGCATCACAGCATCTTGTTTGCATGTTTATACATACATACATTCTTGATGTGACAAGTTGTGCAAGAAATCTCTCTCCATGCCTTTCCTTTGTTTATATTCAAAATAAGTATCAGCTGATGGTCATGCGATGTACAATGCAAAAACAGATGGTTATATGCAGCACCAACAAGGTTGGGCCAATAATCTTTTCTCTGTTTGGACAGCACTTGATTGTTACAGGTTGTGTATGTCTTTTCAAGGTGTTGATTTTGTATACAAGGTCTTGGCTCATGGAAGAGCAGGAAGGTGACATGACAGAACGAAGAAACAACAGGTGGATGTAACAAGTCAGGGTTAAATGATGAAAAAAAACCAGAGTATGATGGGAGGAACATGCAACGTAGTAACCTGTAAGGTAAATGAGCTTGAATGGGAGTAGATAAGATCATGGCATCAGATGGTTTCGCTCTGCCATCTTAAAGCCCTGGAGGGTAGAGTGGAATTGTCCAGCCTCAGCAACGCAGTTGCACAAGTCAGAGAAAAGGGCAGTGAAGGAGTGCAAGTATGCAGTCAGTCTGGATTTTGGGAGTTTACCAAGAAAGGGGGTTACTGGAAGAATGCATGCATCCTTGAGCAACTGGGAAGGGGTCAGAGGGTAGAAAGAGCAGAGTGAGCAAGACTGGAACAGAGGTAATAAAAGAAAAAAAAGCACAGGCCATGGATTTGTTACTTGTTTGTGATGGCAGAGCAGCAGGCTTTGGTTCTCCTTTGTGGGAAATCGGCACATTTGTAGGATTATTCAAATATTTCGTTTTATTTGGTCAATTCTCACTGGAACGTCTATAAATATGATGAGTTCCTTTTGGAAGGAACTTCGATGCAGGAGGAGGCCGGAAGGCCCGTCAAGCCTGCACAATAGTTGCCAACTTATGGTTGTTTGTCCGTGCTCTATCCTTTTTTAAATGTTGAGCATCAAGCAAGGAAGCAGCACGTACCAGTCTTTGGTACGACTCGGCCAGGGTTCGAGCCACCAACGTCCCAGACTCAGCGAGGGTAAAAAAAATAGACCTCATCCTGATTTTGTAAATCTGTGTGATGTGCTGGTTGCTTGTATTGGTGTAGACTTTGGAGGTTTTGTTTTGTTGGCAGAAATATATAGGCTTATGTGGAGGAGTTAAATGTATTTATTTATTTTCAATTACACAGATACTTTGTCGTCGTGTGTGATCAATCCTTTTTGGTCAAAAACATCGGGTCTTTTTAAGTGTGAAAAAGTGTACCAAATTGTGACTGCTTATAAAATGTCGCAAAAAACAAGATTATGAATTCATGACGCATTGAAACATTTAAACTTGTCACGCCCTCAAGGAGATGGCCATATTTCAGTGTGGCTGCTTCATTGTACTCTTAACGTATTGCTTTGTCAAATGTAAGTGTCATGAACCAGATGTGAGTTCGTATCTCACAAACTCGAAAAGTTGCATTCAAAATAAGCAATGCTTGCTCTCTTGCCGCTGCTTCATTCTTACGCAGCACAATGCTGCGGAGTAGCATCATTGGCCGAGGGCACGGTTGTGCTGCTGATACAGTGCCCTCTGTAGGTCAGAGCAGGAATTTCGAATTTGGCCATGGTGCTGGCGATAGCTCGCCTACTGTTAGCGAAGGACACCATGGCATCTTTAACGTCCACCACCAAACGCAGGCAGATGGGACGCCCGTTTAACGTCCATCTGAGGGATGGCACACACACACACACTGATGAATAACCCTGACTGTAAAACACCGAGATGACAGTTTATAGCTCGGTTGGGATTTGATCCCAGGTGAGACAGCTTCGAGGTTAGTGTGCGTACCTCTAGGTCATCCTGTCAGCCTTGTTGCTTGCCTCAAACACTATGCCTTCTTCATTCGGCGTTTTGCTGTATCTAAACCAGCCTTGGAGAGTTCATCTTCTTTACATAAAAAAGGAAAAGGAACCACATGGTAATGATGGGGGAACAAGGTCATAAAACTATTACTGGTAATGACCTTTGAGGTCGAGTCAAAAAGCTTTTCCCTTTTAATAAAATTTAACAACCAACAACATTTCTGTTTCATTGGCATCAGAAAACTCACCCAGCGCTGGAAAAAAATGACACCGGCAGGGAACTTCAGAGAAGAGTAGGAACCTCTCATCTGTGCCGTGTTTAACTATTGGAGGACTTTCACTCCTTTACAGGTGGTGAGAGGAGTGGTGTGTGTGTGGGGAGGTCGAGTGTAAATTTTCTCTCTCCCCTTTTTCTGTCATTGTTTTGTCCAATGCAAATCTCGACTCTTGCATTTAATATAATTTCATAACACATATTTGCTGATGACTATATTGTCTGCCATGACATCCCTCATCCTTCAGACAGGCAAGCTGCAGCCTCCTCAGTTTCTTCAAAATCACAAGCTGGTCAAACACTTGGAACATGTCTTTCAATCCTGACAAATTTCACGCTCTCACGGTCTCTCTGAAAAGACCGTCTGGCAAATCCCCCTATCTACTTTCTTGACAATCCTTTTGAGGAAGTTCAGTCATTCAAACTCCTGGGTCTCACTATCAATCATGATCTTGTTTGGGCAAACCACATTTCAGAATTTGTCTCCAAAGGCAGTCACCAGCTGGGCATCCTGCATCGTACAAAGTCCTTCCTTGGCGCACATGAACTTCTGTCCACCGACAAGGCCTTCATCCGTAGCTTGATGGAGTACTGCTCTCCCCTCTGGGCTGACTCTCCTGCCTCGCATCTTGCTCGGCTTGACGCGATGGAAACCAAGGCCTTTATGATTATTGTAATCTCCCAAGATGAAGCCGAGTCTATTGGCCTATCATTTCACTGACCAATCACAGACAGGTCGGTCTTCTACTGCCTCATTTCTGGTCTTGCACCCTCTGCTCTTGCCATGCTCCCCCCACCCCCCACCATGTTTCTGCAGGTTTTACATGGACCACCATCGACCCCCTTCTGGTGAAATTACTTCATCCAAAGATCACTGCTCATCTACACACATTCATTCATCTCCCCCCCCCCCCAGCTATGGAACTAAATTCCCCAATCCCTCCTCCTTCCAAATTTCCAGTTTACGCTCCTGAGAGATTCCTTCTGTATCCATCTTGTCCATCCCATGCATCCTCCCCTGCCCCCCCCCCATTTCCCCCCACACCCATTATTTGTCTGCCTGCCTCTATCTTGGCCTTCAACTCTGCTGTTAGTTTCCCTCATCTTTCTACTGTTACGTCCGGATCCGTTCAATGTACGAGCTCTTCCACGAGCTTCATACATGTCCAAAAAAGAAAAGAAAAATAAAGAAGCTAACTTGTTCTTGGCTGAACCTGAACATGGTTGAACTTTGAACTTGATCTGGTGTGTGTGGTGTATGGTGTGTCAAAAAGGGTTGAATCCTCAATGAAGAACTGAGTAATATGGATGGTTTATGACCTCCTTTTTTGTTTTCTCTTATTTTGCAGCTTCGACCATTGCCTTGGTGTCTGTAAGACTTCAGAAAGACTCAACGCCAGGCATTGTTGTGCTCTACAGGGCCAGCAATAACAGCAGCGACAATGATAGTTGTGCATTTTCAGGTATGGTTTCAAATGTGAACTCATTGCACCTTGCTTTCTCAAATTTTTATCCTTGTTTTATCATGCAAGGCTTCAGAGTGTTTCCATCCATCTACCATACTCCAAGACCTCGTGTTACTGCTTCCGGAGTTTATTAGTGGGGAATATAATGAGGTTGGGGAGGGGATGGTCATGCTGTTGGTCATGACAGGAATTTCGTCAGTGTAGTGGCACACCCACCCTACTCCAATGAAAAGGTTCCGAGGCATTTGCCCCCATTAAGCAAGTGCTAGCAGACAAGACAGCCAGATTGAAGTCCCCTTCAACAGGGAATCTTATTCCATGTATGTGGAGCCACCAAACCTACACTTTTTAGTTGCAGCATCTAACCACTGAGATCACTCACTCGTAGCTGAAAAGTGAGTTTGCTACCCATGAGTTATCTCTGGATAGTGTAAGGTGATAGTTTGTTTGATGACGAAGGCTTCTTCTATCCATCCATCCATTGGGACCATACTCTGTGCAGAGCGTTGGTGCTGCCTCAGCAGTCTCCTTGGCTGTTGGGCACAATGCTGGACGGGTCGTCACAACGACGCAGGATATCAGCAAGCTGGTACTCATTTTGCCGACCTCGGAAGGATGACGGGCAGAGTCAACCCCACCTGGTATTTATTCAACAGCTGAGTGGGATTTGAACTCAGGATCCTAGATCCCAAGCCCACCACCGTAACCATGAAGCCAACACCAGGCATGAAGGCTTCTTGCTATCAGTGCTAATGTTGTAGCTCTGTATTTCCTTTTTCATCAAATAAATGATCAAATGCTTTACTCCTATTGATCAAACTTCTGTTGATACAATGCTTTCAAATTTCCTCTCTTCAAACACCCAGATCTCTGACCATCAGGTTTGGATTCCTTCCCGGTCACTCAACTCTGGACATACTCCTACTCAAGCTACCGCTCTTTTCTCAGCATTGGTTGGGGGCCATGCATCTCAAGCAAGATGTATGGACATATCTCGGTCATTTGCTACTGTTTGCCATCCTGACATGGTCTTGTTCCTCCTCTAAATAAATGACCTCTCCGATGCTTTGGAAAACCCTCTCTCTTCCATTTTGCAGATGAGACCACATTGTGTTGTACAGTTCCCCAATCCCACTGAAAGGCAGACTGCAACTGCACCATGCACTGCTAATCTGGAATTTATTAGATGCTTGTTTAATAAATGGAGCTTGTCCTTCAATCCTATCAAATCTCAGTCTCACCCTGTCGCTCCAGAAGGATTGTCCAATGAATCCACCGATGTAAGTTCATGAATGGCCACGAGAAGATGTTCAGTTTCTTTAACTTTTAGGCCTCACCATCGCCCCGAATCTCTTCTGGGCCAATGTGTACATCAGTGTACCTGCAAACCATATTTGATGAGGGGTCATGTCGATGTTGTTTGCTTATTTTTAACTGGGTGTGAAATTTTTTGAAGCAGAACAAAGTCTCTCTTCCAGTAATATTCTTGGCATTCTATGGCCATTTGTTCATGGTCTTTCGTCAGTGGCAACAAAGTTTAACAAATGTGTCTTTTTAAAAAAAACTTTTTCATGTAGCAGAGCTGGACTCCAAAGCTCATCACAGACTGGGCATCTTTCATCGTTCCAAGTCGTTCCTTGAAAAAAACTGAACAACCAACCAACAAGGCCTTTGTAGCTCGATGGAGTACTTTGCTCCCGTATTGTCTAGTGAGCCAGAATCACATCTGTTTATCCTGCATCCTGTGGAATCTAAACCTTTCAATATGAATGGCATCTCCATCGATGAGGACGAAGCACAGGGCCTCTTCCTGTCACACCTCAAATCGGTTGGTAGTGGTTATATTTTCCCCGCCTCTCCTCTGATCTAGCTCCATTGTCTCTCTCAGCCGTTCGACTCTCTGCAGCTCCTCCAGGACACACGTTCTCTTCCATCAACTCCTTCCTGATTCAACTCAGAAATTCAGGTTTTCTGCCAACCTCCACTCTTTTCATCCTCTTTTCTCCCATTTGTCAAATAGCCTTCTCGAGACAGCTTGTGCACTCTTCCTTCCAAGGCTTCGTGGATGCGGTACGCCACCATCATGTGTAATTTCCAATCTATACTCGTGCCTTCTTTAAAATAAATAAATAAATAAATAAATCACCATTAGTACCACCGAACCGAACTCTTACTTGCAGGTTGTTGTTTTTCTTCCCCGAACTGTCTCTTTCCTCTTTCCCTGTTCATTCTTTCCCTGCTTGTTGGGTCCAACTATTGCTGCACTACCGAGCTAACAGCTCGGTTTCATTTCACCTTCTGTCACCTTGGTGTTTGCTACATTAGCCTCAATTGTGTGTGCATGAAAAAAAACCCAAAAACTAGAACAGCACTCTTTCAAGAGTATACCACCAATAGGATGAACAGTTTAGGTTTTGTATCCCACTGATGGGCCGGATCTGCATCCAGACCTTATTAACCAAAATCTAATCTGCTTGTTATTGTCACCGTCCAAACTTATCCACCAAGTTTTGACATTGCCCGTCCACAACTTTTTGAAATATCATGCAATATAGTATATCGTTTTTATCGACTGAGCTTGTTTTAATCTCGATACATAAACTGGTCCGAGGTGAGTGCAAAGTAGATGGATGTGGCGTCCAACCACCCTTGTATTGCTTTAGCCTTGCAGAAACTAATTTTTTGATTCACTGGCAGCAAAGAAATGCCATTTTGTATCCATTCAGGGTCAATTTACCCATTGTCCTTGCAACTTTGAGCGACAGACATTGGTTTTTCTTGTTTACTTTGACATGCTGGAGGCCAACTGCCATTCCTGCAGGTGTTCCAGCTCCCTGTTCGGTTCTCGTAGCCTTGTCTCTGGCTGACGGTTTGGTGCTCTGGAAGCATAGTGAACCCGGGATTGCCCATGCTCTGGTATGCTCAGGGGGTGTGCAGACCTCCCAGAACTCTTCCACCATTTGTGTAATGAGCAAGGGCGATGGTACCTTGATTGCCTTCGATCCTATTGATGGTAAGTACATTTTTTTTTTTGTCGAACTTTGCTTTCTCCATAAGAGGTCATACAATAATATTAAAAATAATGGTTTCTGCAAAAAAAACAAAATTTGTTCCTGCTTGTACAGAGTGGTCTGAAAGCCATTTTACCGCTACTAAATTTCTCGCGCCGCTCTCCCTCCATTCCCTTCCGCCCATCCCCGCCATGGTCTGCGGCAACACTGACTCACTGACGTGAGAGTCAGTAGGAAGTTACACAGCATAACGGACACAAGTTGTTAGTGTCGAAAAGCGGTTGGTTGCTTGTGTTTGGGTGAATGAAAGGGCGCACACACAGGGCAAACAATTTCTCAAGTGCGGACAGCTTTCACGGAACACTTTGGAAAGCCTTCTCCACCAAATCTCCTCTACCGTGGCTATATCATGTAGTCCAGTGGTAACGGCTCCAGACAATTATTTGCGGGGTTTATCAAGGAGAAAGTGTCAACAAACCGGTGTAGGACGATTGAAGAATTAGGCGCTGCAGTCGTGGCCTCTTTCGCACAGGTGACTCCACAAATGCTGTGCAAGATGTGTAAGAGGACTTGGAAACAAATTCAGTGGTGCAAGGAGAATGTGGAGTACATACAGATACAATGACTGATTAATTTATATTGTAAGTACAGTACTGCACAATAAAACTGGATATTAAAAGAGTTTAAGAGAGGTAAAGCGACTTTCAGGCTGCCCCTGTACATCAGCGTACCATATTTGATGAGCGGTCATGTCGATGTTGCTTGCCTATTTTTAACTGCTTGTGAAAATTTTTGAAACGGAAGAGAAAGTCTATTCTAGTAATATTATTGCCATCCTATGGACATTCTTCCATGAGGTTTCATCAAAGTGGCAACAAAGTTTAATTTATTTATTTTAAACTTTTCATTTTTAAGGGAAATTTCTAATCCACTGTACTCAGCCTGGCCTACTGCTGAGTGCTGGTTTATTTTATCGCTGGTGCCAAATTGTTTCCAAGGTTTGCCCCTTCTACCACCCAGTTAGAAAACCAGTGTCTTGTTCATGAGGCGTGAGTGTTCTCCCACTTTTGCTCACAGTAAGAGGCATGCTTTACAATGCCACAATTGCACATCCACTACTGCTTGTCTTTGCTCTCTATTTGGGTCATTCCGTGTCAAATCAGCCAAAAAAATGAAATACTGCGGTGACCCCCTCAGATTTTCCTGCAAAAATTATCAAAGCTACCTAAACATATATGAGGAAGGTTTGCCAAGTTATAGCTCAAAATTCCCAGTAGTGTCCGAGATATGGCCCTACAAACACCCTAGGGGTGTTTCAATTCTGGCAGTCGCGAGTTGCAGATTTGTATCTGAAGCATTTTTGAGGGCTCTAAATTCAGAGTTTTACAAAAGAGTTCTGAAAATTCACACAAATGATGTTATTAGTGAGGCTTTCAGAATCTGACATAAAAAAATGTTCTACTTAAAATACTTTTTAAGATAAGTACAGTCTCAAAAGTAGTGATTTGTAACATGCAGTCAAAAAAATTTGAGTTTTCAAATTGCTGCCAACAGTCAGTTTTTTCATCATGAAAATTTTGTTGCCTGATTTACATAATTTAGTGACTGGATCATTTACACAAGAAAACAAACCTTTTGGAGCAAAATCTTGGGTGCTATAGGTGTCTGAACTTTGCTCCAGACTCAACGACACTGAAATTTACCCCGGTTTTACCCCAGTGTCACCATGTTGACAGTTAACACGCTCTTTTAAATTTTTGTCACTTAAACACACATACATAGGCAAACTGTGGTAGAAAATTCAAGAGTTGTTCTCAATCCCTTCTATTTTAAAGAATTTTTTTAAATGCATCAATTTCTAATGATTCTGCAGTCCCAAAAGCTACTTTTTTTAAATAATTTTTTTACTAACAAACGTAAGAAAAAAATAAAGATATTGTAAGGAAGTATGACTTAAGTGGAATCTAACAATATATAAATCAGTTTAGTAAAGCTTAAAGAAGTGTACCAAAATCATTTCCAAAGTTAGGCATGAAGCACAACTCTATCTTATTTAGGCTTTAACCTAATACACAGCCCTGTAGTAACTGCCAATGCTCATTGTTACATTTTATTATATCCTGCAATTATAAAACTAATCACTGTTCACTTTGTACAATGGATCCAAGTACATTTGTCCAAACAATTTGATATGAAATTATGAAAAAAAGTTGAATCAGATATTGTACCTACATTTACAAATGGATTAGACTTTCGTACAATGCACACTAGATATATATACAATTAGATATGTAAATGAATATTTATATGGTGATTATTATGATCACATTATGTGTCTTATTTGTAGTTGAGATTGGGGCGGCCTTAAACTAAAATATCCTTTAAAAAAAATGTGAGCCAAATTAAAGTAACCACATACTTGTTCTGACCAAAAAAAACACAACAATTTGATCATTGTGGTGCCAACTTATGAATGTTTGGCATGGCTTCCACTTCAAAAGCACACCTATTGCTTTTATCTACATCTTTCATCGAACATGTTATTTTTAAATAGTGGGCCTTTTAAAAATAGAAGGGATTGAGAACAACTCTTGAATTTTCTACCACAGTTTGCCTATGTATGTGTGTTTAAGTGACAAAAATTTAAAAGAGCTGTGTAACTCAACATGGTGAACAGCGGGTAAAACCGGGGTAAATTTCAGTGTCGTTGAGTCTGGAGCAAAGTTCAGACACCTATAGCACCAAGATTTTGCTCCAAAGGTTTCAGTTTTTTGTGTAATGATCCAGTCACTAGATTATGTAAATCAGGCAACAAAATTCTTCATGATGAATAAACTGACTGTTGGCAGCAATTTGAAAGTCAAATTTTTTTGACTGCATGTTAAAAATCACTACTTTTGAGAGTACTTATCTTAAAAAGTATTTTAAGTAGAACATTTTTTATGTCAGATTCTGAAAGCCTCACTAATAGCACCATTTGTGTGAATTTTCAGAACTCTGTTTGTAAAACTCTGGATTGAGAGCCCTCCAAAAATGCTTCAGATACAAATCTGCAACTCGCGACTGCCAGAATTGAAAACCCCTAGGGTTTTTGTAGGGCCATATCTCGGACACTACTTGGAATTTTGAGCTATAACTTGGCAAACTTCCTCATATATGTTAAGGTAGCTTTGAGAATTTTTTTTCAGAAAAATCTGAGGGGGTCACCGCAACCCCCGGCTGAAATGACACGGAATGAGCCTATTGGCCAATTGGAATATGCCATCAATGGCCATTCATCAACCTTTACAGTTCCTGGAGGGTTTCTGCCTGTTGTTTATATATATATATTTTAATTCCTGCATTGTCTTAAGGCTCATGGATGAGCTTGCACATATATGACATCGAGAGCAAGGACTTTAGAAGATATCGGTGTACTTTACATGAATTAGGAAATTGGTGGACTACAGTCAAATCGGTTCCACATATGGGATCTTAACATGGGTGTCAGCACTAGCTAGGTGCTCATTTGAGAATATCAAACAGGCCATATCGTCTTTGTTGGCCTTGATATTTCCTTATTGTTTTTGCTTTGCTGTCAGGCCACATGATTTGGGTGATCCGTTCAACTCCTGACGATCACCTCATAGATCTGGTCTGGCCTCTGCTGTTTCTGCCTGACCTGAACTCTGATGGAATCGTGGAAGTTCTGCTTGCATGTGCACAGGTCATTAATTACACCACATCGATTAACTGTCGTACTTGTCTACATTCACTTCAAAATAGAGGTGAATCTTTATTTTTTTTTAATCAATTTCATCTCAGGATGTGATTCTTTTAAGGTTGTATGACAGGATTTGAACCTGTCTTTTTTGGGTGAGGGATCAATATGTCATTAAGATACTGATGTTTTTGCTGCTTTCATGCTTATTAATCCATTACTTAATTGGTGAATTCAGACAGACTGCTGAAGTCGAGGGGTGAGATCAAAGGAAAAAATTCTAAATTTCAGTGGATTGGGATTGGGATTCACCGAGGTGGGGGGAAGCGAGGAGAAAGAACGAGAAAAAAGTTGAAGAGAGTAGTTTGTACTTGTCAGCAATTAATTTCAGCAATTACTGACTGCCCCTAACTTTTATTAGAATTTGATCAATCATATATTAGTTATCCATGAAAACAAATTCGAATTTTAGCTCACCTGGAATGTAGTTCCGAGGAGATTATGGGATGGCATGTCGGTCCGTCCGTAAACACTTGCAACTTCTTCTCTGAAATTGCTGATGGGATTGTGACCAAACTTTGCTAAAATTATATGTTATGTTGGAACTCAAGTTTGTTCACGGAATTGAAAAAAAATCGTGATTATAAGGGGGTCTTTCAGGGGTCAAATTGGGTCCAGGTTTTACCCCCATCCAAAGTACTTGACCACAACCTTCATCACCCGTGATGTACCAAAGTTTGTTCACGACATTAAAAAAATCGTGGTCTAAGTGGGTTTACGGGGGTTGGGAGGTGTTCCCCAAAATAGGTGTTTGCTAAAACACTGGTTCATTGGTACATTTTGCTAATTCCGTCCCACATTGACTTTCTCCTCGGTATCATTATTCCACCAGGTGATTTGCCCCTATTTTTATTTCAAAGGGTGGTGCTTTTTGCTGTCCAGTTGTGTTTCACATGTGCTCTGCTTTGTCTGCCTGACTTTTCATGCTCCACATTTTATGTTTATTGTGGAGATTTATTACATTGCCTTCTTTTCAGGCTAGTCCCAGGAAGAACACTTCCCTCTTCTACCTCATCTCAGGCTCCACCGGAAAACCCATTGGACAGCCAGTGCCACATGATCTGCCGATTGGCAAGGAGGAACCGACTCCTGTTGTTCATCTCCACGATGACAAAGACGCCTATGTGATCTATAGCACAGGTTTGATCTGTGCCTTTATTCTCAGATTAAAAACTGCTTGTACTCTTCAAACTTAACCAAACTCTTTCAAATCTCAGAATGTTGTATCTTTTATAGTTGAAATTATTTACGGTTTTTTTTGGTGATATGGTATGGCCACTTTTTTGTTGTTTCCGGATGGAGGCATTAAGTGTTTTGTCTTGTCCATGGTGTTCTGCTTTTTGAAGAATATTTTCCCCATTATTTAATATATATTTTTTCAATTCTCAATTATTTAGTTTTTCTCCCAATTCCCAATTATTTAATTACAGTCAAATCGGTCTAAACGTTTCCTTTCATTATGTAATGAGGCAAAATTTTAAGGTGTGTGTGTATGTGTGTGTAATTATTGTCGTGGACCTGGATCACTGGGGGGAACAACGAGGGGGAAAGGGCAGGGGGTGTCACTGGTCCCTGGTCCCTCCTCGGCCTCACTGGGAATCGCAGGCCGTCGCACACGAATACGTTTGTGTTGCTGCGGGTCACTAATCGACTGTGTCGGCCAATAATTTGTCCACTTGACCCGGTGTCCTCCATCTGACAACCGTTTAACTTTGAACACATGGGTGCCTTATCAGAGAATCGCACCCTCGATGTGTACTTGTATTACTTACCGTATCAAGTGCAGCCGAGCGGAGCTGCCAAGTACACACCGGCTAATAAGAGCAGATTTTTGGGGATAACTTCCGAGCTATGCGAAGTGCGGACCATGCTAGACCAATGGAGGAAAAGACAAAAACGAGCTGGGTTCATTTATAAGAGGCTCATTTATTCTAACAAAGCAAGGAAAGTTATGTGGCATAGTATGGGATTTATTCACAAATGTGCAGCAGGGGAAAGCAAGGAATTTGTGGGTGTGGCAAAAGAAATGCAATATTCTCAAAAGGAGGCACAGTGCAGAGTTACCTCGAATAAACTAAGACAGTCTTGACTTGCGCTATAACAGGTACAGGCACAGGCACACACACACACACACACACACCTGAGGAAAATTCGAGATAGCCCAGAGAGATGAGGCAGTTGAGGATTATAAATCGCTTAATACCTGGCACGGTCAGCGGACCGGCACAGCCCAAATGTTTAGGAAGAGGGAAGGAGGGAAGAAAACTGAATGTGTCTATGGTGTGGGAGTGAGAGGTTCAAGTGTAGTTCAGCGTGTCATGCGGCGTGGTGTGAGAGGTGCGAGTCAGTAAGGTTCACTCTGAAAAGAACGGTTGTTCAGGACTTTCCCGTGCCGATTGCTCTTTGTGCGTCCACAGTGGATGAGATGTAGATGGGAGAGAAAGATGCGTAAGAGAAAGATCTTAACAGAATTGCGTAAAAGTCTGTACATGTAAATGTTGGCTGCTGGGTGCAGCAGAACTGGGCGTTGATGAAACGCGGAGGCATTCTGGTATTCACTTGCTCCGCTCAGATTCCTCGCTTGGCTGCGCTGACTTGTCGTGTTATTCGCTCGGCGCTGAAGCTTGCCCAGTTTGCCGAAGTCTGCCTCCTGCGCCGTCTGCCGATGTCTGCTCTCTCCGAAGTCTCCTGCAGTCTCTGCTGTCTGTGAAAATATCTCTAAATCTGAGCTAAATTGCTCCTTTTATGAGCCCTGAGCGAGGGAGGAACTAAAATTCGGACCAGATGAGGCTATTGGCGTTTACAAGCTCCCCCATTGGCGCACAGCAGTCATCTCGCACCATAGCCACACCCCACCAGGCCTTGGACTCAAAAATGGCCCCATTCGCTCCTTGACCTTGTCACGCATCAGAGCTCCGAGATTAACATGGGGCGAAAGTTTTTGGGAGCGCTCTCCAGCCCCGGACGTGCGCTGGACTTCATTTAAAAGTGGTAATTTAGGGCAATCCCAGCGCTATCTGTACATCCTCAAATGAACCCCAGCGCATGCTTGTGCTTAAAGTTATACCCCGAAACACCCCGACTCCCGTTGCCTCGGTAGCTTTGGCATATTTTGAGACTGTGGTGAGCATTCAAGGAATAGCTGGCAGTTGCGGCGGTTGTAGAGAGGTAAGAGAGTGTTGTGGCTTTGGTAGCGAAGAGATTGGGAGAAGTGGTTGTAAAGGTGGCATTGTGGTGAAGAGGGTCGGTTTGTTCGTAACTGTGCCGTTTGTAGTGAAGGCATGGACGTAGGCAGTTGTGGGGATTTTTAGAGACGTGCGAGTAGATGATAAATGGGGTTTCTGGGACCCCCATTCAAATGAATGGGGGGAAAGGGAAAAACTTTCTGACCCAAGCCCCAAAAGCCCAAAATAGGAGACTCATTTCCTCCCCACCTATCCCCTTCCTTCCCATACAAGGAAATGTAAAATTGAGACTATGAAAGATTGAGACTTGCTGATTAAAGCACTTCTTCCCTTTCATATTTTTCATTCCACTCAAAGAGCGAACCAACGAATATTTGCTCATGTTCTACTTCAGGGAATAACTTGATTTCTTATAACATTCATTTCCATCGAGTATATTCACTTTATCTCCTTCAAGCATGAAAGAAAGGGAAGTTCACTGTCCCTCCTTCGGTTCTGTAAAATTGGGAAGTGTCTTTAAGAGCACAGTCATGCTGTGAAAATGAGGAAGTATTCTGTGCCCATGTCTCTCATGGTTATATTGCTACGGATCTGGAAACCATTTGCATTCAACTACAGGTCCAAAAGTCAGTTATCCCGTTTAAGTACATGTGAGACGGGTCCCTTCATTTTGTCTAATGGGAGAATCAAAAACGTGTGCTGCGACTTCTTTTTAGTTAGGTTATTAAATCTTTACATCCAACGAACCCTCCAACGAACAACCAACAACCATTCCATTCCCCATTAAGACCCACCATCAACCTGCTCCTAAACGAGCGCTTTGCTCGCCCAACCCGAAAGCCGATTGAGGTACATCCCTCTGAGGCGGAATTCGAAGGAGTTCATCACCACACCTTTCTCGAACACGTGTGGAGTGGCAGGCTTCCCAGTATGGCCAAAACCGCCCAGAAAGGGCGGACCATGGAAGCCCCGTCCAACCGGGGCGAACAGTGACGTCAGTTTCACCAAGGCCCCCCCCCGCTGAGGGAGGTCCATAAAAGTCAGAGCCATCCTCAGGCGAGTTCTGTAAGAGGAGCGTCGAGAGTTCTGAGGGGGTTCGGTCGTGTTTTTTGGGTTGCGCTGGAGTTCTTGAGTGGTTACGAGGGGCTGTTACCAGTTCTTGGTTGGTTTTTTTGCTGTCACGAGGTTGAGCAGAGGGTCATCGAGGCGGCGAACGCGTCTCTGCTGGCCTCCACAAGGAAGGGCAGAGCGACCCACCTCCCTCCGTGGACCCTGACTATTCACCACCTGAGCTCCGCCACGAACCACGAGTCCCCACGTGGTGGGGACCAGGCCGACGACCATTGGGGGTGCCGCAGCACGGAGTACCCCGTTCCACCAACGGACAGGTCCCCATCCGGACTCTGACCCCAGCTCTCTCTCTCTCATCGGCTGGAGGGTCAATAAAGAACTCCGGTTTTCTTTTCTTTTTGTGTGTGTGTGTCTGCGTGTGGGCCCGTCTTTAAGTAGAACACTGTAAGTGCTTGGATCCTTGTAAATTTTCCTTGCATATTCGCGTTAAGTCTTGCCTGTGTCTTTTATTGTAAATAAACATTTGTAGAAATGTTCCCAGTCCGTTTCTGTCCCTTCTTACATTGGTCCAGCATGGTCCGGGTCTAAGTATAAGCGGGGTTTCATCCCGGTAATCGGTCTATCTAGGGCGTCCTGATGCACGCCCGCTCGACTGCAACGAGCTGGAAAGGTAGGTGGCAAAGCGGTAGTCGATAGTGTGAATTTACCGCTGCTGGTAGAGTAAATCCGGTTCGACCAGGTGTTCCGAGGGCGTGGATCCCCGGTATACAAGATTGCGTGGCAACTTAGGTACTTTGGCTTGAGACAAATAACCCTACACCACGCGATCGAGATAATGGCGACCACGGTCGGTTCTGCGACCCGCGGCTCACGAAATTATCCGGAGCGACGGCCTACAATTCCGGGGAGTCTTATGGGAGACTGCGTAACCTCCCCCACCTAGCGGTCATTCTCGCCACCGACCCCCAGCCCACAACAATATGTATGTGTATGTGTATGTATGTATATGTATATGTACATGTATATATACTATATATATATATATATATATATATATATATATACTGTATATATTGTTACGAATCTGGAAACCATGCGCACTCAACATTCAGGTCCCAAAGTTAATTATGCCGGTAAGTACGTGTGTAGTCAGGACCCTGTCCTTTTGTTTAGCAGGAGGATTAAATGTGTGCGTTGTGACGTCTTTAGTTAGGTTTTCGATCCAACGAGCCATCCCAACCTGCCCATCACGTGCCTTCACCACCCGTTGGCTGCTCGTACCTTGACTTGCCGAGAGGCGGCCTCGCGGTTCCAGTCCTCGGCTCATAGTTCTTGTATGGCTTTTTCAGCGTTGACCCTGTTACTCTTGCTCTTCGCGAGCGACGCCAGGTGGAGGAATAACTGGGGTCTCCGAACAGGTGCCACGGCTCCGCACCGGAAGGGTGCGGCCGTCGGCCAATGAGGGACGGACAGCGAGATGATTCTCGCCAAGGCCCCTCCCCGTGTGGGCGGAGATATATCCCCGAGCAGACTCGTTTCTCGGTCGTTGTGGTTGGCGTTGGCATTGGCGCTGGTGGTGTCTGAGAGCAGAGCAGTGAGAGAGCTGTGTGTGTTTCACGAGGGAGGCGGATAAAGATCCCTGAGCACGCTCTGAGAAGAAGTACTGGAGTTCTGGAGTGGTCACGTTCATCACGGTGGATGTTACGGGGAGAGGAGATCTGTGGACCCCGACCATTCACCACCCGAGCTCCGCTACGAGCCATGAGTCCCACACGTGCAACTGGGACCAGGCCGACGACCTGTGGCAGGTGCCGCATTACCGAGTACTCCCCTCTGACGACCAGGTACAAGCCGAACTCTGACCCCCCAGCTCGTCTCACTCATCGGCTGGAGGGTCGAATAAAGAACCTTGGGTTTTCTTTTCATTTGTGTGTGTGTCTGCATGTGGGCCCGTCTGTAAGTAGAACTGCATAAGTGTTTTTGCCCATTGTGAATACTTGCATTGAATATTCGCTTTAAGTCTCGTTCCTCTTGTCTTTGATTTTATTGTAAATAAATTATTAGAAATGTTCCCAGCTCGTTTCCGTCCTTTCTTTATTTGGTCCTGCATGGTCCGGGTCTGAGTTCAGACGGGGATTCATCCCCGATAATCCGTTAATTGGAGCAACCAGACAATATGACAAATTGTCCTTTCAACTCCACTGTTGGTGTTCCCCACCCTTGCTACTGTTCCTTTTGTCCTGATGAGTTTTGTGTTCTAGCTCTTCCACGAGCCTTGACTGTACACAAGAAAAGTCATAGGTTGGCAAACATTGTACAGGCTTCATGGGCTGAATGGTCTCTTTCTGTGTTGAAGTTCCTTGGAAGGGAAGTCATCTATTATATGTTGTGAACTGTGGTGTCTGGCCATGTGTTCGTGGGTGGTACAAGTAGCTGAGAGCTTTGGCCCTGAGCGAAACCCAGAGTGCAACACAATTGACCGTTTTTTAAAGTCCATAAAATATTTAAATTCATCGATCAACTTAAACTTTTCCCGTCCCGGATACTTTTGCTCGCTTTTCTCGTTGCTTGGGTTGGGTACTCTTCCGAGTTGGCTTACACCAGGAACCATCAGCTACACTTCCGGTAAAAAGTTTTAGAACACCCCCATTTTTCTAGTTTTTACTGAAATTTAAGCAGTTTCATGTTTCAATGTACTCTGAAATTAAAGCATAGAACAAGTAACAATGCAGTTAAAATAGAAATCATTGCGATATGTTTTGTTGACAAAATTATCTAAATTTTTGACTCATCAACTACCACCTTTTGCAGATATAACAGCCGAACATACTCGTGGCATTCTTTCTACAATGGAATCAAATATTGTTCGGAAAGTTCTTCCCAACACTGTTTCAGAAGTTCCCACAAATTGTTGCACTTGAGGTTGCTTTGCTTTCACTCTTCTGTCACGTTCCTTCAAACCAGCTCGATGGGGTTTAAGTCTGGAGATGTGCTGGCCATTCCTGATTTGAAGCCACCGTCTTGTTCTTTTCTTCTCAGGTAGTTCTGACATAGCCTGGAGGTATGTTTTGGGTTGTTATCTTGCTGTAGGAGGAACCACTGACCGTCTAGGTGTAGACCAGAGATTATTGCATGGTGCTGCAAAATGCTGTGGTAGCCCTTTTGGTTCAGGGTGCCAGTCACTCTGTGCAAGTCGCCGACTGGATCCAGCAAAAAAGCCGCAGATCATCATGCTTCCTCCTCCATGTTTGACAGTTGGTGTCACACAATGAAGAACCATCCTTTCGCCCACTCGACGGTGTACAAAAAAACCTGCGTGATGAACCGAAGATTTCAAATTTTGATTCATCGGTCCATAAGACCTTCTTCGAGTGTTCAGTTGTCCACTGGCGGTGCTTCATGGCCCAGGAAAGCCTCTTTTCTATTTTTGCATCTTAGCAATGGCTTTCTTACTGCCACCGACTTGTCAAACCTGCAGCTTAAAGTCTTCTCTTCACAGTTGAAACTGAGACTTCCTTACTTTGACCAGTGTTAAGCTGTGCTTGAAGCTGCTGTCCTGTGAGCCGCCTATCACGCAAGCTGTTGACTCTCAGAAGCTTGTCTTCTGATTGTGTTGTGGCTTTGGGTCTGCCAGACCTCTTCCTGTCACAGTTTCCTCCAGTTTCCAAGTGCTTTTAATGGTGTAGGAAACTGTACTCACTGACACCTTGGCTGCTTTGCAATTTCTCTAAAGGAAAGACCTACACTTTAAGGTTATAATGGTCTGTCTGTCTTCCTTTGTTAATTGTCTTTTTCTCGCCATTATGATAGCAATATACTACTTCCTGCAGTACAATATTGTCCAAATAATGCTTCAGAGGGTGTCGCAACACATTCTGTTCCAACACTGCTTTTATACAGACAGAGGGTTTGTAACTCATCAGCAAAAGTTGGGACACCTGTAGGAATTGTTTGCATACACTTTCAATGCTTAATTTACTTCCATTGCTGCAGAACAGCTGCAGTTGCTAACCCATTACTTGTTCCCTGAAAAGGGCCTTTTTAGCAACTCTGAAACTTACATTATTTTTCAGTTTTTGGTGACCTAAACTTTGTTTTTTTAACCTCTGGCAATTTACCACTTCGCTTTGCACCATTTCAGGTTATTCACTGGACTTGAACTGCTTAAATTTCAGTAAAAACTGAAAAATGTGGATGTTCTAAAACTTTTGACCGGTAGTGTATGTCTGATGTGAGCCCCCAAGGTTTTTTTTTTTATTTTTTTTAAAAATTTTTTTGCATAACGAGTGACATTAACAAATGACGTTTTCATGAATATAAACATTTGATGTTCTCCTGATTTTAACGATTAGTGAATAGTCTCTTGGGGAGGAATCGTCTCCATTTGTCTTTGCTGTCCTTCAAAGGTTCTGTGATTCGTTACCCTGCTTCTTCCTTTTCACACCATACACGTCCACAATACTTTTTATTTATTTATTTTTAACTCTCACTCTGTGCACCTGTTTGTCCTGTGCATGCCTGTTCCCTTTTTATTTCATTTACTGTATGTTAACCTTTAATCCATTTTTGTCAATGTTTTCATAATCCTCATTCACCAAAGTATACAATGATTTATTTACCCAAATTATGTATGTATTTTGTTTTTGCTAAAGATTTACTTCGACAGCAGTAGATTTAAATCCATTTCCAACTATACTTTCCCCAGGCCCAGAGCTTCTTGCTCTTTCTGTGAGTGAGATGTACAAGCTGGCACTGATCCAGTCTGAAATCCTCTCGGCCATAAGGACATCCATTGTCTCGAAGAAGCGGCACAGGCCATTGGGGCTTTCTCCTCACACCTTGTTTCGGTAATAATGAGTGATTGAAAAAAAACAAAAACTTTGATATTGATGTTCTCCATATGCATTTCATTGAATTGCATTTTCATGTCTAGGGATATACTGGAATTGCAACTATTTCAGCCCTGAGAAGTAAATTGGGCTGTCCCCATTTGGTGTGCTCAAATCCAATCAGGTGCACGAAAATAATCTTTCAAGGTCTGTACACCTTTGGTTATGAGCAAAACGTTGGAGACTCTTACTACCACTGTTTCGTGGGATTCTAAATCGGAACCTGAACTTTGGTTCTTTCTTTATCAAAAGACGTATTGCGACATGTGGCCCACTTTTTCTCCTCAAGGACTCATTCAAGATTGATTCATTCCTTATACATTCTCAGGGTTTTTGAGCATGGTATATATTGATGTCCTTGTCCTCAACATGATCTCCATGGTCCCATAGGTCGAGGCATGGCCCTTTCATCCAGCTTGCCTTGATTCCTGGCAATGGAGGGGATGAAAATTCTTCCCTGTTGCTGATGACATCGTGGCAGATGACGCTTCTGATTGGGCCAGCCCTCAACCACAGCCTCTGGAGCATCTCCCTTGGCCCTGTGTACAGGTTCATCACTCCTGATCGCCATATATATATATATATATTTTTTTTACCAGTGAACAAGACTCATGTCAGAGTTGCATCATCTTCTTAACAGACATTAAAAAACTATCACGAAACTAATGTTCTGTACCAGTGTGAAATTACATTGATGACTGGCCACATAATCTGTATGCTGTAGTTTAGTGTCAAGTCAGATGTGAGTACATTAAGGTCAAAGGTTATTGTGAACATAATGTGGTTGGTTTGTAAGGCACACTTGACTTCTCGTGGAAAAATCGACATTGAGGTCGTTTTCACATTGCTTCAGAAAATATTTTGAAATCGACGTATGAAGAGCACTGTGCATGCGTGGGGGACTTTTTGGTGATTCAAAAAGCATACGTGAGCCTTGTTCTGTGTTGCCATTATGCCAATGGTACCAAATTCGACGATGGCAGAACAATCGGACAAGACATTCCAAATGTTGTGATGACAAACCCCGAGCGCTCAAACTTCAATTGTCCATTTTGGAAACATTATTTTCGGACTAAAAAAGGAAAATCTGTCCTTTCTCTGACAATTGCAATGACGATAAATCGTTAAACATCGTCATGCACACCTTTATCTTGCCCCCAGTGCATCATGCATCATTTGATCATATCAAGTGAAACACTGGAGGGCGTGGGGCCTGAAGGCATAAATAGATTCTCGTGACAAATTTTCAAAATAATACCTATTGCTGCCTCACACGATAATTAGATCACAACGCAACGAAGTGTCACACGTGACTAATGTCAGCTTGATGACGTTAACCACTTTGTGTCTGGTTAACCTGCTGGACCCTGGTCTTTGAGCGGGTGTGTATCAAGCTCCACTTCAGCCCACTCGTTACTGGGCCAGAGGTGGCATAAATGTGACAATAATGCTGGCCTGCCTTACGCCTTTGAATTGGTGGTGTAAACGAGCCGAGGGCTTGAGGTCTTTTCAACTTGCAGTGCAGTACAACTCCTCACCCTAGTCGAAAGCTGCATGCAATAGTTCAACAAAAACAGTTCATCCCTCGTCGAATGCGTTGTTCCGCTAACCCTACTAATTCTGTCAGTAATGCATGTAACTTGGACTACAAAACCAGGTTCAATTAAAAAAAAAATTACGTGTGGTTGGGATGGGGTGAGTGTACCAGGAGAACCTCTTCCTCTTCTTCTTGTTTCGAGCAAGTCCATCAGGTTAATTGTTTGGTACCCCATACTCTGTAGTACCTCCGTACCCATGCTGTCTATCTATTAAGGCCTGGGTCCCAGCACTACAAGTGTCCTCAGCGACCGCAGGGCCTGTCGGCACAAGTGCAGCTGGTACAGTGGGCTGGTGCACAGATGGTGTGATCATACCACTGGCGTCGATGGTAGCAGCGGGAGTGTGCCGTAGCACCAGGTGGAATGGCCGGCTTCATCCGTAACCTAACCTAATCTAGTACTTTCAACTGCAAGAGCCATTTCAGGGAGGAATGGTCTGTTCTTACTTCAAATCACTTTCCGTATCAATAGGAGTGGAAATAGGTCATGTTAACCAGCAGAGCTAATCGCTCCTTGCGTATCTTGCAGTAATTTATCTCGGGCTCATGGCCCGGCTGTAACATACGATCACTCTTTCCATGCCCCCCTGCGCTTTCGACAAGACTGCTCCCAATCACTCCTGGCTTGCATCAGTGTCCAGGGTAAAATTGCCGTCATCAGTGGGGTATACAAATATGGGTGCAGATGTCAAGCACCCCTTCAATTCTACGAATGCCTCATTGCACTCTTTTGTCCAATTAAACTTCGTCCCTTTGTAGGCAAGGGATGGGAGTCTTTGAATGTCACGTAAGCCAATGTAGGGTCAAGGCAATTTCTGCAGACTTTGCCATAAAGCGCTGGTAGTAAAAGCAGATCCCCCAAAAACCCCACACCTCTTTTGTGTTTCAAGGTATTTCAAGTCCCTCCCCCATCTCATGGGCCAAATGGAATGTCCTGCTACCGGCCCACCGGGTCCCACATTTGGAGCCTCCTGCCATGGTCCCATGCCTGTCCGCCGCCCATTATGAATAGCACGGACCATCTCGTCCGTGGATGGTTCACGGTCTGTTTCTACCCTTTCCCCGGACTCTTTTGACGCTGTTTACCCCACGTGTCTCACCGATATCGGAAGGCGTTCAACCCCTCCCCCTCCCCCCCTCTGTTGGGCACCTCACCTTCTCCCAGCAGGCCATGGTGTCACCTGCCTCATGCACGGTGGCCTGTCGTTATACCGACAGCTTAAACCTCAGCTCCAGGTCCGACACGGCCTGACAAAGACACCCAGGGCTACACTCTTCTGGGCTGGGGCGGCCATGTTGGCATGCACAATCCTAACAGCGTGGCGAATGTCATGTGCCAATTCTGCCACCGACTCATCAGGTCTCTTCCTTCTCGTAGCGAGCTGAGCTTTAACAAGCTCGCTCTGCTCCTCTGTGCCAAATCGACTTTTTCGGGCCGAAATGAGTTCTGCCAGTGAGGCTGGACCCATCTGGAATGATGGTTAAGACCTCTTCCACTGCCCCATGCAAAGCCACCACCAAGCGCATTCCTTCTTCGTCTGGACTCCAGCTGTTCCCTCGCGCTACGCAATAAAATTGCCCCTAAACACCCCCCAAGTTGCTCTTACCATCACTAGAGGTACCGCACAAGATCCCGAACGCTGGTCCCAAACCTCCCAGACTCTCTGCTCTCCCAATCAATGGAGGCTCACACCCGTTGGTCCTGCGAGCTATCTCTGCGTCTCTGTTGGTGTCTGATACCACTCCTCCTGCGCGATCATGGATGTGGCATTCCCCAATCCCCATACACTTCTTCACTCCATTTCACACTCGCTCTGCTGAGGGAGATTGGGGCCCTCATTTGGTTGCAGTGTTGTACTTCCTTCACATGCTTTGAGGGCTTTAAGCCTTCCATCCTGCCCCTGTAAAGCCAACATTGCATCATTCCTCCCAGCCTCTGCACATTCTGTAACCACCTCATTTATTTTCTCTCCCATCTCTTTTATTTTATTTACCTCCTCTTTGGTTTTTCCACCTCTTTCTTTGTTTTCTCTCTGGAGAATCGTATATGTGCCCTGGGGTTGTGCACAAATGGGAGGATCCTTATGTAACTTGAGGCCTCAAGGATTCCACAGATCAGGGAGAAAGCAGCCCAACATGAAGATACTTGATTCAGGCCCATCTGGATCCGCAAGTCCAAAAAAGCTTGTGTACCCAGAGGCAGGCAGGGACCCATGGTCCCACACGTCAAAGGCGTGGTTGGGGGGGGCTAGGTGTGATTCACTGTTTGGAGATGAGAGGATAGTGTGATGATGGGAGAGTGTTGGCTCTGTCTTCCCATCTGATTAGCCGTTTGTCTGCTTCCCTTCTCTGGTCTTCAATTTCAGACTCGACTGACTCGAGTCAACTGACTGCCAGCCCTTTTATTAGCGCAGCTTACGCCCCATGAGGTCAAGTAGCTCTGCCTCTTCTGCGCTCATTGGCCGTTCAGGCATTGCTCAAGCTGAAGCTCCACCACAAAAACTCTCGGTCCATCTCAAGTTTGACACCTGGCATGAGCACGCCTGAACTTGCATCCCGCTTGGCGCGTAAGGCCGACGTATTCAAAGAGGGCATAAAAGACAGATTCACGGGGGGATTAAACAACACGACACACACAAATAATGAGTTCTGTAACAACTCTTTCATTCGTCTTTTTCCTGCCTTTGAAAACAAACTCCCACACTCTCTTCAATCTCATTCTTCTCTCCAGGTCTTCAAGACAGCAGTTCATCGCCATCTCAGATAGTCTCCAATCCAAAACCATGATCTTTTCTACCCCCGCTAATCCACCCCAAACCCACCTCCTTCAAATTCCTTGCTTTCCTTCCTGAATGTCCCTGTCATGTAAGGACCTGAAAGTCCCTGTAGTGTCCATCTTGTTTGCCGCGTGTACCCCGCCCCATCCCTCTCCTTTCCACAGATCTCCCCACTGTTTTGTGCTTCCCTCTCTCACACCTCTTCCCCTCTTGTCTCCTGCTCCCCTTGTTGTAATGTTCTGTGTGGTAGCTCTCAGACGAGCCTCGACATTGTATAAAACAAACAAACAAACAAGCAGTCATAGACTGGTACTTACGAAATCGTCAACTTGACCTCTGACCTTGTCTAATAAAAGCTGTCTCTAGAGAAGGTAGCGACGCAAACCAGAAGTTTCTACGATGATTCTGTACCAAACCATCAAAAATCGAATGTTTGACCTCACCGTGACCTTGACCGTTGACCGATTTTGACCAAAATCTAATCAGCACTAGCCATCACCCTCCTGAATCACGTGGTGTAATTTGACATTGGTAGCTTCTTCCGTTCTCGAGTTATCTGTACCAAACCATCAAAAATCGAATGTTTGACCTCACTGTGACCTTGACCTTTGACCGATTTTGACCAAAATCTAATCAGCACGAGCCATCACCCTCCTGAATCACGTGGTGTAATTGGACATTTGTAGCTTCTGCCGTTCTCGAGTTATCGTGCCTACAAACACACAAACACACAACCAGAGTCCGGAAGTGATCAATATACTTACGAAATCTTTAGATTTCTTTAGATTTCGTAAGTAACAAACAAAAAAAGAGGTTCAGGGAAAAGTTGTTTTAGACAAAAACATTTGCAAGGGGAGACGATGTGCTTTCTGGACGATTATATCGACACACATTCCTATTACGGTACATTCTACTTCACACTTGGACTAAAACATGAACGAGGGAAATAACTGTTTTAATCTATGCATAATTTGCCCAAACAATGCATTTACACAACTATATATATGTATATATATATATATATATATATATATATATATATATGACACGACACACAAATAATGAGGTTTGTAACAATTTTAGTGCTAAAAAGCTGAAAATTATTTTTTTGATGAACTTGTCACAACTTTTTTTTATTTTTTTTAACCATAAAAATATTTATTTTGGCAAAAGAGAGTTAATATTGCACACCCATATTCTTCCGCAGTTGTCCAGCCTTTGGTCGGTCCAGCAATGACTCTTTTTCTGACATCATGGTGCAAACATTGAATGGCTCTGGATTTTCAAAGGTGCATTTAATTATCGATTAATAATATGAAGTGTTCAGTTGTTGAATGCCCTATCAAAAGAGCTATCCCGGATGGCACAAATTGTCGCGTTTCCTTGCTTTTCTAGGTTTCGTTGCTGGATGGGGAAAATGGCCAGGAGGTGTGGACAGCAAGGACGTGTGGGGGTGAGGTTCCTCCACCGTCGGTCCTGCCATTCAGGAATGACCTTTTTGCATTTGTTTTCTGGAGCCTTGGAAACCCATTAGAAAGTCAATCAACTGTAAGTTGCTCCTCGATTGTTTCCGCTTGTATTTAGGAGGCATTTGATCCATAAATGTTATGAGATAACTTTGCTCGATGTGAACGCACAAGGAAATCTGGAGCAAAATAGGTGGGAAGTGTTTTTACTCAATTTTTTAACACTGTGTTTAAGTTTATAAACTACAATGTAAGTGATTTATATTTTTATACCTCCAGAGCCAAAGGCTGGAGACAAGTTTTCGGACTGTCTGTCTGTCTGTCCGTCTGTCTGTCTGTCCGTCTGTCCATCCACCTATTATCGTTTTTTTATTTTTTATTACCACAAACTACAGAAGGGGTTTCAACCAAACTTTACACACATGTAGACAGACAAAATTATTACATTTTGGGTTCAAAGGATCAAAGAGAAAGGTCAAAGGGCATGCACATGACTGTGCCCTTTATTGAAAATCATTTTGTTACTACAGTAATTTGTGAACCACTGAATGGATTTCAACCAAACTTTGCTTAAGTATGGAATGTTATCCAAACATGACCCGATTCATTTTTAGGTTCAACAAGTGAAAGGTCATGTGCCCTTTGAAAATTATTTGCCAGGCCATAACTTCAAAGCATTTGATGTTGTCTCTCGTATACTTATCTCTATTCTTTCTCTCTCTCTCTCTCTCTCTCTCTCTCTCTCTCTCTCTCTCTCTCTCTCTCTCTCTCTCTCTCTCTCTCTCTCTCTCTCTCTCTCATATGACCTTAACTTTTTCATGTAACTGAGTTAACATACAACATGGGTGGGGACATATCCATCGACACATTCACATCAAATTATATTTTCTAGTTCCATGATGAAATATTCCGTCATGAATCGTTACATTTTTGCATTCCATCCTATGAACTTGCCCTGCAGTGTCTGCAAGACTCATCTGACCTGTATGTTTTGATGCTACTTGTTTATGCATCCCTATATTCAAGTGCTATCTGTCATGCACCATAAAATTACCATGTCTGTGCAGAACTGCAGCAGGACCGGATCTCCATACAGCTTGTGGATGCTTCGGGCAGATCTACCTCACACCCTGTTTGCTCTTGCCAACAGTTCCAGCAGGCCTATTATAAGCAATGGTGAATATAGTCTCAGCTTACCCCTCATGTCTAACACAAGGGGTGGATGCCTGATGGTCACCAATTGAATGCCTGACTGGCTTGAAACTATGATCCCAATACAAAATATATTTGCTTTCTTGATTGCCTGGCAGTGGAAGAGCTTCACCAACATAGCATGAACAAAACGCTATAAGAGCTTTTTGATCAAATTGAAAAATGAGAAGGGCACTTGGTAGAGTGCATACCTCCGCCACGTAATGCCTGATCTACAAGAACATATCGGGCCCAATACATTTTTGAAATATCATGTATGTCGTTTTTGGCCCTATCTCTCAATGGTGAAGAATCACTTTGAAAATTAAATAATTCTCATATCCAGATCCTGTCTTCAACCAATTTCACAGTTCGTCCTTGTCACACTGGGCCCCCAACGCGGCCCTCCAAATTTCATCTGGATCCGTCCACAACTTTTTGAGATATCCGGCACAGACAGACAGAGAGGGGTGAAAACATAACCTCCTTCACCTTCAGTGGCTGAGGTAATAACACAAAGTAATAGGAAATGCATGGTGACAACAGTGTGGAGGGAAAGGGGAGGGGGGAAATATTATTTTGCTTTTGGCCTTCACGTGTTCATTACTTGATGTTGCATCACCAAGCTTTTCGCCGAGTTCCAAACGGGAAGCACGATTTGTTGGTTTTATGAACAAAAAACTCGTCTCGTCAATTTTAAGAAAACTGCCACAAAAATAAAGCAAGGTTAAAAGGTATTTATATTTGATGATTAATTGATGTTCTTGAGTTCTGTTGACCAAATGTTCAATTATCCCCCCAACCACCCCGGTTATTGTTTCTTCCAACGAAAATAATAATAATAATAAACTGAACACCAAGGTTCATTGTATTTTGATGAACTGTTGAAAATAAAAATGAGGATTATTTAAATGTCAATAGAAAAGTATTTTTATCCACTATTAAATATGATTAGAAGTATAATCCTTATCTATAATTTCATGATGAGTGATTGTACGACTTCATTCCCACATGAGCTATAACTTCATTCTTCACAAGAATATGATGTGGCACTATTATCAATTGAAACTTGAACACTCCTTTTAATACCACAGAGAAAAACAACAAGTTTAGTGATGATCCTGGATCAAGTGGATGCAAAACGACAACAATCCCACCTGGACTGTGTAAAATTTCACAGATATATACCAAAATCACCTGACTAATGAAAGAGCAAGATTATGACCCTGATCATATTATTATATAGATATTCAAAAACATACTTCAAAATTAACTGTTGAGCTTAAAAATAATTACAAAGTTGATTTCACAATTAACAATCCATGTGGAGAGGTATTCGGTTTCACGTCAATAAATATTGAAAGCACCGGAGTCTTTTACAGTGATTATGTTATTCAAATAGCTAGAGGTATAACTTCAACATGAATCAACTGCGATCTAATTGATGGAGTTTGTAAGGATGGTGTAAGAACAAATACAATATTTTCATGCAGCTAATATGACCACAATCAAGTACTAGAGGGGGAGCACTCGGTAGAGTGCAAAACCTCCGCCGCCAATACTGCTGGGTCACTTAAGTGAACTGATATCCTATTCATTGTAGGTCAAAACGGATCAGACTCTACTGAACCACGATTGAATAAACTAAACTGATCGACGCGCATGTAGAAATGCAAAAAAAATAAAATCGAAATTTTTTTGAAAAAAGTTGCAAAATTTTTTTTTTTCCTCAACAAATTTTTTTTTGGGTTGGAAATCACTTAAAACATGTAGAAATGCAAAAACAAAAATTCAAATATTTTTTCAAAATGGCGGCCATATTGGACTTTGGACCAAGTCCAAAATCTAATGGCATGATCCTGGACCATACCTAACCCCCCCACCAATTTTCGTCGAAATCTGTCGAGGAGTTTTTCCGTAATACTGTTCACAAACAAACAAACAAACAAACAAACAGAAAAGGGTGAAAACAGTAACCTCCGATCTTCGATGGCGGAGGTTAACAAGTTAAATATGCAACAAAAAAACCTCATGTATCTCCATGTCAATAAAAATAAAACTTAAAAGTTAATTGTAGAAACAGATGGTAAGAAAGCATGAGCTAAATATATCAATATCGACCTGAATCATACACACACACACACACACACACACACACACACACACACACACACACACACACACACACACACACACTGGATACTTTGAGACCTGGGAGGGATCCGTTCCACCTTCTGAAACCCGCATAAAGAAGAAAACACTTCAGTTTTGTCCGTGAATCATGACCCTTACGAAATGAAGGTGGATACTTTGAGCCCACCCTGGGAGGACTCCATTCCACATTCTGAAACCCCATATGTACAGACACATTGTCTTTTATTAGTGTCGATTTACCTTCAACGATTCCAGGACCGACACACCACCTCCAATTATTTATTTATTTACCATAAACGATTCCACGACCGACACACCACCTCCAATTATTTATTTATTTACCATAAACTATTCCACGACCGACACACCACGTCCAATTAATTATTTATTTACCGTAAACGATTCTACGACCAACACACCACCTCCAATTATTTACTGCAAACTATTCCAGGACCGACACTTGAGTCCGGACGATATCCGATCCTAAAAAGCAAAATAATATTTCGATGATATACTTTAATTAGTCCGTGAGAGTGGATCGTGGAAAATCGCCTCCTAATGCATGAAATCGCTCCAAGCTCCTAATTTGAAAACTATAGTACTTACAAAAGTGATGTACACAACGATTCGTAGCTATGATGAATAAGCATTCGATATGAGTGAGGAAAGTGGAAAAAAAAACTTTATCGTTAAGAAATCATTGCGGCCTGTTTCCAAGTCAAGACATGGTTGAGCAGGCCAGAAAACATGGCGGCTTCAGACCCCGGTGAGGTTACCCAGGAAACACCTTAAGACCCCAGACAGCGAGGTGGCCGAGGATCGCCTGATGAAGGATGTGTAATTAAATAAGGCCGTTGATTATCTTCAAAAGGGGTGTTTTAATTAACGCAAACATACAATTTTCACTCTTGCACTACCTTGGAGTTTTCTTCGTATGCATGCAAAGTTTCAGACTGCTCGTTTCATAGTTTTGGAGTTACGCACACACACACACACACACACACACACACACACACACACTGACTTTTTTAGTCTAGATTGGTGGTTATCTTTTTTGTTAATTTTAATTGTCTGTGTAATATGCAGAATTTAAGTTCTTGCATATCTGCTGCAACAATGCCAATGATTTTGTCCCCCTCCCACCCTCAACACCCCTTATATTTTTTTTGGCACAGTGTTATCCGAGTGGGGTAATGAGCCCACATTGGTGTCCATCTCGAGAGCAGGACGACACCTCTCTTCCGGCCTGCTTCTCCAGGCTTGGCTTCTGCAATTTGACTTGCCAAAAAAAGTTGCACTGACGGTCCCTTCTGACCTTCAGAGCTTAGAGTGACTTTGTTCTTGATTTGGAGCTCCTTGGTGGTGTTGCTGACATGAGATCACACGTTTTTGTTTTTTTTCAACAATTTCTAAATGAGCACCAACCGGCCGACAAGTACTGTATTCAAACTCGATGAATTCACACACAACGTTTTTACATAAGGGAGGCCACGTGCTTTGCTTTTTGAATCATTTGTGATTGTTTTGCCAACATTATGAATACAAATGTGATTCATTCATAGTTAAAATTGATGATTCATTTGGTCTGATAATTATTAATTTGAGCTGACTGATTGGTCAAGTGGTTAAAAACTTATTATATTGTGGGTTTGATTCCCATGGCTGCTCGCTTGCTCTCGCCAACCTGCACTTGGCAAATGTGGCAAGTACACCAAACATCCCTCGACATGAGTTAACGGAGGCCTTTATCCTGTAATGGACTGAATATAGGCTAAGGATGGGGGAGGTGTATAATTTGACGTGTCTTAAGTACCTTTTGTTTATTTATAACTGCCTGTAGAAAATGCAAGTGCATCTTTATGTATTAACTTCCGGTTCTGGGTTTGGAGCGACGGCAGGGTCTGTCAGGGCTCTCTGCTGACTTTCTCAAAGGTAAGTTTCCGGTCATTATTTGTCCCGTTTTGGCTGTTTGTTTTCTCACGTACATGTTACTGTGTTCCTAGTTCGGTTTTGTTTCAAAAATCGTGCTATTTTTTGAGTTTTCATCGACCTTGTCTTGCCGGGTTCCTTGAGGCCTACCCATCCTTCCCGTATAGGTGTACGATCGTTTTTGTTTGTATTCTCTCCCAATTACCTTGATTTCCTATTTTCCCCACTTTTCCAACACCCCTGCCCCCTCTCCCATCCCTCCCATTTAAACACTCTGTTTCTTGTCTTAAATTCAAAACAAAACAAAAAAAAACTACCTTTCTCCTTACATACCCACGAGTCCTGATCCTTCTTCTTC
>CM068958.1:23353691-23372165 GCA_035128595.1 Eptatretus atami | reverse complement strand
GCCATACGCTGGCTAAAACGTCAAGGTGTGACAGCCCCTTAAGCGCCGTCAAATCTTCAACAGTATTTTCCCCCAAAATATGTATTCTCTCTCTTCTCTGAAACCACATACACACAATTTCGATGAAACTTCACCACAACCTTTATCACCCATGATGTACCAAAGTTTGTTCACTGCATAAAAAATAAAAATAAAAAACATCCACAGGTATTTACTTTCTCCATTATATATTGATGCAGTTCTCAGAACCGCACATGTGCACAACAGGATGTCTGCGGGTCCCAAGACAGTTTCCATTAATATACATGTAGATAGTCCCTTCCTTTGGTCTAGCGGTGAACAACAGAGGCCGTGCGTTCAGGAATCTCACAGCTAAGGTTTGCTTACATGCATTTCTTCTTTCATTTCATTTAACGTCATTTCTACTGCTTCTTTCTATTATTCTGAGTAAATCTGAAAGCCCGAGTTGTGCCCTCGCTGAGGATTGTTGATTATTATTTTCGGGTTAGTGTGTGCTCGTGTCTGCTTTTATAAATTTGCGATGATTATTAGCTGCACCACACCACCTCTGCGCCCTATTCTATGCACACCACACCCCAATAAATCTTGATCGTACCACATACCTTTCCTCGCCCATTGTAAATAAATGATTATTAGAAATGTTCCCTGCTCGTTTTTGTCTTTTCTTACATTGATCCAGCATTGTCCGAATCTTAGCTTAGCCGGGACTTTATTCCCAACAATCCGTTCCTTTAGCCGGTACGTCCTTGGCAGTGTCGCTCGGCTGCATCCGATCCGGTAAAGTGATCCGGTCTGGAAGAGTGATCCGGTTTGGACAAGGCGTACCGAGGGCGTGTTCCCCGGTAATTAAATCACATGGTTATTTTTAGGTAACCGGATTAACTAGACGGAGGACCCTCAGTCACGTGGTTGAGTTATTGGCATCCACGGTCAGTTAAGCGACCTGCCGCGTCACGGAATTATCCGTGTGCGACGGCCTACAATTCTGGGGAGTCTGGTGGGAGCCGAGATAGCTTCCCCCACCAAGTGGTCTTGGTGCGACCTGACCCCCGGCCCGCAACAATATTTTGCGGGTCATCCATGCCTACCAGTGGTTTCCTGATTATCTTATCCAGCCACTACCAGGTGAGTGCCCAGGGGTATTGCCCCTATGTTTATTTATAAAGATGATAATGAACGAGATGAATTCCTGTGTTTAACCAATCTCTTTTTGGCTTTTGCCATGGTCTGGAGAACTGAAAAATGATTCCTGCCTCGACAATCAGCTTCAACAGACGTAGTAGGTTCTCATATGTAAACTAAGCGACTTTTTAAGAGAAGGCCAGAAGAAGGAGGTTCTTCTTTTTAAGAAGAAGGTTTTAAGAAGGTTCTTCTTCACTGCTATCCTGATAGTTTGAAAGTGGAGCAATAAATATGTAACTTTATTGATTTTAAGTCAAACATTTACCCATTTGTACAGCAACTATCATAACCTCCAGCTAATTTATTACCTCCACCATTGAAGCGGGACACGGTTTCACCCATCCGTGAGCATATCTCAAAAAAGTTGACAGACGAAACATGGACAGGTTCGGTGTGTGAATCGATTCAATTTTGGTAAAGATCTAGACGTGAGAGTTTCTATAATTTTTGTGATTCAACAATCGAGAGAGGGGCCAAAAATGATACATTTCAAAACAGTTGTGGATGAATGATGAGGTAGACAAACACATTCGATTTTGGTTTAGATCTGAATCCATATCTGGCCCATCAATGCAATCCAAAAATGTGAACTGGTCAGTCTGGTGGGGGTATGGGCTCCAAGTGGCATTCTGGTCAAGATAAAACTAATAAGAGGTATCGAAAACTTCTTGCCTCTGTTTATGAAATATATCACTGAAGGCTCGAGCTTCCAAATTTGCTTTCTTCACAGCCACTTGAGCGATCGACCCAAAACTCGTCGAAACGAGCACCTACCGACGGAGAAGTTACAAAACTGGATGGAAAAAAAAAATTCACCTAATAAAGGGAAGAAGAAAAAACAAAATTAAAATTTGTGCAGGCATAGATTACAGGGAGTTTCCCCATAATGGGAATAAGGCCCAAGTCACATTTGCCACGGCAGCCGTGGGGTCTCCAAAATCTACGGCCACTAGCAATTATAGGGCGGCCGCAGTATTTCCAGTCACACAATGTAGCAGTCACATATGTTTTTATTTTTCGGGGAGCCGCACGGCCTATTTAGAAATTGTGGAGACCGAAAACGTGGGGTTGCCGTACGGTCTTTCATTTGATGTCGCACGGTGACCTTAAGGGAGCCCTGCAGCGGCCATAGAATTTTCAAGGCAGACGCAAGGTGCCCGCAGGGGGGCCCTAAGGCGAACGTGCAGCCAGACGGACGGTAACGAGTGGGTTTTTTTTATACCAGTTGTTTTGGCTTGTCGAATTGCTACGGCGAACGTAGAAATGAAAAAAAGTTATAACTCCACGGCGACCCCTACGGCCTGTAAAAGATAGCCAAATGGTGTAGGGCCACCCTGAGGCCACCGCAGAAACTCTGCGACCGCCGCATGTCTGTCAATTCAGAGGGCGTATGGCCGCCGTAGAGCAAATGTGACTTAGGCCTAAGTGGCCTTGACCTCAGCAATGCCAAAAAGTACACCTCCCCTCAAGAAACCAAAAAAAAGTAAACAAATAAAATAAAACCTTCATTGCACCACAAAATCAAGAAAGCAATGTTGTTTTTGCATTCCACAATTCAACATTTTAATGGCAAAGGATGTACACACAGCTTAGCATCAAGGAAGGTAACTTGGAATACAAAAAAAAAATTAATAAAAAAAAAATACAGAAGATAATAGATGCCTGCTCAACACAAACTGTGCAAAACAAATTTCAAGAGCAAAACAGAGCAATCAACAGAAAACTAGAAGCATTTGCGATGCACGATGGAAGGCCCAGATTCGTCGTACTCCTGTTTGCTGATCCACATTTGCTGGAAAGTGGACAGGGATGCCAGGATGGAACCTCCGATCCACACGGAATACTTTCGCTCAGGAGGAGCAATGATCTGGAAGGAAATTAAAGGATCAGAACCCAAAGGAGAAAAAAAACCCCCCAAAAACCCAGCATGGGCCAGTCCAAAGGAAGAAAAGAAAAATAAGAGGCCAGCCTCACCTTGATCTTCATTGTGGGTGGTGCCAAGGCTACAATCTCCTTCTGCATACGGTCAGAAATACCCGGATACATGGTGGTACCTCCAGACAGCACGGTGTTCGCGTACAGGTCTTTACGGATGTCCACATCACACTTCATGATGGAGTTGTACGTCGTCTCATGAATTCCAGCACATTCCATACCTGAGGTAATCGTTTGAATTCAGTTTCCAAACATACATGGCCAACCAATTAAGGTGTTCAAATTCACCAATAAACTTACCCAGGAAAGCTGGCTGCATCATCGCCTCTGGGCAGCGGAAGCGCTCATTCCCGATGGTGATAACTTGTCCGTCAGGAAGCTCATAGCTCTTCTCAAGTGAGGAAGATGAGGCTGCTGTCTGCATCTCCTGCTCAAAGTCCAGTGCAACATAGCAAAGCTTTTCCTTGATGTCTCGCACAATTTCTCGCTCTGCTGTGGTGGTGAACGAATATCCACGCTCGGTTAAGATCTTCATAAGATAATCTGTGAGGTCTCGGCCAGCGAGGTCAAGCCGCAGGATGGCGTGGGGCAAAGCGTAGCCCTCGTAGATGGGCACGGTATGAGAGACTCCATCACCAGAGTCCATCACAATACCCGTGGTGCGGCCGGACGCGTACAGAGACAGCACGGCTTGGATGGCTACGTACATGGCAGGGGTGTTGAAGGTCTCAAACATGATCTGTAGAAAGGCAGCACACAGCATATTCACAAAATTAATCAAAACTATTTTCTATTTATTAAATTTCACTTCAAAATCCACCATTTCAAGAATTTAATTTCAGGCTAAAGAATAATCAAAGATGTATTTTATTTATATTATTATTATTATTATTACCCCACCCACCAACCTGTGTCATCTTCTCCCGGTTGGCTTTGGGGTTGAGGGGAGCCTCGGTGAGCAGCACGGGATGTTCTTCAGGTGCGACACGCAGCTCGTTGTAGAAGGTGTGGTGCCAGATCTTCTCCATGTCATCCCAGTTTGACACAATACCATGCTCGATGGGGTATTTCAGTGTAAGGATGCCACGCTTGCTTTGGGCCTCGTCACCCACATAGCTGTCCTTCTGTCCCATTCCCACCATCACTCCCTGGAATTGGAGACCTTAAGTTAAATGCTTAAAAGCAGTTTCATCACTCACCCTCCCCTTTACACAACTCTGATTCTCCGCACCTGGTGCCTTGGCCGCCCAACGATGGATGGGAAAACTGCCCGTGGAGCATCATCTCCAGCAAAACCTGCCTTGCACATCCCAGAGCCATTATCCACCACCAGTGCTGCAATGTCTTCATCCATAATAGACGTTACTTCAAAATAAATCTGCAATATAAAGCACAATACACAAATCGAGATGTACAATACTCGACAGCCTTGGTGCCACCAAAGCAATTTCTTGGAAAAATGTTGATGCTGGTTTGTCATTGTCTTCCCAACAGTCAGGGCAGGAATTTGGAGCTTGTCTAGGGTGCTAGCTCACCTAGTTTTCATGGTCACCATGGGATCTTTAACAGCCACCAACTATTGCTGGCAGACAGTACACCCATCTGATAGATAGAACACATGTGTGGATAACCATCCCCAAGACACAAGGACATGATTACAATCTGGGTCACATCTCAAACCTAGACTACCAGAGTACATATATATCTCTATACTAATCTCACTAGCCCATTATCAAGCCTGGTGTGGGCTTAACGGTTAAGGTGGCCGACTTGAGATCTTGCATTTGAGCTCATGGCAGGCCATGAAACATCACAAGGTGGGTCGACCCAGTGTGTAGCACAGTAGCACAGCCACACTTCCAGCAATCAGCAGTCACAGGCTGCATATGAAATGACAAGCCCATTGGCACACATACCTCAATTGGAGAATTTTAAAGAAAAACAAAACAAAAAAAACCTCAGTCGAGTGCATACCTTCGCAGGGCTGACCGGTTTATGTTTTATATCCCAATGGGCTGGATTCTGATCTTAAACTTTAATTGGCTTGTTCTTGTAACCGACCCAACTCATCCACCAGGCTTCGTCATAACTCATCTCCAGACGAGATATCACACATGTTTTTGACCCCAACCTCAATGGTGAAGAACTTAAATTTATCGTATTCAAGACAGTCACCAAAATTTAATCAAGTCGTCCTTGTCATACACCCAATATCATCAACTATCCACATTAGTTTTATTTGTGAATTAAAAAAAAATTATATATATATATTTTTTAAAGATATCCATACAAAAATATCTAAAACAAGTACATTCAAAGTACACCACCCCCATGCCTAATGAACAAAACAAATCCTCAAGCATGCGACATTGCTGGGGCACCTTGAGCGCCCGGCGATGCCAACTTGGAGCACAATAATTTAAAACGAACAGTCATAAAATTATCAATTTCTTAACTGGTGAATAGCATACAAAAAAAACTGTTTCATCCAAATCGAACTTTTTGAAAAATCAAGTATTAAAAGAAATAAATAAATCGATCAAAAATACCCTTCATGGCCAAATCGCTTGTTCACTTTTGTCCCAAAATTTCAGTTTCCTAGTTCAAGGGATGGCCGAGATATCGCTTGGACAAAGACAAGAAGAACACACAAAAAAAAAACAACCGAACGGAGTAAAAACCGAGTACAGGTACTTCCTTCAACACCTGGCGATGACGTCATGCATCGCATGGACATGGACTTGGGATCGAAGGAGAGGTGTGCAACACATCTCAACACAATTTACATACAAATCGATTCCAACAGATGAGGACACGTAACACGAACAAGTCAATGTGCGCAGGTGAACCTTCGGAACTTCACCAGAAACACGATTCGGAGTCACCAACCAAATTATTCCCACCTGGCTACTACACCTACCACGGAGCAATCACCTTTCACAGCAAATGTCGAATTCCTTCCCTCCTTGGGATTTTATATTAACAACCTTCACGCCCCCAACAGCTGAGGCCCGATGTGACCGTAAATGGTAAAAAGCAGGAGAGCTCGACGCTGATTGGGTGAAAGCTCACCTGCCATGAAGTTTGGCGCACCTTGGCTGATTTGCAGGTGTGTGCTTGTCCCCACAAAGTTGAAGTATGCGCGTCTGTCTGCTGCCCTCTTAATTTTATTATTTATTTTGGGCGTGGATTTAACATATCACTGACATGGTACAGTTACTCAGTTAGATCATATATATGTATAATATAGTATCCATGGTGACAGGATAGCTTTACTCACTGTTCGTTTGTGTGTTTCTGTAGCGTCAATCTGTGGGGGTGTAAAAGTGTCAGAAAACCCTGTTACTGGTGTTTCGTAGACGAGGTGCTGCATCAATGGGTCTATCATCAAAAGGACCCCCCCTTTTCCCTTGGGCATGCGTTTGCAGACGTCAACGAACCCACGGTGGCTTTTTGAAAGGAGTAGGCTAATGCGCGCCGGTGCTTGTCCCAATTCTGTAGCCAGCGGACACTTGCATCAGTGGCATCAGTGGCATCAGTGGCATCACCCCGTCCCCGGAGACAATGCGACCGGCAGTCAGGTGTTGTGTAGGTGCACAAATGAATGTCGTGCAGGTGGGGAGAAGGTTGTACCTGCGACACGTTATCTTGATAATGGGATCC
This sequence comes from Eptatretus atami, assembly GCA_035128595.1. NCBI lineage: Eukaryota > Metazoa > Chordata > Myxini > Myxiniformes > Myxinidae > Eptatretus > Eptatretus atami. The sequence goes on along the minus strand of CM068958.1, from coordinate 23,365,364 downwards.
TTGGTATGTTTCACACGGAAAGGTAAAATATGTCGTCGAATCGCTGCATCACTTGGACCATCGTTGAGCTTTTTTTTTTAACAATGGCTCAGTCACTTCATTGGGCAATAATTGCTTTTTGGCGGGATAGAGAGGAGAGAGACAGAGACAGAGACAGAGACAGAGACACAGACAGACAGACAGACAGACAGACAGAGAGACATATTTTAATGACATATATCCCTCAAAAATAATTCATATTTCGGAATAAACAATGATCGACAAACAAATAATATTTTCATTTTAAAGTCCAAAATCATCATATATCTTTCAGTGTCGTAAAAATCTATTTTCGATGCCCAAAATCCGTTCATCAATGTGCAGATCGATGCAGTTTGCACGGATTTCCACTTCTCATGAAGAGATGGTTCTTTACAAATAAATAAAATTAATAATTAGAACGACACTCGGTGGAGCGCATACCTCCGCCAGGCTGAACAGTTTCCGTTTTGTATCCCACTAATCGGTCGGATCTGGATCCGGACCAGAACCAACATCGAATTGTCTTGTTCTTATCACCAAACCAACTCATCCACCTACAGTTTTGTCATAACTCGTCCACAACGTTTTGAAATATCGTGCAATCCATGATATCGTTTTTGGCCCACCTCTCAATGGTGAAGAATCACTTCAAAAATTATTCTATCGGGATCCATATCCGGATCTTCACCAAAATATAATCAATTCTTCCTTGTCACACAACAAACCTTTCCACCAACTGTCGTCAGAATCTGTCCATAACTTTTTTTGACATAGTATTGTCTATCATTTTTAGCCTAATTACTCAATGGTAAAGCATACACTTAAAAACAAGCTCAAATGAGCTAAGATCCTCGTCCTCTTAATGATGACGTCATAAAAACGAATATGACGTCATTGTGATGTATCAGGTTTGCGATAATATATCTGTGCTAATGGCCGACTGATTTCCGCAGACAAAATTCAAACAGCTGCCTAGTTTCAGAGATAATGGTATAGGCGATTTCCATTAGCGCGATATTATGACGTCAACTTTTTTTTCTAGGAAGAATTTCCAAAATCGGAGATGGTTACTGCCTGCGCGTGGGCTTTCTGCATATACATGGCAAGTTTCACGAAGATCCGATGAAAACTCTGGGTTGTGAACAAAAAAATGTCAAAAAAATAGGAATGACGTCATAAAAATTGATATGACTCATGTGATGTATCTATGTGCGGTAATCATCTCTGCTAATGCCCTGTTCGATTCCCGCAAACAGAATTAAAAAGCTTGCCTAGTTTCGGACATAATTTTTTAGGCGATTTCCATTAGCGGAGATATTTTGACTCATAACTTTTTTTCTAGGAGGAATTTTCATAATTGGAGATGGTCACTGTCTGCGCAGGGTATTTTTACATATGTACGCCAATTTTCAGGAAGTTTCAATGAAAAGTGTAGGCTGTGAAACAAAAAAGTCCACAAGAAGAAGATGAAGAACAACAACGTGAGTAAGACTTAGAGATTCTCCACGAGGATCTAATTATCATATTTGGATCTTCACTAAAAATATAATCAGTTATTCCTTGTCACATCCCAACCTCTCCACCAAATTTTGTCTGATTCCATCCACAACGTTTTGAGATATCCTGCTCAAAGACAAACAAACAAGATATCGTGCTTCACCCAATCCGTGCAAAATCCACAACCCTCCTACCCTCCCCCCCCCCCCCACCCCCCCCCCAAAAAAGTTGCCATGGATAAATTTTTCATTAAGATTAAAATTGGCGATCTTAATCAAAGCTCAGGTCAATGAGATGTAAATTGATTATTTTTCAAATGAAAGTTGATTTTAGAACGTTCACCTTGAGTTGACCTTGACCTTTTTGACCTCAAAAATATTTGGTCTCTCAATTTAGTGATGCACAATGCAATTGTTCTTTAATTTTCAGGTAATCGGATGAAACTTGCATGATTTTTTTTTTTTAGAAATTTCACCTTGAGTTGACCATTGACCTTTTCAATTCAAAATATTTGGTTTCCCAATTCATTGATGCACTATGCAATTGACAATTGTTCTTTAATTTTCAGGTTAATCGGATGAAATTTGATGATTTTTAGAAGTTTCACCTTGAGTTGACCTTTTTGATGATTTTAGAAGTTTGACTTTCAGTTGACTTTTGACCTTTTGACCTCAAAATCAGATGGCATTCCAATTTAGTGAGGCAATCTACAATTGCTGTTTAATTTTCAAGTCGATCGGATGAAAAACTGACTTTAGAAATTTGACTTCAAGATAACTTTTGACCTCAAAATTCAATAGGCTTCTCAAGTGCGGCTACCTCTACAACTTGGTGAAGTTTTGTGAAGATCCGTTTGAATTTGTGACCCGTAAGCGGTTGACAGACAAACAAACGGACAGTGTGTTTGTCAATGCACATTTGGTAAAATGTTAAATTTGACCCTCTTGACCCTTTTGACCTTGAAAATGACCTTCAAAGTCAAAATCAATTATATGGCATCCACCCACATCTTGTTTAGAATCCCATGCCCTATCCAATTAGCATGAATACCCTCCATTAACATGAAAATGGTGTGCTCACCTTTTCTCAAGAACTTTTTCAATGTTGGCAGGTCTGCTATCATGGGTACCCACTTTTACTCATTTTTAGTCTGCTTATTTTGCCCGATCGTTGAAATACTGCACCTACTCTTAAGATTTCCTGTTTGAGCTCGTATGTTTTAAAATTCCTTAAGGGAAGGGAGGAGACGCATTCCAAAGGTCGTTCAAGCTTGCTCTCCAGTTACTTTTGCGATTTGTTTTTACTGTTATTTCACAGCAAGCTTTCAAAACAAGTTGAGCATTGCGGTTGGCTTCGTTGGTACTTGTTGTGGACATTCTTACTTTTTATTTATTTATGTTTTTTACACAGGAAGACCTCATGGAAAGAGCAAAACGACAGGAGGCAAAGGATCAAGAAACAAAATTGGGAGAAGGTAAAAGAGTGGGACAACAAACGAATGTCCGGGTGTTTCGGAGGGAGGGCAGATATTGCTTCAGTTAGTGCACCATCCCTCAGAGATAGTGGTTTTGCTGGCTATCCCATTTTTCCCCTTTTCTGGTGTTCATTAAATATCACACGGAGTCTTTTGATGAAAAGTAGCCGAGTTATCGTCGGTACCTTGGCTAAAATCCAAACATAAAATTGGCTAAAATAAAACTCTCAAACCTTGTGAGAACCTGAAGACCCATTAATATCTCAAACATGCATTAAGACCTGAAAGACCCCTAAGACCCTCCAAGACCCCCTTTAAGACTCCAAACAACAACAAAGATATACAGAAATTCCTATCCTTACCTTGCATCAGAGGCACAGCTGGGATCTCAGAGATGATACAACCATTGATTGGTCTTCAATAATTCAGACAGGCATGTAGCAGACAATAATCGAATCAGGAGCTGGTTTAACACTTGAATATGCCTTTCAGCCCTGACAAATCTCTCTCTATCGCCCCCAAAGGACTGTTTGGTAAACAATCACATCTACTTCCTTGACAAACCTCTTGAACTTCAGTCCCTGAAACCTTTGGACCTCATCATCAGCCACAATCTATCTTGGTCATACCACATACTAAGGTTGTCTTCCATCGCCAGCCGCTTTCCAAGTCTCTCCTCGACAAATTCGAACTTCTAACAACTTACGTGGCCTTAATCTGCAGCTTGATTAAGTACTGCTCTGCCCTTTGGTCTGACACCCCTGCCCGACACCTTTGACTTCATGTTATGGATCTCTAATACATCATAATAAAAGAGTTGTCCAATTTTATTTGTTGTTGTTTTTGTTGTCTCAAACAAAACTTGTGATCAATTCCGAATATGCTAATAAATGCTGACCAAATTGAAGAAGATTGGTCAAAAAGGAAATGTATGGGGTGCATGATTGATTGGGGGGGGGGGTGAAACACCTACATCAGGATTGAAGGATAAAATAGATGAAGATGGACAAACAATGTTTGGACAAAAGGGGATGGACAAAAATGGTGACGATGAGGGGTAGGGGAGAATGCAAGGGGTGAACAAGCTGATATGGTGGTGAACATCAAGACAACCATCGTGTGTTGCTGAGGGATACCGCACATGCGCAGTGGAATGAAAACAGTCTCTGTTACTCATCAGACGGAAGTAATTTGCACACGCGGTTTCAATGTTTTTCTTGTGATAGCATTTTGCAAAAATCAAATATTTTCAAGTGAACGTCTAAAAAAAGTAAATAATGATCTCAGACAAATTTCTAATTCAGTGGATTGATATGAAAGTTCAGATCAGATTCAGGTTGTGTTACCCGATCAAGTTATTTAGACCATTGTATTAGTGTTTTATTATTACCAAGTCGTGATCATCTTATGGTGGCACTTCACTTCCGGGGCCGGGAGAGGAGCGGAGCTTGGAATGAAGACAAGACAAGGTCGTGGAAGGTGCTATTATTTCTTGTTTTTACAGTTTGATTAAGAATTCTTTTAATTGTGAAAACTTTCCAACTGTGAAAATGTGATGCAGGAAATTTGGGAGAAATTAGCCCAGGGGTTTGAAGTTGTCTCAGTAAGGAACAAACACAATTGCTAAAATAATATAGTCGCAGGGGTACCCATCATTGCTTGGTGGGAACCCGACATTTCCCGATGTTGTTCTATCCTTGTTGACATTTTGAAGAAATCGATGTCATTTTTCTATTTTTTTGTGGGTGCCAAAACACTTCCCTACACCCACTAATGAATGGGGTCGGGGTTCATTTAATATTACCTTTTCACATAGCTACAAAGGCTGAGTCAGGCATGATAGAGCGGTGAAAAAAACAAATCCCAAAAAACACTTTAAAATTTTTCAATTTTTTTTTTGTCCCAAACATTCCCAGGCACTCACTGATGAACCTTTGAAAGTTCGACGAAAATCCGTTCAGCCATTACTGAGAAAAATGGCGACACACACACACACACACACACACACATACACACTGTCAGGGGTACAGTATATGCACCTTGGGGTTTCCCTCCCTTTTGTGTACATATGTTGTTCGTGGTGCCGAATCCAGCTGGTTCTCTAATGATTGCAATCCAATGTTTGCGCTTCACGAATATGAACGATCGTACCGGTCGGCTACCACTTGAATGGATCTTTGTCAGTTGAGGTCTTTGACTTCCGAGTGACGTTACAGTGACCATATCAACAGGGTAACGTTTTTGAAACTTGTATTTCAAATAAACAGATACAAAGTCAAATGAGAAAGTTCACCATTACATACAATGTCCAACAACGATTCCCACGTTGGGTTGCTTCTGCCCAGTGTCCCTGTCCTGCCGGTTCAACTCACGCGTGTTCACTTCATCCTCCGAGGCTGTTGAATGATTGAGTATTGTCACGCTGTTCTCTCTCGTACGCTGGCCCGTCCAGGATGATTGAAGAGCTCAAAGGAATTCTTTCCTGATACACAATCTTAATGAGTTTTAATCAACCTGATTATCATCGGCTCCACGCGTTAACAACCGCTCTGGATATTAACACCTCATTCAGAGTTAAATCGAGCACGGGGACGATCGAAACACATGTTTCGTCACATGTCACCCGTCTCTCTACACCTGCCTCTCGGGGGTTTGTGTAGTATTACAGAAAGATCTCGTGCCTTCCCGTAACCGCAATTATCTTCCGTACTGGAAGTTTTGTCTGAGAACGCTCCAGCACTTTTATTAATCTTCCCAGGCAGTTTACAATAAAATACTTCCATCCACAGTCAAAATTAGCTCATTACATCAAGCAGTTGATGTTACAATTCACCGATCCATGCTACACGAAACTTATAACATGTAACCGTCAATTTTACTCGTTGTTTCCAGGCATTTACTAATGCTTATTCACAAATACCACAACATCTAGCTTTTAACTGACACACATACACACACACACACACACACACACACACACACACACACACACACACACACCTCTTATAGCATTGATTTATCTCCATACACTACTCACAAATTTCAAATCTGTGCTCACTCTAATTCATAAATGTGGACAAATATTTCCACAGCACTGAAAACACAAGATTAACTTTAAACTTCCCTTTATTTGAAGTCTACCATTTGCTCATTGACACAATGGAAACTTTCACCCTCCCAAATTAACCAAACGGTCTTCTCATTACTTCCATTACCGAAGGTGGATGGAGGTTATGTTTTCAGCCCTGTCTATCTGTTTGCTTGACTATCAACAGGATATCTGAAGAAGTTATGGACACATTTGGACTAAACTTGGTGGACCGGTTTGGTGTGACAAGGATGAATTGATTCAATTTTGGTGAAAATCCGAATGTAGCTCCAGATACGAGAATTTTTTCATTTTTTTAAGTGATTCTTCCTCATTGAGAGAATGGGGTCAAAAACGATATATAGCATGATGTTTCAAAAAGTTGTTGATGGGTTATGATGAAACTAAGAGTGGTGTTGGCTGAGCAATGAGGATTGCTCGCTTAAGATATTGAGGACCTGAGTTTGAGCCCCTGTCAGCTGGTTACTTAACATCAGATGGGGTTGACTCAGCCTGTCATTCTCCTGAGGTTGGTGAAATGAGTACTAGTGCATTGGTAATAGGAGCATTGCATTCGCGGCATAGCCACGCCCCCAGAAAATGATGCAACCGGCAGCCACAGGCTGCACCCGAAACCGCGGCTGTGGATAAAACCGATACTTGACATGTGGCAAGTACTCCACATGGGGAATAAATATGGGAATAAGCCTTCATTATGAAGTCATAATTTACCTCCGCAACCGAAGGCGACGGAGGTTATGTTTCCACCCCTCCATGTCTGTTTGTTTGTTACTTGCAAAATTAAAAATTTTTTAAAGAATATTGGTTCTAATTTTTTTTTAATACATTTTTGTATAGATATATACGTTTATATTGTTGCGGTTCTGGAAACCACCTGCCTCCAAGGCAATGGCATCCATCATACAGTGGTCCCCAGACAGTTATTTCATTAATATAGTGCAGTTAGACCTTTCCCTCATGTCTCATGGGTCAAACGGGACAAAGTGCGTTGTGTGGATCTCATAGTTAGGTCTGATTATATCTCTATCTTCATCCCTACTGTTTTCGTCTTATTCCTAAAATAAATCAAAGCAGGCATCGCACTCAGACGGCCGCCTGTAAAAACTACAGCCACACCCTACACTATAACAATGCATCTTCGCGGAGGCCAACAGTAGAAGCAAACAATAAACAACCTCCACCACGAGACGGCACGGGATGCGTGCAGCACAGCGATAACCTCCACCTACTGTTCAGGACACACATGGCGCGTTCTTTTCAACCCATTTCTGCAAATAATAATTATATCCAATCCTTTCCTTTAATCCATGACACAGATCAGGGCTGGCACCACGCACACCACCGCCTGTGAAGATCACCACTGTGAAAGATCACTGCATGCTCAATGGCGGACCAGCGCGCAGCCCCGTGATAATTTATCATTGCACAGAACGGGGCATGAATAGCACGCATCTTCATTCGGGTCTGCACGCTGATTACAATGGCATTTTATTGTCACATTCTATGGGACGCGCATGGCGCACATCTTTGTTCGGGTCTGCACGTTGGTTCATGACGGTGTCTTACCGTCAATTCTTCACTCACCACCACGGCCACCAATATCTCCCGCAGATGGCAGACATCTTCTCGCACCTCCCCCCTGACGCAGCTGGCACCAAGTAGAGGCATGTTGTACGGCCCGGATCGCCCGGGCCGCATGGCGTACGGACAAAGCAAGCACTTTGATCAGAGCCAACTGCAGCGTGCCGTGGGGGCCCGAGCGGGCATGTGGGACCAGCACGGCTCTTGGCCAGTCGCCGGAGCACGGCCCAGGAGTTCGGTGCAAGGCGATTCATATCGCGGGGTTCGGAGCGAGATGATTCCACAGCTTGGACATGTCTTGCCGGATATAAAGTAAAGCCGGTTCCGGCCATGACTGTCGGGTCAAGTGGTGGCTGGGGCCCAATGGGAACGCTCGATTCGGGTGACAACGCATCGCTTCGGGGCAGCGCCCCGCTCTGCACTGCAGGGTCTATAAAGGACGGATTGCGAAGCCGTCCAGAGTGGAGTCATGGTCATCCTCATCTTCATTGCCTGGCTTCGGATTGGTCTCTGCATGTGCTGCTTCATGCCGTCCTCTTCTTCACCCACTCTCTGCTGGCTCCACCCACCCACCTGAGCCTGTCTGCCACTCCGCCCACTCACTCTCGACTCCTCCTTCTCCACCCACTCTCTGCTGGCTCCACCTAAAGTCTCTCCCTCACGCCTGATGGTCACGCCCATTCTCTGGATCGGCGCAGACGCTGTGCTGCACCGTAGCCAAGCAGGAGACAATGTGCTAACTATCAAGGAGGGATCGTTCAGCGGGCATTCCCCTCAAAACTTACTGGGTGGCGCGGTCAGTCAATCGTGCAACGTATATGAGACCGTTAGCTTCATCTCCTCTTCTCTCTGAGCTTAACTCTTCTTCATTGGGTTGTGGTGTGTGTGTGTGTTGTGGTGTGTGTGTGTGTGGTGCTGTGTGTGTGTGTCATGGCGCCTGTCCTCGCTTAAGTCAAGATTGCAGAAGATATATCAGGATAAGTTTGCTCTGTGTCTGCTTTTGTAAGTTGCTTGTTTTATTGTCGCACCACACTTTTCTTTCTATCTTTACTTACACACAACAACAAACTATCAATTGTGCCACATATTTTTCCTCGCCTGCCTGGAACAAATAATTGTGTATAAATGTTCCCAGCTCGTTTTTGTCTTTTCTTTCATTGATCCAGCATGGGCCGTATCCTCGCTTAGCCTGGACTTTATGCCCAACGATCCGTTCCTTTTAGCCGGTACATCCTTGGCAGTGTCGCTCGGCTGCATCTGATCCGGTAAGGTGATCGTTCGGACAAGGTGAACGAGGACGTGTCCCCCGGTAATTAGGTCACGTGATTATTTTAGGTAACTGGTTAAACCTTAGACGGAGGACCCGAAGTCACGTGGTTGAGTTATTGGCGTTCACTGTGTTTTTTTTTTTTTTTTTGTTTATACCATGTCGAGGCTCGTATGAGAGCTAACACACAACGCACAGCAAGGGGCATGAGACAAGAGGGCGGGAGTGGAAGGGACAAAACAGTGGGGAACAGACACATTAGGTGATCTGTGGAAGGGAGAGGGATGGGATGGGACGGGGAACATGGGAAGAGAAGATGGACATTACAGGGACTTTCAGGAAGGAAAGCAGGGGAATTGAAGGAAGTGGGCTTGGGTGGATTATCGGGGTAGAAAAGATCGAGGATTTGGATGGGGGATGATAAGAGGTGGTGGTGAACAGCTGTTGAAAGCCTGGAGGGAAGAATGGAAGAATAGAGTGAGGGAGTTTATTCCAAAGGCGGAAAAAAGAGGAATGAAGGAGTGAAGGTGAGCAGTGTTCGTGATTTTGGTAGTTTTACCAGAAGGGGGTTGTTGGCGGACCTTGAGCGCCCTGTGCAAATGTGGTGGGACAAATGGCAGAGAGAGCAGGGGGGCAAGGCTGGAGAGGAGTCGTAGAAGACAGAAAGACCACCGACCAACCTGCGGTGAGGAGTGAGAGGCCCAAAGACTCAGCTTCATTGCGGGAGATGCCGATGATCCTAAATGCCCTGGTTTCGACAGCGTGAAGCCGAGAAAGGTGGGAGCAGAGCACCAGCCCAGAGGGAGAGCAGTACTCCATCAGGCTACGGACAAAAGCTTTGTAATGGTCAGGAGCTCAAGAGGGCCGAGAAGGACTTTGCACGACGGAGATTCCCAGTCGGCGACGGCTTTTGAGGCGAAGTTGGAAATGTGACTTTCCCAGAAAGGTCATGGCAGATAGTGAGACCCAGAAGCTTGAAAGAAAAGACTTCTTCCAGAGGATTGTTGAGAAAGTGGATGGGGGGTTTTCTAAACGGTCCTTTCGAAGAGACATAGTGAGAGTGTGAGATTTGTTGGATTGAAAGACATGTTCCATGTGTTGGACCAGTTTGTGATTTTATCCAGTCTGCAGTGACGAAGAAGCTGCTGCTTGCCGGTCTGAGGATGACAGATGGTACGCAGAGGGTGGAGTCATCGGCAAGAGATGTAGAGGATTTTCCAGAGAGTCGGAGAGATCATTGATAAAACCAGAAAAAGAACAGGGCCCAGAACGCTACCTTGAGGAACTCCAGCCTGCACAGGAAAGGGATGAAAGAACTCCATTTAGGGCCACACGTTGACTCGGACAGGAGAGGAAGTCTGCGAGCCATGAGTGGAGATGGCCTTGGATACCATGAGAAGAGAGTTTGGTGAGTAGGGCAGGGTGCCAGACTGTGTCAAAAGCACGTGATATGTCCAGGGATACGGCTCGGATTTCCTGTCTGGCATTGAGGACCTCCATCCATTGATGGAGAGCAAAAGCAGCATATCCAGGGTAGAGTGACCTGGTCTGAAACCAAATTGATGATCGGAAATCAAGCCATTGGAGAAGAGGAAGAGTTTCATGTCTGAAGCGATGATGGATTCCATAACCTTGCTGATGATTGGGAGAAGGCTGATTGGTCTGTAGTTACAGGGATCTGTTTTTGCACCTTTTTTATGCAGGGAGGGATGTTAGCAGATTTCCAAGCAGATGGCAGATGACCTTGAGCAAATGAGAGGGTGATAGAACAGAGAGAGGGTGAGCAAGGCAGAAGAGCAGGCTTTGAGGACACGTGGGCTGATGCCGTCTGGCCCGGTTGCAGAATCTGAGTCGAGGTTTGAAAGCAAGCTCTCCACCTTGTTAGAAGAAAAGCACACGGAGTCCAGGGACAGTTGGTGTGACTGGGTAAGGTGGGTTGAGAAAGTGATGGGTTTAGGACACAAGATTTAGCTGCAAACACCGAGTTATGACATTCAGCTTTTCACGTGCGGTATCAGCAGTGTGGCCATTTGAGGTAAGGGGGGGGGGATGGAGGGGGAACATACACAGAAACAGATTTGATTAGATCCACCAGGATTTTGAGGAGGGAGAGAGTTTGAGAGTTCAGACTTGAGATGAGAAAGATGTTGTTTTCTGGCTCTCCTGAGGGTAGATACACACTTGTTCCGAGCTTTGTGGAAGGAACTGAGATTGCCCACAGTTGGGTTTGCTTTCCATGAGGCAAAGGCAACCCGCCTTAACCCGGGGTTAGCGACCCGCCGTGTCACGGAGTTATCCGTGTGCAATGCCCTGCAATTCTTGGCAGTCTGGTGGGAACCCGAGATAGCTTCCCTCCCTGGTGGTCTTCTCACCCGACCCCGCCGCAACAATATACATATCTTTATATATTATATATATATATATATATAATATATATATATATATATATATATGTATTGCAAGTAATATAAGTCCATTTTGTTATTCTGTCTGTCTGTTTGTCTGTCTGTCACCTGCAGGTCGCAGTTTTAAACCAATATTCACGAAAATTCACCACATGGTAGAGCGTGTCATACAGAAGAAGCTTATTGTTTTTGAGGTCAAGAGGTCAACATAGGCCCAAGGTCAAGAATTGAGGTGGTGTGGAAGAAAAAAAACAATTATATTCATGGACTCTCAATCATGATTGTTGCTGGTGCTTTATAAATTTAATTTTTATGCTAT
>CM068958.1:23324162-23334686 GCA_035128595.1 Eptatretus atami | reverse complement strand
GGGCGGGAAGAGAAGGGGGAGAATATGCCAATAAATAAATGGAGTGAACCACGTGGTCAAAAGACCAATAGGAAGCACACAAACTTAATACAAAATAACAAGACCCCGTTAAGGTGCTAAATTACCAGAATCAAACTGTTAAACAAACGGCAGGCGGGGATTTCGCTGCAGGAGAGAGACAGAGACAGAGACAGAGACAGAGACAGAGACAGAGACAGAGACAGAGACAGAGACAGAGAGACGAGAGAGAGAGAGAGAGAGAGAGAGGAGAGAGAGAGAGAGAGAGAGAGGTCACGTAGCAATTTTTTGAGACCACCTTTAGCTGGTCTCTATTGGCCATTCGTGAGGGTGGGGCTGGGAGAGGGTGGAGCTTCGCCACAACATCTGCCCCGCCCCCATCCAGGCCTCCCACAGCTCAGGCCGCTTATTAACCTCCGCCATCGAAGATGCACAGAGGTTCTGTTTGACTGTTTGTTTGTTGTTTGTTTGTGAACAGTATTACGGAAAAACTCCTCAACGGATTTCGACGAAACTTGGTGGGGGGATTAGGTCTGGTCCAGGATCATGCCATTAGATTTTGGACTTGGTCTGAAGTCCAATATGGCCGCTATGGCGGCCATTTAAAAAAATATTTGAATTTTTGTTTTTGCATTTTACATGTTTTAAGTGATTTCCAACCAAAAAAAAAAAAAATTGTTAGAGAAAAAAAAACAAAATTTGCAACTTTTTTCAAAAAAAATTCTTTATTTGAAAAATATTTGAATATTTTTTTTGCATTTCTACATGTTTTAAGTGATTTCCAACCCCCCAAAAAAAATTGTTAGAGAAAAAAAAATAATTTGCAACTTTTTTTTCAAAAAAATTTCGATTTCATTTTTTTTGGCATTTTCCATGCGCGTCGATCTAGTTTAGTTTATTCAATCGTGGTTCAGTAGAGTCTGATCCGTTTTGACCCACAATGAATAGGATATCAGGTTCACTTAAGTGACCCAGCAGTATTGGCGGCGGAGGTTTTGCACTCTAACGAGTGCTCCCCCTCTAGTTCCACTGTGCTTTGAAAGCCCTCAGCAACTTGCCATACCTGCTGATGCTGAAAGCACACACCTCGCCTCTCCTGTGTAGAAAGTTTTATGCTATTCTGCTCCAAGGTTACATTCACCATTTTCATCAGTGCACATGACACAAACAACTTCCCTGTGACAATGGCCAAGCTAAATCTACATGATAAAATAAGCCGTGTCTCTTTGTCTGTCTTTGTCGTGTTATGACTTTTTAATGGATTTCAATAAATCCAACTCTGTGGGAGTACCTCTTGTGCAGCTGCCCTCCGTAGGGCAGCTCACTGAATGACGGGATTGGGGCAAAGTCTTCGGGACCCCCACTCTTTGTTGAGAAGAAGAAAACCATGGGGTAACCTTCCAAGGTGAGATTGCATTGGTGTGTGTCGCGGTGGTGCTGATGTGTCGTCGACCAGACGGCGGACTCCTTGGGTTAACCTGAGGCGGTCCCTTCGGGTGGGTGTCTGGAATGTCCTGTCTCGAAGAGAGGCTGATCACCTGCCTCTGTTATCATCTGAGCTCAAGCATTTGAACATCGGTACTCTCTGAGGTTCAGACACTGGATAATGGCGAGATCATGGCGGGTGGTTGCAGCGATAATTGGTCTGGTCCCTCTGATGGTTACCATGCCCAAGGAGTTGCTGTAGCTGTGTCCAATAAGCTGACTCCAAGTATAACTGAGGTAACACCTGTCAACGAGTCTATGATGAGATGAAGGATTTGTCACTCCTTGGGTGTCGTTTCCCTGGTCTCTGTATCTGCTCCGACTGAGGCGAGTGACCTCACCGTGAAGGATACATTCCATGCCATGCTCGAGTCTGTGGTTGATCAGTGCCCCTGGCGAGATACTCTTCTAGTCTTGGGGGATTTCAATGCATCGACTGGAACTGATAGGGATGGTTATTAGACGTGTGTTGGTCCCCATGGGTCTGGAACTGTGAACCATAATAGCACTAATTTCCTTGACTTTGCAAGAAGTCGTGGACTTAGGGTGGCTGTTTCATGGTTTCAGCACACACAGGCGCATCGCTGCCCTTGGTATTCCAACGCTGGTGGTGTGGCAAAGGAGATTGACCATGTGCTCGTTGATGGTCGCTGGAGGATGAACCGGAACTGCAGGGTCTACCGGAGTGCTCAATTCCTCAAAACCAACCACAGGCTTGTGGTTGCAACTCTGAAGTTGCAGCTTAAATCTGGGAGAATCGGTACCATCCCAGCCGAGGCGTGTTGGAAAGCTCAAGGATGAGAGGGTAGCTGAACAGTTTACAAACAGGCTGAGTGGGGATTTTGGGGGGTCTGGGTGCTTTGAGGAATTCCTGAAGAGTTGTGGAGTGCCTTCAAGGCTACCATCCTTGATGTTGCCGGTGGATGTCTTGGAACTCAGCATTGGGCGATGAAGATCTTTGTCTCTCAATGGACACTGGATTCCATTTACCAGAGTCGCAGGGCCAGGCTTAATGGCAGAGCTGAACTGTTCAGGGAGCTGAGGCGTAAAACTGTACGTGCATTGATGGTGGATAAAGAGGTCTCTGTGCAGAGAATCTGTGAGGGGGTAGACCGGAAGAGCATCACCTGTGGTCAAGTGATTCTCATCTTGCTCACAGGGGAATTTGTGCATTGGGCTCCTAAAGCCTGTCCCTCGGTGTACTGCAGTTAGAGCAGAGGATGGTGGGCTCTTGAAAGGAATCCGAAGTGAAGACCCGCTGGGGCAGTTAATTTGAGCAGCTGTACCAGGCTGATCCACCAGCTCTTGACTTGGATGTCTGGGGTGTTACTATCGCTATTGCTGACCCTCCAATCAACTGTAGTCCACCTTCATTTGTGGAAACACAGGCTGCGGTGAACCGGTTGAAATGGGGTAAAGCTCCTGGGGTTTGTGCCATCCATGCTGAACTTCTCAAGGCTGGTGGAAATGCTGTACTCCTGTCATTGCATGCAGTTCTGTGCTCTGCCTGGAACACAGGCATCATCCCAACTGATTGGAAGAGGGCCTTGTCATCCCTCTCTGGAAAGGGAAGGGTGATCGCCAGGACTGCAACAACTACCGAGGGGTGACGCTGCTCTCAGTGCCGGGCAAGGTCTTTGCTCGAATAATTCTTGTTCGAGTTTGCCACCATCTGAGCACCAGCGCTCAGAGCAGTCAAGCGTTAAACAAGAGGTCAATGATTGACCGTATCCTTGCCCTTCGTGTCCTCACCGAACGCAGATGAGAGTTTCAGCAGGGGATGCTTGCAGCCGATGTTGATCTCTGCAAAGCTTTCGATTCAGTGAATCGGGGTGCCCTCTGGAGGATACTTGCTCTTCATGAGATGCCACCAAAACGAATCAATCTGATCTCTGAACTCTACTCTGGTACTGAGTGCTGTGAGATGTGGTGGTACCATCTCTGATTATTTCCAGTTGTTACTGGAGTTCGTCAGGGGTGTGTACTGGCCCCCACACTTTTTAGCGCTTGTATAGACTGGATTCTGGGGAGGATGTTGGAGAGATGAAGCTGCGGTGCATTATTTGGGAATGTCAACATCTCTGACCTTGATTTTACAGATGATGCAGTCATCTTTGCAGAGACTCTAGATATCCTTTTGGGGGCCCTCGAGGTGCTGAATGAGGAATCGGAGCCGCTGGGATTACGAGTTTCCTGGATCAAAACAAAGATCCAGGCTTTCAATGACATATTGGATGTTGCTATCTTGTCTGTACTTGTTTGTGGTGAGGATGTTGAGGTCACGGAGAGATTCCCTTACCTTGGCATTGATATTCATGTCTCTGCTGGCTGTGAGCCAGAGGCCAATAGACATCTGTGTCGGGCGTGTGGAGTCATGGATTCACTGGATCATGGGGTGTGGCACTGCCGGTACCTGTTGTGGAAAAATTCAGTTCTTCTCTGTCGGAGTCTAAGACCATTTATTAACAACAAACAACAACAAACATGCACTTGGAGAAAGAGGAAATAAACAAGACACAAGCAATATCAAACACGATCCCCTTTCTGCGCAAAATGCACACAGCACTGCTCTTTATACCATTTTGACAGAAAAAAAACATGGGAGGGTGAGTCATCTGGCAATTCAACTTCGGGAAAGGCTGATAGGCACAAGGCAAAATAACTGATAACTGCAACACATGGCAGAGGGTGGTGGTGTTAAGCACACACGGTTAACCACACATACACTTCGGTTTGTGCAAGGCCACTTTAGGTGGGAGGGAAATGTGCACACATTCCGGACAGTTTGCAGGATCACTAACCAGGTCAGCCTCGAGGAGAGGGTGATAACGGAGTTAGGAGAGAAAACAGAGCATTTAAACATTGGAGATACTAGTCTTGGTTATATGTATTTCAGTGAGATATAAGCACATAAGATTTAGTAAGATACAATTCTACTTTCTTTGTATTTTCGTCAATGTCACTATGGAGGTCAAAAGACTGTCAGGGAGGGGGGAGGATTTACTGAAAGTCATTTGACTTCAGTACAAAAGTAAGACCTTATTTTATACTGTGTTCAATGAAAAAAAGTACCAGCAACAAGCAAATGTAATTGAGAATAAAATGAATATAATTATTTTTACTTCCACACTGTGCAGGAGGATGAAAGTCCGAGTCTTCAGGTCATTGGTACTTCCTGTCTTGCTCTTCGGATGTGAGACTTGGACTCTGACTAGGGATCTGAGATGGAGACTTTGCTACCAGGTCTCTTCGCAGAATCATTGGTGATTGCTGGTTGGACTTTGTGTCCAACGAGCGGTTGCTGAGAGAGACTCAAATGAGAATTGTTGCCACCATAGTGCAGGCGGAAAGTGGATGCAGCGACGTGTTGTTACGTCACATGCTCCCATACCTGACCTGAATAAATCCAACCACAGTGGATTCAGGGAACTCCCGGGAAGGTTTGTGACGAAAAAAGATTTTTTTGTTTAATTTTAATATTATTTTTCATTTTTATGGGTTTGTGCCATGCTGAACTCATGCTCGATGGGGTATTTCACTGTACGCACTTGCTCTGGGCGTCGTCACCCACAGAGTTGTCCTTCTGTTCCATTCGCACCATCATTCCCTGGAATGAGAGACCTTCAGTTAAGTCCATAAAGTCTTTTCAGTCCTCCCTGCCCATGACACATTCTGAACCTCCTTACCTGGTGCCTTGGCCGCCCAACAATGGATGGGAAAACCGCCCGTGGATCATCATCTCCAGCAAAACCTGCCTTGCCCATCTCTGAGCGACTGTCCACCACCAGTGCTGAACCTTCATCCTCCATGTCGTCTTTCCTTAAGGACAGCATGGAATCTTTAACATACATCAACATACCTCGAGGCGATTTTACTTGCCAATGATTACACATACACACACACAATTTGTTTTTTTAATTTTAATTTTTATGGGTTTGTGCAATGCCATACTCATGCTCGATGGGGTCTTTCAGTGTGAGGATGCCACGCTTGTTCTGGTCGTCGTCACCCACACAGTTGTCCTGTCCCCTTCCCACCATCAGTCCCTGGAGTTAGAGACCATAAGTTAAGTCCACGAAGCCTTTTCAGTCCTCCCTGCCCATGACACATTCTGAATCTCCTCACCTGGTGCCTTGGCCGCCCAATAATGGACGGGGAAACCGCCCGTCGAGCATCAACTCCAGCAAATCCTGCCTTGCACAACCCAGAGCCATTATCCGTCACCCATGCTGAAACTTCATCCTCCATGTCGTCTTTCCTTCAGGACAGCATGGAATCTTCAACATATCTCTCGGCTATCTTATTATTATTTATTTATACACACGATTCTCACATGGAGAATAAAAAAAAAGGAAAGAAAAACCATACAGCAAGCAATTATTCAACAAACAAGGAGCGACAAAAGTTTAAGTCAAACCGACCAATAAACTAGAAGTGCACTCGGTAGAGCGCCATGTGATGCCTGATCCACGAGAACATAACGGGCCCAATACATTTTTGAAATATCATTCTTTACATCGTTTTTGGCCCGATATCTCAATGCTGAAGAATCACTTTAAAAATTAATTAACTACCTTATCCAGATCCGGATCCGGATCTTCACAAAATCGAAGCAATACGTCATGATCAAACACCAAACCTGTTCATCAAGTTTCGTCCGAATCCCTGCACAACTTTTTGAGATATCGTGATATATATATATCGTTTTTGGCCCTCTCTCTCTCAATGGTGAAGAATCAGTAAAAATTAAATAAATCTCGTATCCAGATCTGTAACTGTATCTTCGCCAAAATTGAATAAATTCTTCCCAGTGGCACTCCCAACCTGTCCACTAAGTTTCGTGTGAATCCATCCAAAACCTTTTGAGATATTGTGCTTTATATAGTTTTTAGCGCTATTTCTCAATGGTGACAAATCACATATAAATTCTCAGATCCGGATCTGGATTCGGATCTTCACCAAAATTAAGCATTGCCAGTCTCCTAGACACACCCAAAAATTCAAAACGATTGCTTGAAAACTGTGGCCAAAAATCGTGCAACAAACAGGAAAAAAACAGACAGAGAGGGGGGTGGAAACATGACCTCCTTCACCTTCGGTGTCGAAGGTAAATACTGCGGACAAAATCGCAGAGAGAGCAAGGGGGGGGGGGCAAGGCTGGAGAGGAGACGTAGTAGAAGACAGAAAGACCACCGACCTGTCTGCGATGAGGGGTGAGAGGCCAAAGACTCAGCCTCTTTGGGGGAGAATGCCAATGATTCGAAATTCCTTGTTTTCCACAGCGTGAAGCCGAGAAAGGGGAGGCAGGAGCACCAGCCCAGAGGAGAGAGTACTCCATCAGGCTGTAGCACAAGCTTTGTAATGGTAGGAGCTCAGGTGGGCCGAGGAAGGACTTTGCACGACAGAGGATTCCCAGTCGGCGACTGGCTTTGGAGGCGAGTTGGAAATGTGCTTTCCCAGGAAAGGTCATGGCAGATAGTGAGACCCAGAAGCTTTAAGAAAGGACTTCTTCCAGAGATTGTTGAGAAAGTGGAGGGGGGTTTTCTCAATGTCCTTTCGAAGAGACATAGTGAGAGTGTGAGATTTGTCCGGATTGAAAGACGTGTTCCACGTGTTGGACCAGTGTGTGATTTTATCCAGATCTGCAGTGAGCGAAGATGCTGCTGCTTGCCTGACTGAGGGATGACCGATGGTACGGCAGAGGGTGGAGTCATCAGCAAAGAGATATAGTAGATTTTCCAGAGAGTCGGAGAGATCATTGATGAAAACCAGAAAAAACAGGCCCAGAACGCTACCTTGAGGAACTCCTGCCTGGCAGGAAGAGGGGATGAAAGAACTCCATTTAGGGCCACACGTTGACTGTGACAGGAGAGGAAGTCTGCGAGCCACGAGTGGAGATGGCCTTGGATACCATAGGAAGAGAGTTTGGTGAGTAGTGCAGGGTGCCAGCGTGTCAAAGCACGTGATATGCCCAGGGATACGGCTCGGATTTCCTGTCTGGCATTGAGGACCTTCATCCATTGTTGGGAGAGCAGAAGGAACATATCCACGGTAGAGTGACCTGGTTTGAAACCAAATTGATGATCGGAAATCAAGCCATTGGAGAAGAGGAAGGATTTAATGTCTGAAGCATGATGGATTCCATACCTTGCTGATGATGGAGAAGGCTGATTGGTCTGTAGTTGTACGGATCTGTTTTTGCACCTTTTTGTGCAGGGCAGTGATGTTTACTGATTTCCAAGCAGATGGCAGATGACCTTGAGCAAATGAGAGGGTGAATAGAAAAGAGAGAGGTGAGCAAGAGCAGAAGAGCAGGTTTTGGACCGTGCAGAATCTGAGTCGAGGATTGACAGCAAACTCTCCATCTTTTCAGGAGAAAAGGACAAAAGTCAGGGACACTTGGGTGTGACTGGGTAAGGTGGGTAGAGAAAGCGATGGGTTTTGGACACAAGATTTAGCTGCAAACACCGAGTTTAGGCATTCAGCTTTTCACGTGCGGTATCACAGTGCGGGCCATTGAGGTAAGAGAGGGGATGGAGGGGAACATACACCAGAAACAGATGGCAGATGACCTTGAGCAAATGAGGAGGGGTGAATTAGAAACAGAGAGGGTGAAGCAAAGGCAGAAGAGCAGGCTTTGAGGAACGTGGGCTGATGCCGTCTGGCCCGGTTGCCAGAATCTGAGTCGAGGTTTGAAAGCAAGCTCTCCACCTTGTTAGAAGAAAGCCACACGGAGTCCAGGGACAGTTGGGTGCGACTGGTAAGGTGGGTGAGAAGTGATGGGTTTAGGACACAAGGTTTAGGACACAAACACCGAGTTTAGACTTCAGCCTTTTCACGTCGCGTATCAGCAGTGTGGCCATTTGAGGTAAGGGCGGGGGGGGGGGGATGGAGGGGAACAAACCCAGAAACAGATTGATTAGATGCCACCAGGATTTTGAGGAGGAGAGAGATTTAAGTTCAGACTTGAGCTCAAAGATGTTGTTTTCAGGCTCTCTTGAGGGTAGATACACACTTGTTCCGAGCTTTAGGGAAGGAAACTGAGATTACCCTCCATTGGGTTTGCTTTCCATGAGGCAAAGTCAAGTTGTTTCAGAGAAACTGCCTCACCACAAGCTTCAGTGAACCAAGGGCGGAGGAAGGGTAGGACAACTGAAGACGAGAAGGATAAATCTGTGCATGAGGGAGAGCAAGTTTCTTTGAAAGAATTCCCAGGATGAGTTGATGTTGGAGAAAATAGACGATAGGAGACCAGTCTATAAGTTTGATGGCTGCTTGGAGACCCTGCCAGTCGGCTTGAGTGAAATGCCAGATCGACGGCGGTGAGGTGGTTCTCAGATAATAGCCAGAGAGAGAGAGAGAGAGATGCTTGACCCCACTTTTTGCTTCACGAGTGCAGGGTAACACTAATCCTTGACCCACTACCTGACATACGTGCCCATGAACCAACGATGAATGGCCGATGCATAAATATCTAATTTCCTTATCAGGCCCACTCAATCACACCCTGGACGTCGGATCACAACGCGAGATTTGAGAGAGGTGGTGTGTGTTCAGGCTGGGTGGAGGCATGGTGTCGCACAGCAGCTCCGCAAACTCATCCCCTCTCACAGCACTGTGTACCGGCATCTGCTCCACCATTGTTCACGACATGCCCTTATATCGCCCAGCCCACACCGGCAGCAGAGACACACTTAGCATCTCCCTGCTTGGCGGCTATTGATTCGTGCTCTACTTGATGGGTGATGACCGCCAATCCACCACTTGTCACTTTGGCTGCCCCTCCCCCTCTTCTGCCAAGTGATCCGGGCACTGTTTTCCTGGCTTCACCCCACTTCCCGGCCTGGCGAGCACTAAAGGAGCCATTTAAGAGAGATTCCAAAGGTTTACCCATCAATAAAAGGTCAGAAGTGATGGCAATTTTTAAGCACAGACAATGGCTGGGATTGGTTGGGGGGGGGGTGGAGGCTGGTGGGGATTCGACCTCGTCAATCTAAACATCGTAGCAATACATCCAATGTCACATTTGATAAATTTTTGCTTATTCTCAACAGTCATGAAGGAAATATCCAAGAGTAGTAATTTCCACAACACAATTAATCACACAAATATACAGCCACAATCTCACTGATTGATTGAAGAGTTGACATCTCATTGAGATCTCCTCTTTGCATATTTTCTTTTGTGAAGCCCTTTTTAAATTTCAGTTTTAAACACTCACTCTTCTCCAAGAATATTTATTCCTGTTTGTTGTTGTGCACTTACTCATCAAAACCAACTTGGATAAGGAACATGTCACAGGTGCAGCCTCCCTATGGGCACAACTTTAATTTGTGCATTTATGCAACACCTGACTGATGGTTGCTTTTGTTTGTGGGACGTGGTGATGTCACAGATGCATTTTAAATTTGTTTAGACAAGCACAACCAGACAATCCGTGCCAACTTCCGCAGGTGAGCCTTAACCAATCAACGTCGAGCTCTCCTGCTTTTACCATTTATGGTCAAATCACAATCCTGCCTGTGGGCATGAAGGTTGGTATATAAAATCTCCAAGGTTGGAAATTATTTGATATTTGCTTGTTGAAGTGATTGCTCTGTGGTCGGTGTGGCCAGGTGAGTTGTGGTTGGTAACTCAGAATATTATTTCTGCAGAACGTTCAGAAAATGAACTTGTACACATTGACTGGTTGTGTACTCTGCTTACCTGTTTGGATCGATTTTTCTGTAAATTGTGGAGAGACTTTTTGTTCCGTGTTTTGTCGAATTTTTTCCATTCCTGCATTTTAAAATATTTATTTATTTATTTCGTTTTTGAAAATAACTTCAATTGCGGATGGTTGAGAATATTGTTCGTGTTTGGAATATTTTTATTTTATTCAACGTTTCTTTCTGGGCACAGGTGTGTTCAGTCCTCTGTGCTGATCGGTGGAGTGGTGTGTATTTATTTTTGTAAATCCCATGGTGTTTTCACAAACCTTGATTATCTTGATCGTGTATGGGGCATTTTGTGATGATGGCT
>CM068958.1:23251546-23264801 GCA_035128595.1 Eptatretus atami | reverse complement strand
GTTATTTTTAAAAACGATTAGAAAAGGATTGTTATAAGACTAAACTAAATTAATGAAGAAACAAAATGAACCGATGAAATTAACCAAAGAAGAAAATTAGAATTTAGAAAGAACAATATCTGTCATATTTTGAGGAGAAATTGGGAGCTCTAAAGTTAGGGATCATTTCATGCTTACTGGTAAATATAGAGTCCCGCTCATTCCTGTTGTAATCTTAATTAGTAATTACCTTCCTTTTATTCCAGTTCTTTCTTCAACAACAGCGCCAACTATGATACACATTATTTATAAATGAACTTCAAAACACCAGGAAATATTTCGTGCATAACAAACACAAATCAAAAGTAATTTCATTTGCAAAAAATTGATATTACACCAAACCCTATAAACTCGTTAGGGTTTCTAGATTCTTACAAGTTTATGGGAAACACCCACTAGCCAACTAGCATGCAAATCTAAAGCTCCACAGGCTCTTTTCCAAATCTTAATTCATCTTTCCAAAGAGAGGAAATTCTAACTAAAGAGGAAATGTCAGATAAAGAGAGAATGTCAAAGTAAGAGGAAATTTAATTAATGAGGAAATTAATGAAGAAGAATTCTTACTGAGATGAATTCTAATTGAAAAGAAAATTCAAAACAATGAATGAAATTTAACTAAAGAGAATTCTGATTATAGATTGAAATTCTGGTTAAAGAGGGAATTTCTAACTCGAGAGGAAATTCAAAACAAGGAGAATTCCAATAGTAAGAAGAGAAATTCTTACAAGGAAGGAATTTATCCTTACTGATTATATGATTCATTTATGAATTTAAAAAACACAACTTCCTTCAAAAGCAAAGTTTCTTAATACCTTATGAAGAAGAGATAGGTGATAAGGAACTATAAACACCAACAGAAATTTGGGAAAATATTTAAGATAAAAGAACCTTGCGAATATCATGATTCTGTACTAAAAACAGATTTTTATTGTTAGCCTGATGTGTTTGAAGGCATTTAGATCCTCTGTCATAATAAAAATTGTATGGATTAGATCCTGCCACTATTCGACAGCTCCTGGTTTAGCTTGGAGTGCATGTGAAAATGAGCAAACAAGAGAATTGATTTAAAATCAGTGATGTTAGATATTGCTTTGATGATTGAGAAGGCTAGAGAAGGTGATATCCAATAGATGTTCAAAAAAGATATCTAAAGCAAATAATAATATCTTCCAAATTATAAGTGTAAAAAGTTAGTAATATTGATTATTTTGATGCTGAATAATTTGTATGATGGCCATGTCTTCAATCTCTACCTATGGTAAATTAGAGTGGGTGAAGAAACAGGATTATGAAAAGGCTTTGATGAAATCGTTATTTTCTCAAGAGGAATTGAATGAGAGGAAGAAGGTTATTATTTTGAGTTGATTTGAAGTACAAGTGATCTTCATAATAAGCAATAAAGATCTTCCTTTTTGCATGTGAAAAGAAACCCCAAAGAAAGAATGGTAAGTGATGATCAAAAAGTTTAATATTAAAGGAATCACAAAGTATATTAAAACATTTATGTAAAGAGGGATATGTTGCATCAAAGAACTTGAGACCAAATTTATCTGCTGGGTTGAAGAGTAGACTAAAATTCATAGAGTTTTAAAATTTAACAAAGTCCTTGGAATAAAAGTATATAAATTCAATACAGATATGAGGCATAACAAAAGTTAAAATTGAAGAGGACTTTTAAAATTAATGAGAATGCTGTATTTGAAAACATGGAAATTATTAGAAACAGCAAAACATTGAAGATTCGCAACCATCTTGGAAAGCAAGCTTCATAGATGAAAATAAACCAAGTTTGAGGAGAAGAGTTTTCAGAGAAACTTTTCTGCTATTCCATATGAAAAAGGAAAGTAGTTTTTTTTTTTTTTTTAATGGATAAACCAACTTAATTGGAACAGAGTTCTTGATTATTCAAAGATATTGATGTATGATTATTTGTATAATGACTTAAAGAAAGAGTATTGTGAAACATGTTCATGTTGTATAAGGACACTGATAGCTTATATTCATAGATATAAAACTGATGATGTTTTAACCGATATAAGAAAAATTTGGAGTGTATGGATACAAGTAATTTTAGTAAGAAGAGTGAGTTATTTTCAAAAAAAATGAAAGTTATTGGTAAGTTTAAGGACTGAGTTGGGTGGAAAAGTATGAGGTGAGTTTATTGGATGAGGAGCAAAGGCATATGCTTAGTAAGTATGGTGATTCAGATGAAAAAGGTAAAGGGAATAAGAAATATGTAATATAAGAAATCAATAACTTTTAGAATATATTAAATTGTTATGATAAGAAAGATAGAATTAGGATAAATGAAACAAAATAAGAATAAACATAGCATATATGTGAAAGGAAGTAAATAAAAAGGCATTAGAGCCTATATAAGAGTTTATTTTAAAAATGAATAGATGTGTTTATGGTACCATATGGATATTGTATGATAGAGTGAATAGAATAGATGTGTTCCATATGACACAAGTTTTTAAACGATGGGAAGCATGGGTTAGGTCTTAGGGCTACCGCCACGTTTTTCACGGTATTATAAATGTCGAACCAAGTATTAATCAAACTAAGAGTGGAGGAAAATCTCAGTCTTGTATATAAATGAAAAACATAATGTAATGTTGGAACAATAATCAATAGTCTTATGAAAAAATAACTAAAACAAAGGTAAATAAAACAAATAAGGCGAATCAATTTAAAACCAATGAGTTAGAGGAGTAAAGAAATAATAAATATCCTTTGAATGACTGAAAAATTTGATTGGTTATCAATTGTAACAATGGAAAAAAACTCATTACTATAATCTCAAAAATGATATGCAACTCAGAGGTTCAGATGAGATCATTAAAGAAGTATATCATTTCATAATGCACAAAAAGGTATCTTGAAAATATAAGATTCAAATGTTTTGTTTTAAATATTTTAGATGGTGATTATTGTGAAAGAAATAAACTATTAAGAATTGAGAAGAAACAAATGGTTATAGGTTCTAATGAGTGAGCCAAACAATATACATTGGTTTATTGGAATAAGCTAGGCTCCTTAGGTTAAAAAGGGGAGACAAACAAATATACCTTGGGCATAAAAACGGGAGTGTAATTTTAGGGGAAAAAAAGTGAATCGCGAAAATCCCCCATTCATTTACCATGGGGAAACAGTGAGGCCAGAATCAGTATATTCCACCCTACTGGCGGCCATCCGTTAAAAAATGGCCGCCATAGGGTATTAAGCTGATCATGATGAAAGTCCGCTCAACTTGTTTTGAATACTGAGACATAGGCTTCCAAAATCACAACGGCGTTATTCCAGTCGCTTGATACACAAACCTCAAAATCGGCCACCTGCTCATGACTATTAAGACCCAAAGACCTCCTCAGACATATCGACCCGTTACACCCTTTCGAGCCCGAAGATATGAAGAGCTTTACATCTCTTAACCCTTTAGAATCCCCTCAAACTCAGGACCCTCTACCTTCCGATCCGTTCCCCTTGTTAGACCTTGTGACCTTCACACTTCAATACCCTGTTCGACCCCTTGGACCTTCAACCCTTTTTAGACATTTTAAAGACCTTTCGACCCCTTAAGACATTCCAACCCGTTAGAGTTTAGACCCAAAAATACACCATTTAGAGCCCATTCAACATTTTAGACCCTTTAGACACTTTAGACCCATTTCGACCTATTTTACCCATTATCCCTTAACCTACAGAACATTGACCTTGACAAGTTTTTCAACTGTGACTTTTACACATTTACAATCGGACTATTTAGCTTTCATTGCATCAACGACCTTTCATTTATTACACCTTCCATTTATTCGCCACACAAAAACAAGAACTGGCGGGTTTGCAATCTCTGATTGTTCTTCCAGTGTTATGAACTGTTTTGATCCCATGTTCCAGTGGGCGTTGGTGTTGCGGTCTGTTCACATGATGTGTTTAACACGCCACTGGTGTGACAAGTAGGCCACCGATAGATAGGGTGCACGCTGGGTGTGGTCGGTGAATATGTTGTACCTCGACCACAAAGGATGGATGGAGCTAGGTTATGTTTTCCATCCTGTCTGTCTAGTACTGTCTGTCTGTGATCACGTATCTCAAAAAGTTATGCGTTGGATTCGGACGCCCAAACTTGGTGGCCATTTGGGTGTCTAAAAAGGACACAAATATTCGATTTTGGGAATGGTCCGGATCCAGATCTGGCGTACAGCAAATACAAATGTAAACTGTTCAGCGTGGCAGAGGTATGCCCCACCAAATGTCGTTCTGGTTCATCTCTTGTTCTCAATGTGTTTTCAGTTGTCTGAATAAACCCGACTGGATCTGAGCCTGACCGTGTGCATCTCTTGAACAAATACTGAGGGCATGTGGTTTTGCCCAACTCGATTGTGGCTGATGCTGTCTGTTTGTTGAGGCCAAAAGTTTGAGGGCTAACTTCAAGAGGATTGTCAAGAGGGTTTTACCAAACACTCTTTTGAGGATATAGAGAGAGATTTGTCAGGACTGAAAACATCCTTCAAGTGTTAGGACCAGGTGCTGATTGTTGTCATCTCCTGACTCCTATTTCAAGGATGCAGGATGCTGTGCAGATGGTGAGTCTTGAAGGCCAAATCAATGTGATATCACTGACACCCCAGTTGGCCTCTAATGCAGGCAAAGATAGGAATTTCGCATATCTTTGTTGTTGTTTGGGGTTTCAAAGGGGGCCTTGAAGGTCTTAGGACTTTGAGGTCTTAAAGGACTCGAGTATTAATGGGTCTTCAGGTCTTAAAGGGCTTTGGGAATTTTTGATTGTCAGGGATCTTAAAGGGCTCAAAGGTCTAAGATGTCTCAAAAGTCCAAAGGTTTGAAGATTTAAAGGTTACATGATACAATAGGTACAATTTAAAAAGACGAATGTGGGTCACGGTGCAAGAAGTTCAAACAGTAACTTAATAAAGACATGTAGTCACATGCTTCACAGATGAGACGAGATATTAATGGTCTTCGGGGTCGTGAAGCGTCTTCAGGGTCTTTAGGGTCAGGAGTCTTTTGAGCTCTCACGGGTCTTTACGTCTTCTGGGAATTAAATGGTCTTCAGGGGTATAATGAGTCTTCGGCGGTCTTTAATGTTGAAGGTGTGGATGAAAATACTCTAAGGCCAAACTCCGAGGTTGGATTGTCTGTGTGCAAAAATGTTGTGTTGTCGGCTGCAGCGGTCTTTGCAAAAATTCAACGTACATACAGACAGACAATCTAATGTTATATTAGATACTATGTTACGGTCGATCGGTCACTACGGTTGCCTGTCGGCGGTCCGACATTTCATATCAACACGGCCGAAAGGTTTGGTACACAGAGTCAAGGGCTCATGGAAGACGATACCACTGAAGGAATCATGCACAACAGATGCAAAAGGAGAAGCGAGAGAGAGGGAGGAAACACCAACAACAGAGGGAAGGCCAAGATCGAGGGAGGCTGGATAATCAGAAGGGTTGTGGAGGAAGGTGTGATGGCAGGAGAGGAATGCATGAGTGAAGAAGATGATACAGAAGGAAACTCGAAAGGAGGGAAAACTAGAAATTGCTATAAGGAGGATGGCTGGGGGGGGGGTTATTGTCACATAACGTTAGACAATTTTGTCACAAACGCCTAAGTCACATAACCGTTATGCAGGCGTTAAATGAATGTAGAAAGGGCCGTGGTTTTGATTGGAACGATGTAGATGGCAGTGAGCGGGGCTTGAAACCTGGAGGATAATGACATTGAAGAGAATGTAGGATAGATGGTCCATGGGAGGGAAAAAATAGCAACAACTGAGTGGAGATGAGCAGTGGTGTCTGATTTTGGGTGTTTCACACGAAGGGGATGATCATGGACAGCTTTGACAGAAGCCTGGTGGGGCATGGGGAGGGGGGGGTTCCAAACACGGATAGAATCGAGGTGCACCGACCAGAACGAAGTGGTTAAAAAAGAACACCAACCTATCTGCGATGCAAACGTGATAGCCATAGCATCAGTTTCATCAGGGGAGATTCCGATTGTGAAGACTCCGTCTCTTTGCCGTATAAAGAGAGTCAGTCGAAAGAGGATTCACCAAAATGCAGCTTTATTGAAGGGCCACCACGCCAGCCAGCGGAGGTGGTGTAGCAGCTCAACCATCACAGTGGAGAGCCACAAAACCACACTGAGTCTTACATTCAAAAACTTCCTTAACAATCTATCTCTAATTCCAATCTATCTCGGTGTATACTTAACCTAGTTGGTTGTGACAAAATCCAAACGGCATCTCCCCAATGGGGGATTTGCTCTTTGGGTTTACCCCTTTCCCAAGGGGTTGTCATTTTTTGAAGCCCCTTTTCCCTAAAAGAAATTTTTTTTCCCCCCCATTTTCTTTTCCCCATTTCCCCCAAGGGCATAGGGAGCGGGGGGGGTTGAACATCGAACAGCTTATCATAGAGCCCAGCAATCATCTTAGACAATCCCTCTCCCCGTGCCCAACTTCTTATCACTGTGGAGTGTTTGAAGGACAAAACAAATACCCTATTAGAGTTCACAAAGATGTAAGATTAGGAATATCTCGCTTCAAACTAAGGCTAAGTCACATTTGGCACGGCGGCCGTGGGTCTACAAAAATCTACGGTCACTAACAATTTATAGGGCGGCCCGCAGTATTTCCACCGGTCACACAATGTGGCAGTCACATATGTTTTCTATTTCGGGGAGCCGCATAGGCGTATAGAAATCGTGAGACCGAAACGTTATCGGGGGTGCTGTCGGTCTGTGATTTGATGTCGCACGGTGACCTTAGGCGTCCTGCGGCCGGCCATAGAATTTCAAGGCAGGACGCAGTAGCCCTCAATGACCCGCAAGGCGGCACGCAGGGGCCCTAAGCGCGAACATGCGGCCAAGACGGACGGTAACGAAATGGGTCATTTTTTTGTTGTATTTTACCAGTTTTTTTTTTTCGGCTGTGGCGAATTGCTACGGCGAACTAGAAATGAAAAAAGTTATAATCCGCGTTATAATTCCCGGCGACCCCTACGGCCATGTAAAATATAGCCCAAACGGCGTAGGCCACCCTGAGGCCACCGCGAAACTCTGCGGCTGGGCTGCACGTTTCTGTCAATCAGGGAGAGGCGTACGGCCGCCGTATCCTCGCCCGTAGAGGCAAATGTGATTAGCCTAGAACAACAAGCCCGAGGTGGATGCCTTGAGAAAACAAGATTGAAGTTTAGCTTTACATGAGAAAGGACATGTCTCGGTTTTATCACTAAAACAACACAGCCCGTTGCCTTCAGAGGGCATCTGGTGGACGGATCACTGGTAGGCAGTTCCATTAAAACTTATAGAGAGTTTTGAAGTGCATTACAGAGTATATACAACATGGGTTCGACTCCTACATGAACCAAATGTATGATATAATATCTATATATATATATATATATATATATATTAATTATGGATCGATGATGACCATACAATATCACTCCTCCACGAAACCTAAAAAGGCCTTGGTTCCCATGGCCTCAAGCTGAGCAAGAGTAAGGCAGGAGAGGTGAGCAAGCCCGAGGGGAACAAGTCCCCATCAAGTGTGGATGAGGACATGTCTGTGTATAGAAGTTCAGGTGTGCCAAAGAAGAATTTGTACGATGGAGGCATTCCCATCAGCGCCTTTCTTTGAGGCCAACTTTGAAATGTGTTTTTTAGCAAGAAAGATCATGGCTGTTGGTGAAACCCAGAGTTTTAATGACTGAACTTCCTCAAGTGGATTGTTTAGAAAGTAGATGATAAGAGTGGTGTTACCAGAGAGTTCTTTCAGAGAAGAGAAGTGAGAGTGTGAGATTTGTCGGATTGAAAGACCTATTTCAATATTTAATTGACCACCTGATGATTGCGTCAAGGTCTGAAAAGAGAAAATGATTGCCCCTCCACTCTGAAGAAAGACGGATGTCACTGCAGAGGATGGAGTCATCAGCAGATTAGATAAAGAGGATTTCCAGGGAGTCAGAGAGATCAGGAATAGGGAAATGTCCCAGAACACTTTTTGGGCCAACTCCAGCCTTGACAGGGAGAGGAGATGAAAGGATTCATTGAGAGTCACACATTGCGACAAAAGTCGAGGAAGTCAGTGAACCATGTTGGAGGGGTAGCCTTGATGCCATCGGGAAGAATGTGGAGAGCAAGCAGGATGCCAGATCTATCAAAAGCACAGGATATGTCCAGAGAGACGCCCTGTCTCATGTTGACTTGAGTCCAGAAGCAGCTGGGTTATGACAGGGGGGATGGGGTACCGAGAGTGAGAGGTTGGAGAACATACGTACGCCATACGGCCACACAGGCGTGATCGATTGCTGACCCCCACTTTTCACTTCAACGCATAATGCTTTCATAATGCAGGGTTAACAACACTAATCCCTTGACCCACTACCTGACATACGTGACCAGAACCAACGATGAATGGTCGATCATAAATATCTAATTCCTTATCAGGCCCACTCAATCACACCATAGACTGTCGGATCAACAACGCGAGATTTGAGAGAGGTGGTGTGATGTGACAGGCTGAGGTGGAGGTATGGTTTCGCACAGCAGCTCCTGCAAACTCATGCACCCTCTCACAGCATCTGTCCGGCATCTGCTCCACCATTGTTCACGACATGCCCTTTTATAGCCCGCCCACCGGCAGCAGAGACACACTTAGCATCTCCCTGCTTGCTGCTATTGATTCGTGCTCTCATTGATGGATGAGGGACGCCAACACCACTTGTCACTTTGGCTGTGCCCTCCCCCTCTTCTGCCAAGTGATCCGGGGCACTGTTTTCCTGGCACACCCCCACTTCCCGGCCTGCGAGCACATAAGTTGCCATTTAGAGAGATTCCAAAGGTTTACACATCAAATAAAAGGTTGAGAAGCGATGGCAATTTTTAACAACAGACGAATGCCGGGAATTGGGGGCGGGGGGGTGGAGGTGTGAGGGTTGTGGGGGGGGTGGAGGCTGTGGGGAGTGACCTCGTAATCTAAACATCGTAGCAATACATCCATATCACATTTGATAAATTTTGTTTATCTCAACAGTGCATGAAGAAATATCCAAGGAGTCATTCCACAACAAATAATCACACAATCTATACAGCCACAATCTCACTGATCTCCGATGAAGAGTGACATCTCATTGAGATCTCTCTTTGCATATTTTTTTTTGTAAAGCACTTTTTTATTTCGTTTTAAACACTCATCTTCTCAAGAATATTTATTCCTGTTTGTTTGTTTGACACTTACTCATCAAACCAACTTGGATTAGGAAACATGTCACAGTTGCAGCCTCCCTATGCCACAACTTTATTTGTGCATTTATGGCAACACCGGACTGATGGTTGCTTTGTTCTGCGGGACGTGGTGATGTCCATAGATGCATTTTACATTTGTTAGCAGAGAAGCACACACAAGACATCCTGCCAACTTCCGCACGGTGAGCCTTAACCAATTCAACGTCGAGCTCTCCTGCTTTTACCATTTATGGTCAAATCACAACCTGCCTGTGGGCATGAAGGTTGGTATATAAAATCTCCAAGGTTGAAATTATTTGATATTTGCTGTGTGAAGTGATGCTCTGTGGTCGGTGTGGCCAGGTGAGTTGTGGTGGTAACTCAGATATTATTCTGCAGAACGTTCAGTAAATGAACTTGTACACATTGACTGGTGTGTTACGTCTGCTTACCTGTTTGGATCGATTTTTCTGTAATTGTGAGAGACTTCGTGTCCGTTTTGTAGAATTTTTTCCATTCCTGCATTTAAAATATTTATTTTTTATCGTTTTTGAAAATAACTTCAATTGCGGGATGGTGAGAATATTGTTCGTGTTTGGAATATTTTATTTTTATTCAACGTTTCTTTCTGGGCACAGGTGTGTTCGTCCTCTGTTGCTGATCCTGGTGGAGTGGTGTGTATTATTTTTTGTTAATCCATGGTGTTTTCACAAACCTTGATTATTGATGTGTATGTGCATTTTTGAGAATGGCTGTATTTACTTCGACACCGAAGGTGAAGGAGGTCATGTTTCACCCCTCTGCTGTTTATCGCCTGCAGGTCACAATTTCAACCGTTCTTCACGAAACTTCACCACATGGTGGAGTTTGTCAAAAGAAGGAACATAGGCCAAAATCAACAGCTTAGGTAGTATTTATAAAATCCTCAATTTTCATCGATATGACTTGAAATTTGAAGAGGATTTATAATTCAGTCACTGAATTCAACAAGCCAATTATTTTTCAGTCAACTTCGATTAAAAGGTCAACATAGCCCAAGGTCAACAACTAAGGTGGAATTTCTAAAATCTTCAACATTATCTGATTCACTTGAAATATGAAGAGAGGTTTGCAAACTGCATTCAACACCAATTATTTTTGACGTCAACAACGAAGGCACAAAAACGTCAACATGGGCAAATTCTAAAATTGTCAATTTTCTTCCAATTGACTTGAAATTTGAAGAGTGTGTATATATATATTATATATTCATGTCACTGAATTCAACAAGAAAATTATTTTTGAGGTCAACATCGACCAAAAGCGTCAACAAATAGGTCAGATTCTAAAATCT
Source organism: Eptatretus atami (assembly GCA_035128595.1). Taxonomy (NCBI): domain Eukaryota; kingdom Metazoa; phylum Chordata; class Myxini; order Myxiniformes; family Myxinidae; genus Eptatretus; species Eptatretus atami. Next base: position 23,254,183 of record CM068958.1, on the reverse strand, counting down.
CAATTTTAACCGATTGAGTTGAAATTTGAAGAGGAGTTTTATATTTGGCATTTAATTATTTTGAGAGTGAAATTAGTTTATGCGTTTTTACAAGTATCATGCTCTGCCACAATCTTCTTCGTCTTGTCTGATTGTTTGCCTGTCTGTGTGCAGGATATCTCAAAAAGTGTAGAGGATCCAGATAAAATTGTTGGGCAAGTGGTGAGTGACAAGGACGAACTGATCAGATTTGCTGAAGATCCGGATCCTGATCCGGCGACTACAATTTCTTCAGTGATTCTTCACCATTAAGAGAAAGGGCTAAACTAATATATGGCATGATATCTCAAAAAGTTGTGGATGGATTCCGATGAAACTTGGTGGACAGGTTGTGTGTTTACTCCGCACGAAATGTTTCGACTGGTGAAGATCGAATCCTTATCTGGATTATAATAATTATTAATTTTAAAGTGATTCTTTACCATTGAGAATTGGCCAAAACGAGAGAAACATGATATTTCGAAAATGTATTGGGTCCGATATGTTCTTGTGTATCAGGCATTATGTGCAGTAATACGCTCCACGAGTGCTCTAGTTTTTTGGTCGGTTTTACTTTAACTTTTGTAGCTCCTTGTTTGTGAATAATTGCCTGCGACATGGTATTTGTTTTTGTATATTTAATTGTCCACGTGAGATCGTGTGTTTTATAATAATAATAATAAAATCATTTGGTGTGTATGTGTAATAATTGGCAAGTAAATAGCCTTGAGGTATGTGTTGTATGTTAAAAGATTCCATGCTGTCCTTAGGAAAGACGACATGGATGATGATGTTGCAGCCCTGGTGGTGGATAATGGCTCTGGGATGTGCAAGGCAGGTTTTGCTGGAGATGATGCTCCACGGGCGGTTTTCCCATCCATTGTTGGGCAGCCAAGGCAACAGGTGAGGAGGTCAAATTGCATCATGGGCAGGAGTACGGAAAAGGCTTTATGGACTTAACTTACGGTATCTTTATTCCAGGGAGTGATGGTGGGAATGGGACAGGACAGCTATGTGGGTGACGATGCCCTGAGCAAGCGTGGATCCTTACACTGAAATACCCCATCGAGCATGTATTGTCACAAAACTGGGATGACATGGAGAAGATTCTGGCACCACACCTTCTACAACGAGCTGCGCGTTGCACCTGAAGAACATCCTGTGCTGCTCACCGAGGCTCCGCTCAACCCCAAAGCCAACCGGGAGAAGATGACTCAGGTTAAAAGAAAATTTAACTTCCTTTTTCTGTCTGAAATTAAATTTTGAATGGTGGAATTTGAAGTGACATTTCATAAATAAATCGTTTTCATCAATTTTCGAATATGCGAGATGTTGCCGTTTCTTCAGATAGTTTGAGACCTTCAACACCCCTGCGGTGTACGTAGCCATCCAAGCTGCGCTGTCTCTGTATGCGTCCGGCCGCACCACGGTATTGTGATGGACTCCGCGATGGTGTCTCTCATACGTGCCCATCTACGAGGGCTATGTTTTGCCCCACGCCATCACTGCGGCTTGACCTTCGCTGGCGAGACCTCACAGATTATCTTATGACGATCTTGACGGAGCGTGGATATTCTTTCATCACCACGCAGAACGAGAAATCTGCAAGACATCAAGGAAAAGCTTTGCTATGTTGCACTGGACTTTGAGCAGGAGATCAGACAGCAGCCGCATCTTCCTCCCTAGAAGACTATGAGCTTCCTGACGGACAAGTTATCACCATCGGGAATGAACGCTTCCGCTGCCCAGAGTGCTTTCAGCCAGCTTTCATCGGTAGGTTGTTGGTGAATCTTAACACCTTCATGTTGGCCATGAATGTTTCCATACTGAATCCAAATGATTATACCTCAGGTATGGAGAGTTCTGGAATTCATGAATCGACGTACAACTCCATCATGAAGTGTGATATGGACATCCGAAAAGACCTGTATGCGACACCGTGCTGTCTGAGGTACCACCATGTATCCGGGCATTGCTGAACGTTTCAAGGAGTTGTTGATTGGCACCACCCACAATGAAGATCAAGGTAGGTTTTGGGATATTTACCTCCGCCACCAAAGGAGTTATTTTTAACCCCTGTTTGTGTGTGATGACGATATCTCAAAACGTTGTGGAGGATTCTGACGAATTTTGGGGATAGTTTTGTTGTGTACCAAGGACAAAGTGATTGAATTTTGGTGAAATCAGATCCAGAAAACATGAATATTAAAGTGTTCTTCACCATTAAGCGATTGGGCCAAAAACGAGTAAGTGGCATGATATTTCAAAAAGTTCTGGATTCGTTTGTCGATGACAATGAGCATTAGATTTTGCTGCAGTCCAATCCAGATCTGGTTATCTGGGGATACCAAACATAAACTGTTCAGCCTGGTGGATCCCTGGCGGAGGTATGTGCTGTCCCAAGTGCCGTTCTAGTTTTCCCATGTTTTCTCCTGTTTGACTCTCCTTCGTTTTCTTCTTTGTGCTCTTATCGTTCATTTCCTTCCAGATCATTGCTCCTCCTGAACGAAAGTATTCTGTGTGGATCGGAGGTTCTAACCTGGCATCCTTGTCCACTTTCCAGCAAATGTGGATCACCAAACAGGAGTACGATGAATCTGGGCCTTTCATCGTGCAGCG